>CM044310.1:103959212-104206712 GCA_024291935.2 Okapia johnstoni | reverse complement strand
TTTCCATAGAATGGATAAGAAGTCCAGTGCTTTGTCCCCATCACCAAGGGCTGGTCTATAAATGCCTGAGGTCTGGCTATTAATGTTCTTACAGCAGTTTACTTGGCTCCTTGGTGCTCAGACAGACATCTGAACATATCTCCACGCAGCCCTGTCTGACATGGCATCTTTTCAGGGTAGACCAAAGTGATCCAGGTCCCTCTGTGAATACAGGGCCTGTCAGACATGTAACAAGGTAGGTTCAAAAATAAAGTTCAGCATGACTCAAAATAAAATAGCAGTCCTGCGAGGGCCGCAGAGCACACCCCCAGGGGGCAGATGGTTTAGAGGTTACCATGTCAGTCATCCTGGCCTCAGGGCCGAGTGAGGAACTCAAGCCGACTCTAAACCTTTTCAACTGAGGGACGGTTCATGTATGTTGTTAATAAGATGTTAATTTTCCATAGCATGCCATTAGATTACAACACATTTTTTAGGGAAAGATGTTATCTTTATGGAGTTGACTTATTTGCAAACTTAACATAAGCTTTCAAACCCACAGAAAATATGGCAGTGTGTTTATATTTAAAATAGATTTTAAAAAATCCAGTGAGTTACTGTGAATTTACTTACCGCCCAATAATACAGGGATAAAAATAATTTATGCTCCTATTTTAATTAAAAGCAAATCATTTTTGTCAAGCAACAGGAGCTCAGTCTAGTGGTTAGAACACGCAGTAGGAGTGATTACTTTCTTAGCTTTCCTCTTGGCCAGGTGTGGACTGGCTGCCTAATGGGGGCAGGCTCTTTAATCTCCCTCAACAGTTTCCTCAACCCTTATAGACTGCACTAAATGCACCCAAACCATACTGTGTGGAGTCACTAACAAAAGACATCCCACAGAGCAAAGTCCCAAGGCCCAGTCTGAGATGTTGACAGATGACATCAAGAATCCAGAGATGGTTTTGGGGTGGAAGGGCTGGCGCCCTAGCCAGCAAGGGGGTGTAGGATTTCCCATGTTACCACAAATTGAAAGTTAGAGAAGCAAACTTGGAAGCTATGTTTGAAGAGTCTGCAGTTGATTCTCTTGGCCACCAGAATGCATCCAATGCCCATGGACACAAATATGCAGGAATCACCTCTTCTTTCCAAGGCTAACCTGTCTCCCACAGTCAAGAAGAGGGATGATATCACAAAAGAGAGGAGGTATGGGAAGAGGTCATGATCATAAGAAACGCTGCTGCCCAACATCACACTTGTTCCGTATGCTCTCATCTAGCATTTTGTTATTGAGAATTGATTGTATACTTGGGTTTGGAGAGAAGCCAGGTTTGTGTGAATTAGAGCAGGTGGGGAAGATTCCATGGCTAAAGGAGAATATTTCTGTGTTTCCAGAGCATGGCAGGACATTCTTTGGGGGCACAAATGAAGTATAAGGAGTTATCTCTGTCTTTCAGAGACTACAGCTATGTTCTAGGCAAGGTGGCAGCCCTGCGTGGTAAGTAACAGCATTCACAACTTGTGGTTGAGGGTTGGTTTTCATGAAGGTGATGAGAGTAGACAATACCTAGTGGTCTATTCTGTCACTTTGGTAGGCATTAGGTTGGAATTGGCTGGTGTGAATTGGTACAAAGAGCACTGGACTTGGAGTCTGAGAACTGGGTTTGAACTTTTAATCATCTGCATACTTACTCTCTGACCTTGGAACAAGCTCTTCATTGGCACAGTGTCTGCAGCTGGGAGATGTTGAAGTTAAGATGAAATGTGCAAGAACATGCTTTATAAACTATAAAGCACAGTGCATGGATATAGTAACTTATTTTGTTCTCTACCTTGTCACTTGCACCAACTTCTTTGTAATCCCTACAAAGAAGATATTTCATGTCTCTCCTGGGATTGAGAACAGAGGTAGGCATCAACAAACAAACATTGGTCAGTGGGCAGTAGGTGGATGAATGAATTTATATTGGCTGCTTCCAAAGGTGTCTGAGACCCTCATAACAATAGTGCCTAAAAAGGTCCCTTAAGGAGCAGAAAATCATTTGATTGGAAAATGAGAAGGCATACCTCTCTCTTCTTTTCCTATAGTAGTGAACATGTCTCCTCCATTCTGGTTTCTATCAAATGCAGGAGTGAAGCAGCAAGGGAAAGGAGAAAGAGGCTCATTGCCTGGTTCCCTTAGGGGGCATTTTCCTACCTGAATGTTTTTTCTTGTGTAGTGGCTCTGAAAGCTGTCCTGTTTCTTCCCCTCCCCAACCAAAGCCCAACAAATCTGGTGAATTTGGCAGAATGTCCCCATTAGGCCACGCATGTGTTGGGCCCTGTAGAGGTCACAGGTAAACAGAGCAGGAGTATGACAGTTCTTATACATAAACTACTCAGGAACTTGAGGAACTAATTAAAAATGACCAAGAATTTAACTTTGGGTCTCACAGTGTGACAGAGTTCAGGACACAAGATTTGAGTTTAGACCTGCCTGCATTAGAATTTTTACTCTTTGAAACTCTGATAAGTAGCCTAACTTTTCTGAGCCTCCTTGTTGGTAAAATAGGTAGGAGTAGTATCTCCCTAATATTATTATTACAAGCATTTAAGCATGTGGATGTTTATTATTATTATCCAGCATGCACCCCAAACATTCAGAAATGGGGGAGGTTGCTATGGGTTGGAAGAGTTAGGAAAAATACTATGGCAAAGGAAAAGAAATTGCACCATGAGGCTTCCAATCTGTTTCAGAGAAGCAGAGAATGACCCTGGTCAGTGGGGAAAAAAAAATATTCTTGCTGCCACAGGAGTCAGGGAGGCTGTTTGAGAAGCAAAGGAGAGAATAGACAGAGAAGCCAGGCATCTTGATTCCCAGGACACCAGGTTGAAACACCTGGGGAGAGAAAAAAAAAAAAACAAGGTGAGAAGAATTTCAGCAACCAGATAGTAACTGAAAGTAAAGAGCAGTGGGTAGTGGAGTCAGGGTGGGGAGCATTTGTTCTGTCTATTCACTCATTCAACAAAAAAATGAGTGGATGTAGCATCTTTTCTGCAACCTAGGGATGTGGTTTAAAAAAAAAAACACCTTCTAGAGCTCAGATTCAGTAGGAAAGAGATGGAATATACATAACATGATAGACGATTCTAAGTGCTGGAGCAAGGGACCTATGGAGTGTTCGTGGAAAGGGGGTTGATTAAAATTTGGTGGTCTAGGAAAGCTTCACATTGAAGGTGACATTTGAGTAAAGACTCAAACTGGGGATTTAGCGACACCAATTATGAGGCTAACACAAGAATACAGGTGAGTAAGAATGATGGTTTAGGTCACAGTGGCTGCTACTAAGCTCTGTGGAGCTGCTGAAAGACCAAGTCTTGCTTATAGGCTGGGTGAGAGAGAAAAAGAATAGTTGGAGTGGTTCCAAATTTGGGGACTGGGTAAATACTGAAGCTTCAGTTGACTGTGGTATACAAATCTGTGCAGAAGTACGTTGGATGAGAAAGGAAAATTAGGAATCAGTCTGGTACACATTAAGTGTGTGCATGCCCATTAGATGTCTAAGGGGCATCCCAGGTGAGTGGTTGATATATGATTTGGAAGTTCAAGGGAGAGGTCGTGGCTGGAGTTATAAATTTGTTGAGTTTATATCAGCATATAGATGAAATTTAAACTTTGAAACTGGATGCACTTATTAATGGAGTAAATATGTAGAAATGAGAAAAAGCGTCCAAGGACTGAACTCTGAAGCACCTTCTCCACTGAGGTTGAAAAATGAGAATGATTCAACAAAGGAGATGGAAAAGTTGCAAACAGTGATGTAGGAAGTAAACCAAAAGTATTGCGTTTTAGAAGCCAAATGAAGGAAGTTTTATAATGAAGAGGCTTAGGGTTAGTTGCACCAAATACTGCAGATATGTCAAACCCATCAGTGTTGAGAATTTACTTTTCTAGCAACATGGAGATTATTGGTGACTTTGAGACTACTGAGATTGGTTTACATATGTATAATAGGGCATTTTGGGGGGTTAGGTCCAAAAGATCTGAGTTTTGGACCCAGGTCCGCTCTATTCTTTTTTGTGTGACTTTGGGAAAGCTACATGGTCTGTCTAGACCTTGTTTGTTTCCCCTTCATCTGTAAATGTGAGGTGATATTAAACACTGTCTATCCCAATCTCAGCTTTCTATAATCTAGGGTCAGTCTACCTCTTAAGATAGAATCAGAGTGACTATTACTGATTTGAATAATCTATGGAAATCTTTTTATACAGTTCACGAGGTTCTCACGGCAAGTATAGTGGGGTGGTTTGCCATTCCCTCCTCCAGTGGATCACATTTTCTCAGAGCCCTTCCCTATGACCCATCCGTCTTGGGTGGCCCTAAATGGCACTGCTCATGGCTCCTTTGCCATGACAAGGCAGTGATCCATGAAGGGGATATTACTCTGCTGACAAAGCAGAGATTTTACTCTGCGGGCCATATGGTAAAGACTATGGTCTTCCCAGTGGTCATTTATATGGTTGTGAGAGTTGGACCATGACGAAGCCAGAGCCCCAAAGAATTGATGCATTTGAACTGTGGTGCTGGAGAAGACTCCTGAGAGTCCTTTGGAGATCAAATCAGTTAATTTTAAAGGAATTAACCCTGAATAATCATTGGAAGGACTGATGCTAAAGCTGAAGTTCCAGGATTTTGGCCATCTGATTCAAACCGCTGACTCATTGAAAAAGTCCCTGATGCTGAGAAAGATTGAGGGTAGAAGGAGAAGAGGGCATCAGAGGATGAGATGGCTGGATGGCATCACAAATGCAATGGACTTGAACTTGGGCAAACTTCGGGAGATGATGAAGGACAGGGAGGCCTGGTGTGGTGCAGTCCATGGGGTCGCAAAGAGTCAGACATAACCTGGGCGACTGAACAACAACAAAAGCAACAATGGAAAGCTTAGTGTACCTCTAAGCTATCTGTAGAGAGTGTATTGTTATGTTATCATAAGCATGTGTAGCTCCAAGTTTCTACGTCAAGATTCCATGCTGCTGTCTTCTGACGTTAACTTATATGTAGACTTATCTGTTTCTTTAATTGTTTTCCTCATGCAAAACTTACAAAGTAAAACACAAAACAGAATAAGATAAAAACAAAAGAGGGGAAATAGAGGATATTAACATCATACAGGATATTGCATTAGCATCGTAGCAATGCAAAAAAGTTTAAAGGTATTATATATTATTTTTCTTAAGAAACTTCCAGTCACTCCATTCAACTTGGCCATCTTCTCTGTTCTTTGCTCTTTTCTTTCAGGAACAAACCCCCTTTGTATTAGTCAGGTTAGGCTAGGATATGCTGTAATAACAAGTAACTCTAAAACATCAGGGATTACGTCAACAAAAGTGCTCACACATGCAATTCCAGTAACAGGTCTTCAAGATGACCTTCCTCCAGGGGTGCCTCAGCAATCCAGGCTTCACTTTCTCAGCACGGGGTCTCCCCAGTTTTTGTGATGGGAGAGGGAGGGTGCAGCAACCAAATCTTATATCTTAAAGATGGCTGTTACTTTTGCTCCCACCTAATTGGTGTTAATTAACTATAAGGCCACTTCACTTTCAAGGGGGCTGGAAAATGAAGGGGACATATGGATTATTGGGCTGATATGGCTGTTTCTGCCACATTTCTTCATAACCCTCTCATTTTCATATGCAGAGCAATTCATTTTCCCCAAATTTAGTTTCTAATGTCTTTCCTCAGGCTTTAAACAAAACAACATCCTTCTGGGCTCTCTCTAGGATGGAGGAAGATGCAGGAGACAGAGTGAGCTTGTTCGTTAGATGAATTATAATGACCAATGGCCCCTTGCAGGTTATAAAGCATCACAATCAGAGAAAACATATCTGTAGCACTTATTCAGTACCAAGGCTTCACAGGTATTGATGTAATTCATCTTCACAAAAACCCATGAGTCGGGCACCATCACTAGCTCCACATTGCATATTACAAAACTGAGATGTAGAGAAATTAATTAATTTTGCCAAGATCATACTGGTAATAAGTGTCAGAGCTGGAATTCACATGCAAGTTGTCTGACCCAAGAATCCGTACTCTTGATCATTAGACTATGTTGCCTCCCTGCAGAATTGAGCACTACACAAATGTGCCTCTTCCCATCCCTCACAAAGCATATGTACCACAGTTCTAAGGCTGGAAACATCCAGACTGTAGCAGCAAGATCCTGGGCAATAAGCCCTACTAATAGGGTTCTCTGCTTTTATGCTTTTGCAGGGAATGGTGCAGCTACAGAGAAGGTGCTCTGGGAAGTGGGTTGTATGATCAGTATTATAGTGTTTGCCAATATCTGCTTCTTTCCTATCTCTGGCATGTAGAGAATGATGCTTCCTCATCCTTGAAGTTAAGAAGGACCATATGGTTCATTCTGACTAACCCCCCCCCCCCCAAAAATGTGTTAATTCTAGTGAAAGCATTTAAGAACTAACCCTTGGTAGAACATGCTCTCTTCCTCAGTGATTAGGAAAGCACTTAATTCTATGGAGGTAACATCAGATTGAAGCAGACCATCTTGCTGCACTACCATAAGGAGGTCTCCTGTCTCCAGGGGCTCCCTGGGCCTATGGTGGCGTTGCAAGAGAAAGAAATAAAATTTAATTTTAATCTTCTGAGGTTCAGAGTTCTTATGTTACTGAAGCAAAACTCAACTTACCCTGACTGATATATGCAGTATTTTAAAATGTGAATTGGGATAGATTTTGAGGTGGGTTGGATAAGAAGGGAAAATAGGATGAAGATTTCGTTGTCACTTAATCTATCTCTTTCCCAGGCATTTAGAAGCATAAATTACTGTTATCTTAGCAATTGGGTCATTTCCTCTACGAACTATTTCCACTCTGTCCTGGAGGCTTCTCAGGGGCAGCGCAGGAGAGAAGCCGGGCATCTGAGGTTATACAGGGACTTAGAATTCCTACAACATTCCTCTCTGAACGCTTAATGTCCTGCCTCTTGGGAAGGGCTAAAGATCACATGTGAAAGCTCGTTTCTTGTCTTGGAGGCAATATTTTCCTGGTAGGTCACGGAAATGGAAGTTGTCAGTAAAATGTATCCATTTCACTTTTTAGAGAGCTTTTCTGGAGAATGGTAACACGGTATCATCCTTGACATGCCTCTTATCTCCCATGCTTTTCCCAGTCTCTCAACGCCCACTTCACAGGGCACCACTGGCAACAGGAATGATGATCCCCAAACCTCGGATCATTTCTTCAAGTAGTTTAACACGGACTTCATGTAAGATAGAAGGGGAGCTCTCACACACATCTGAGATGGCTTCAGTTCTCTCCGCATTGCTAGATCAGCTTCAGGGTTGGATTTGTAATGTTGGGGAAATCCAGAGTCAGAGGGACCCTTGAGAAGATTAGCAGTGTTTTCATGCAAGAGAGGGAAGCGAGTCATCTCTGATATTCCCGCTGTCTTCCTAGTTACACTCTCCAAGGCTCTCCCTTCCCTCCCAGTAACGTCCATAGTTTATAACGATTATGGCTCAAAACTCATATTCTAGAAGCCAAACAATCTCTCCCTTTCTCCCCCTAAGAAAACAGCCTTCAGAAGTTGCTGCGTGGAATGATTTCTCAGGTTTGAGCCCTGGAGTCCTTTCCTTACTCACAAAGCATTTGTTCTTTTAAAGGAACCAATATGTTTGTGTAACTGACGTGAAACAAGCTTGACTCCAAAAAGATTTAGCTTAATATCTGCCTATGCATTCCGGGGGCTGGCCGTCCACGGGATGTGCATTAAAGGCCCTGGCGGTGGCACAGCTCGTCACGTATGATATCAGGCACGCAAATGTGACGTGATGCCCATGTACTCTTGAGGGTAATTCGATGTGCCAGCCAGCTCGATGGGCAGAGAAGCTATAAACATAGTTGTCACAAGCAAGAAAGAACGCCGGGTCAAAGGCAGGCTGGAGAAGCAGGCAGCATTGGAACCTGTCTCCAAGCCCTAATGAAAGTGTTAATTAGTGTATTACAGAATTTACAGGGAAAACAGCCTCTCTGCCAGGCCCCTCGGTGACATGCTCTTCATTAGCCACTTCTTTCTCTGGCCCTCGCTTCTCTAGCCTCCTTTCCCCATCAAAGCACATCCGGGGAGGAGGGAGACAGGCAGAATTATGCTACAGAGGGAGGCTTTTGGGGGGCTTTGCTAAAAAGAGAAGGCCAATAGGGCGCAAAACTGTCTGATGTTTATAGGAATAAGTACACATTTAATCTACATAATCATTAATCTTTCTTTATGTAAAAATGATTAGTAAATAGGGTTTTTAAGCAACTGTTTAGTTTACACATTGGCATCATAGATTAACTTATTTCTAAAACACTTGATTTTATCACTCTGCCTAATGATTTGTCACATGATTTATTGGGTAATATGATAAATCATGTGCAATTTATTGTTTATCCTATAAAGAGTGCAACAATTCGTTAAACAGTGATGAAACCCAGCCGTCACGCAGGGAAGCCCACCTTGCTCTCTGCTGCAGTCAGTGGGGCGAGCATTTCCCCCGAGATGGGGTGGCCCTTTCTGTGCCCAGGTTCGTAGCATGGGGCAGTTAGACTGCGTTTAAATTAAATAGTTTTAGAAAATAATGGTGCAGTCATAATCTTATACTCTAGCCATATTTATTTTATATGGAAAAATAAAGTCTAAAGCCTGATGGGTGTTAAATCCTTGGATTTATTTGTGATAATAAATGTGGCATTCTTTGTTACGAAGGCATTAAACTTAATGGCAATGTTTCATGATACTGCATGGCAGTTGTGTTTCTCTGTCCCTGGCTACATTTTAGGCCAAGGCACCCACTGAAAGGTTTTCTGAAACATTTCTGGGTGCTCCCTAGCTCGAAGGACTTCTTGGTGCATGAGGGCTGAGGGCAGAGCCAGTACCAAGGTTTAAACTGGGGTCTTGATTAGTGATCTTAAGTCTCCTCCCAGGGACCTGGGGTCAAGAGAGCTGACCACTCCTCTCATCTTGTAGGGAGAAACCAGGGAATACCTGGCTCTCACCTGGCATTCTGCTCTCCTGTCTCTTAGTTCTTTGCTGTCCCTTCCTTTCTGTAAAGATGTGTTTTCCTGTCCCCCTACCCAGCTGCCTTCTTCTGGTGAAAGAATCTAATTCTCATTCCTTCACTCTCAGCACCAATGACCTCCTCAGCTCTCTTGTGACTCAAGCGTACATATGTCATCTTGAACCTCAATGGTCAGAGCAGGACATCATCCACTGACCATTTAAATTGTGTGGGTTTGAGCATAGGACCCAAGCAAGGCCAAGCAGAGCGGGAATTAATAGAAATAGCCTGAGGAAAGTGCCCAACTATAGAAGTAAGAGGAACTGCTGGTGGCCACCTTGTCCTCCAAGATCACAGAGAAAGTGCCCCCTAAGAGTGAAGCCAGCACAGGTAATGCCTGGGGAGACCCAATCCTGTGTTAGTTAGTATATTGCATGTTAAGTAGCATATGATCTTGTATGAGCCCCTGGATCCAGCCCTACCTGAAACACATTTCCCCTAGGACTTACTTGTTCCTGGATTCTTTTTTATTCAAGCCAATTTGGCAGAGATTTTCAATTAAAAAATGTTTTAAATGAATATATTAGCTCTTCCATAAGACTGAGTCTGCATTTTTTCACCAGGAAAGCTTATTATAGGGAGAAGGGACATTTCACTCTCTAATTTCCTTTTGCCATCTCTAACAATGGCACACACACTGTGATTCTCTGAGCACAGCTTTGGCAGAGGTGCCCTGAGGCTCTCACCTCACCCAGAATAGTCCCACCTTGACTTGTTTGACATGCTGGACTTCTACATCAAATTTCACTTTAGAAATAAGTTCAATGATTATAAATTGAATTATGTGGCACTTTATCTAGGATGTGCATGCTTAATCGCTCAGTGGTGTCTGACACTTTGCAACCCCATGGACTGTAGCACACCAATCTCCCTTGTCCCTGAGCTTCTCTAGGCAAGAATACTGGAGTGAGTTGCCATTTCCTCCTCTAGGGGATCTTCTCGACCTAGGGATCAAACCATCTTTTCTGTCTCCTTGCATTGACAGGTGGGTACTTTACCATTGAGCCACCTGGGACAACTGGATAACCACATGCAAAAGAATAAAGTTGGAGACTTCCCTGGTGGGCCAGTGGTCAAGACTCTGTGCTTCCATTGAAGGAGATGCAAATTCTAACCCTGTTCGGGGAACTAAGATCCCACATGCCATGCCACACAGCCAAAAAAAGAAGAAAAGAATAAAGCTGATCTCTTTCCTCACAATACACATGTAAGCTCCTGCAAAAAAATGTACATTGTACCATGTGTATGGCAGATAGTACCAAGCATAACACATTTTTACTTGGAAGGCTCTCAATAAACATAGACTAATTCTTTGAATAATCGGAGGAAAGTGAAGGCAATCTGAGTGTGAATGACATAGGTTTATTAAGTTGTTGAGAGGCTCAGCAGGCCTTTGATAAAGGCTGTGTATTTTTAATGCCCAAGGTGTATGGTAGATTAAAGATGGCTAAAAACTCTTTGCTATTCCTCCATTGAAAGCTAGAGTCTAATTTCCTTTTCCTTAGGAAAAGGATGGCCTTAGTGAGATAGCCTTTCCCCTTCAATAATAGATTGTGGCAGAAAGGATATTCTAGCCCTTCATTGTTAGGTCCTGAGAACACTGTAGCTCCTGCATGGTCTGTTTATAACGTTTACCCTGGAGGAAGCCAGTCTACATGGAGGAAGCCCTCATATTCTGAGACTGCCATGATGTGAGGAAGCCCAACCTACCTGTGCAGGAGGCCACAGGGAGGGGGTCCTGGCCAGCCTCCAGTCTTTCTGGCCCAGGTACCAGTCACATGAGTGAAGAAGCCATTGGACAACTCTAGCCTTATCATCTGACTGTAACTACAGAAGGAACTGGGACCAGGAACTGTCTAGTTAAGAAATAGGGGAGATAATGAGATATCTCTGTTTGGTTCAGTATGGTTTGCTGTATAGCAATAGACAATGCGAACTGGGAAGAAGCTCCTTTATCACACACACATGCGACATATGTGATTCTCCAGTGTTTTAGGGACTTTGAGTTATGTGATCTCTCATGTTCCTTTAACCTTCAAAACACAATGGCCCCATAGATCCTGAGAGATGAGAGTTTCTCTTCCCAGTCTGGCCCACATTCTGTTTGAGAGTACCTGATGTGACAGAAGAACTGTGACTTTGAGTGAGAGCACCTGTGTTCTGCCCTTTTTCTGCCAGAAAGGAACTGGCATCTTTGGAGGAACAGTTTTCCTCCCTTCCTGTGGTCTTGGCTCCTAGAACTCAGTTTATGTGTCCTGTACTCGAAGCCCTCATAGACCTTCCACATAATAGGAAGCCTGTCTCTCCTCTTCCATCTACCTGCTGTCACATCATATTGTCCAGTTTTCATCAGAGCACTGAATCCAGGATGGCCTTAGTGATTTGCTTGATTAGTTTTCTCTGGTCTTCCGTAGAACAGCAAAGTGAAACTGTTAGTCTCTCAGTTGTGCCCAACTCTTTGCAACTCCATGGACTATAGCCCGCCAGGCTCCTCTGTCCATGGAATTCTCCAGACAAAAATACTACAGCAGGTTGCCATGTGCTTCTCCAGGGGATCTTCCTGACCTAGGAATAGAACCCGGGTAGATTCTTTACCATGTGAGCCACCTGGGAAGCCTCAGAATGGTAACACAAGGACAACAGAGACCTTGGTCTGCACTCCCCGGATACTATTGAACATGGGTAATGTTACAATGAATGGACAGGTTCCCATTCCAAAGCTATAAAGCGTCTATGGTACCATCAGCTAGGGCAGTACATGATCTTAGGATCTGAAGATGAAAGAGCCCTGGACAGGCCAGGAACAAGGATATTATGTAGCTCACAAAGCATTAGAGCAGAGATTCCTACCTAAAAGCACCTCTTCAGAGGATGCCCAGAAGACCTCAGGGCTACCCCAAAGAGCTCAGCTAGCCGAATCGTAGTGGCAAGTCACTAGCCAGTTCCGAGTCCTCCTACCCCTAAGGAGCTTGTAAGTTTGGCAATGTGTTTATCCCTCTTAATCCCTCATAAAATACTATTTGCCAATAATGTCACCCTGTAATTACATTTACTGAACTCGCTCTGCCTGTGTGTATGCTCTTTTTTCATTATGTAGCTTCAACCTTTATAATGTTACCAATTGACACCATAATTAGTATAGTTTACTGCAGCACTGATTATGAGGGGCCTCCTTGTCAATCAGCCTCTGTTTGCTTCTGTCGGAGGAGCCATTATTTCTTTACCTCTAAAAGTTGTGGTTAATTTGCAGGGCACAGGGGTGCCGGGCAGTGTGTGAGTGAAAGGAGAGCTCCCAGGGCCAACTTGCACTCAACCACCCAGCACTTAAGTGGTCACTTTGCTTCCAGCCTTATGACATGTGGCCCTTGGCCAGAGCTCTGGGAGGAGGAGAAGCCCTTTAGGTCTGTGTGGAGGTGCCGCTCCAGCCTCTTCCCCTGGGGCCCCACAGCTCAGGCTCTCTGGGGCTCCTTCCCCCACCCAGCACTCCCCTGCCCTACCTGCCTCCAGGGGCTTCAAAGAGCTGACAGATGTGGGAGAGCTTTTGAAATAAGCGTGCCGTATAAATTCAAGGTGTTTGGGAATGGTTTGCTCATAAACCTGCCGACACCATCTTTTTGGAAAAGACACAAGTCACAAACCCACTCTCATTTTCGTTTACCCTGGTATTCCCTCAGCAGACAGCTAAAGAACTGTTTGTTGTGTGTCCTCTGTTCCAGCACCTAGAAGCTAGCGCCTTGCCTGGCAACCCCAAGGACCAGGCCTCCCTGAAGGCATGGGTCTGCTTTCCTGTGATGCCCTCAGAGTTCCTGTTGGGAGGAAGGCAAGCACCCCTCCGTTCCTCCAAGATCCCAGTGCCCTTCCCAGACCTGTCTAGCTGCCCTCCCCTGGGGCTTCTCTGAAAGCCAGATACCTCTCCTTGTGTGACCGTGTGGAGAGCACACCCAGGTGTGACCTGCTTGACTTCTGGAGGCAGGAAGAAGCCCGTCTCTGAGGTTCCTGGACTCTTTGTCCTATGGCATGTAAGGCAGGTCACTAGCATCATTGCTGCCTACTGCATGTCCCTCTGCCACACCCAGGCCCTACATCTGGGCTTGGAGCTGGAGGAGAGTGAGGAAATCCAGCATCAGCAGAAGCTCAAGCCTTATTCTCCAATACAGCTCAAGCAGCTGCAAAGGCTAAGCATCTCTCTCTTCTGCCTTCTGACTCTGTTTATCACTTCCTTCAAAACTGGAAAGGGCAAATGGCTAAAGGTGAAAGTGACTTAGACTTTTAACTGCTTCCCAGGTAACATTCTGTCATTTTTGAGGTTGCAACCAAGTGCTGCATTTTGGACTCTTTTGTTGAGTCCATTTCTTCTAAGGGATTCTTGCCCACAGTAGTAGATATAATGGTCATCTGAATTAAATTTGCCCATTCCCGTCCATTTTAGTTCACTGATTCCTAAAACGTGGATGTTCACTCTTGCCATTGCCTGTTTGACAACATCCAATTTACCTTAATTCATGGACCTAACATTTTAGGTTATTATGAATTATTCTTTACAGTATCTTTACTTTCACCACCAGATACAACAGTGGGACATTGTTTCCACTTTGGCTCAGCCTCTTCATTGTTTCCGTAGCTATTTCTCCACTCTTCCCCAGTAGTATATTGGACACCTATCGACCTGGGGTCTCATCTTTCAGTGTCACATCTTTTTGCCTTTTGGTACTGTTCATGGGGTTCTCAAGGCAAGAATACTGAAGTGGTTTGCCGTTACCTTCTCCAGTGGACCATGTTCTGCTAGGCCCTAACTAGCAGGGACATGCTCTTCAGCTGGTCCACAGGGCTGGATGAGAAGCCTGGTTCCCTGGTTGTCCCACTGCTGGTCCTTGTTGAGCATGTAGGTCCATATAGTCAAAGCTATGTTTTTTCTAGTAGTCATGTTTGGATGTGAGAGGTGGACCAAAAAGAAAGCTGAGCGCCAAAGAACTGATGCTTTCAAACTGTGGTGCTGAAGAAGACTTTTGAGAGTCCCTTGGACTGCAAGGAGATCAAACCAGTCAATCCTAAAAGAAATCAACCCTGAATATTCACTGGCAGAACTGGGGCTGAAGCTGAAACTCCAATACTTTGGCCACCTGATGCGAAAAACCGACTCATTGGAAAAGACCTTGATGCTGGCAAAGACTGAATGGCAGGAGGAGAATGGGGTGACAGAGGATGAGATGGTTGGATGGCATCCCTGACTCAGCAGACATGAGTTTGAACAAAATCAGGGAGACAGTGAAGGACAGGGAACCCTGGCATGCTGCAGTGCATGGGGTTGCAAAGCATCAGACATGACTTAAAGACTGAACAACAATAACAACAAGAGGTAACATTCTTGAGGGCAGTTCTCCTACTGGTGTACTGCCAGCTTCCATGGCAGGAAGTTCCATGCTCCATATGCAGCCCGACTTGCTGCTCAAACCAGCCTCCCCATATCTTTCACCTGTAAGTCCCCATTTTGCTCTTGGCTGTGACACAGAGCACAGCTGTTTCTCTGTTTCTCTAGAATCCTTTTTTTTCCCTCTTTAGCTCATCTGTCTCTCTCCCAGGATACCTGCGGTACAAACTTCAAGGGTCGGCCTTTCACACTTGTCACAGCAGCAACCAATAAATCACGTAGGATCTCAGCCTGCCTTCTGGAAACGTGTGGCAGCCCTTGTTTTCCAGGGTCTAGCCTTTCTTTTCTGTTCTTCTGATGACTTAACACACACCCATCTCCAGACGTTGTTGCCTGGGTGTTAAATACCTACCGTGCACCAGCTGTACTTCTGACAGTGGGGAAGCACGTGAGGTCATCCATGCTCCATCTGGGACCCAGAGTCTGGTCTGTAGAGACCTGTTCTAACTTCAGAAGTGGAGAGCAGAGGGGGGATAAGGGTCACAGGAGCTGTGTGTCATAGTTTTCCTTGCTTTTGCCCTGGGTGACGCTATGGGCTTCCAACCACACGCCAGTTCTTTTTCTTCCTGGTCATCAAATTCCTTTTCCTTCCCTGGCATCTTTTCTCCCCAACACTGCTGCTTGGAGCTGAAACTCCTCCCTCTGAAGAGTCCAGGCTACCCCTAAACATGTCCCTCCTCCTCACCACCCTCCTTAACTCTGCTTTCTTTCCAAAGCACCCCACTGCTCACTTTGGGAACTTGGAGGCACAGGGGTTTTTGCAGGTGAGCCCATCTTCTAATAGAGATGGAGAAAGGCATTTTGTAAACATCAGAGCAGATTCAGGCTCCCAGTGGATGTGCATGTAATGTGGCTTATGCTAGATTACTCTTGCTTAAGTTAGAGTCTGTGATTTAGCATTCCTGTTTAGCTGTTGAATTCCACAGAGGATATTGCTGGATCCCAAATCTTTTGTCAGTGTAATTGAGCATAACGTCTTTTCAGGTTTGTATTTCAAAAGATGCATTATCTCCTCTCATCCATTTGTTCTATTTGAGCTATTCAAAACTTTTAGCGTGCCCCATCCCTCGGAAGGAATTTGAGTTTTAGGCTGATAATTTATGTTTATGCTGAGAATGTGATTTCCTTTCTGCACCCAGAATGATTAATAGACTTCTCTCTGTAAATTAGTGTGGGAAAAGATATAGGTAAATCGCTAACTGGACTGAGAATTTCACTTCATTCCAATGATTTCTTCAAGCTCATTCTTATTCACACTCCATAGATGCATGATTTTTCCTGGACCTCATGCCCTTTGATCACATAAAAGTCCTCACCCGTGTTCCCCACCTCCTGACAACCCTCCTTTAGGAGCGAGGATCAGCCAAATACTCCTTCCCCCAGCAAAATCCAGCCTGCTGTCTGTTTTCATGTAGTCCTATGAGCGAAGAACAGTTTTTAAATTTTTTAAAAAGGTTTAAAAACTCAAAAGGAGAATAATATTTTGTGACACCTGAAAATTATGTGACATTCAAATTTTAGTGTCCCTAAATAAAGTGTTGTTGGAACACAGCAGCCTCATCCATCTATGTGTTGCCTAGCTGATTTCACACTACCATGGCAGAGTTGAGTAGTTTCCACAGAGACCTTATGCCTGGCAAAACCTAAAATATTTACTATCTGGCCATTTGCAGGAAATGTTCGCCAACTACTGCATTAGAGAAAGAATGAGCATTTGCTTGTGCCTCAGGTTGATATTTGGACTTTTGGCTGCCTGGCTGTGTCTGCTTGTCTGTTAGTGATCGCATCTTAATTTCCCTTGGAGAACTCTGCCTCTATCCTCTCAGGCCCTGTGTTTGAATGGTTCCATCCTCCTTTAACCTGGCCCCACCTCGTGACTTAAGCCGGAGCCAGTAACCTCAGCAGTTTCCCCCAAGAGAGACTGATTGGTTCAAGATGGTTACTTGAGTCAACTGGACCAGTGGGATCTGTGTCAGGGCAGACGTTCTTTCTTTGCAATGTGAATCATGGCATGCAGAGTGGAAGCAACTACAGGCATCTTGTGATAATGAGAGACTTGATAAGAGAGTTAGAACTAGTGGCTTTATTTTAGTCCCAAAGCAAATCAGACCTGATGTCCCTATCACTTGTCTGGTGACAAGTCCTGAATATTCATTGGAAGGACTGATGCTAAAGCTGAAACTCCAATACTCTGGTCACCTGATGTGAAGAACTGACTCATTGGAAAAGACCCTGATGCTGGGAAAGACTGAGGGCAGGAAGAGAAGGGGATGACAGAAGACGAGATGGTTGGATGGCATCACCATCTCGATGGACATGAGTTTGAGCAAGCTCTGGGAGTTGGTGATGGACAGGGAGGCCTGCCGTGCTGCAGTCCATGGGGTCCCAAAGAGTCAGACACGACTGAGTGACTGAACTGAACTGACTGACTGCCTTCAGAAACAAAGTCTGGAAGAAGTCAAAACAGCCTGTGATTGCTCTTCCCATTCTAGACCAGTTGTCAGCATGACACATATGTGGACTGACAATTCTAACAGTATGTCCTGGCCCAGCCCCATCTGTCTGCCCACCCACAGTGCCCGGAGAGGCGGCTGTCTCTGGCAGGGTGCAGTCTGCAGCAGTGATGGGGGTGGGGTTCTCCTGGGTGCCCTCCATGTTGTAGACAACTCTGGGGTTTCATGGACAATTAAACAGGTCCAGAAAACAGCATGTGGTGGCTTGAGGTTTAAAAGAATTCAGGCATATGGACTCAATTTCCTCTGTAGCACAAGTGTGTTTAAACATCGAGGAAGAAATGCCTGGGATAGATGGATTTCAAGTGTCTGAAATCTCTAGCACCCAGACTTGCCTCCCTGTGATGGCCCTTTGCTTTAACATGGGATTCACTCTAGGTTTTTGGTTGCCTCAAAAAGGTCTGTTCAGCATGATGCCAGGAACTGACCCATTCATAGCAAGATGCTTCTCAAAACTAGGTTATAGAGTGAGCCCTACTTGGACCCTCCTTTTGATTCTTCAGAGTGGGTCCAGTTTGGATGGCTCATGGTACACGTCCTACCCATATGGAAGACAGTGGGAATCAAGCTGGGTGTCTGGGATGCTCAGAGCTAGACATTTCGACCAAGGCACAGGGAGATGGGCCAGGGTCCCTGAATAGAGAGAGGCAGGCATGGCAGCCTCACAAGAGGGCGCATCTGGCTCAAGGCCCTTCTAAAAAAAGTCCATCACATCAGGGGAAATGGGACAAGGAAGAGATGAGTGGCAGACTAGAGAGGGCAACTGTGGATGTAGTCCTGGAGAAGGGAAGCTCCTTTCCGCAAATCCAATCAAGACTGCACCCACTGCCAGTTTCCAGGATACAGCCCAGCATGTTATGGAGGAAGGCATTGGAAGGAAGAAATACCAACAATCTCAGATATGCAGATGATGCCATTATAACGGCAGAAAGTGAAGAGGAACTAAAGAACTTCTTGATGAGAGTGAAAGAGGAAAGTGAAAAATCTGACTTAAAACTCAACATTCAAAAAAAGAAGATCATGGCTGCCAGTTGCACCACTCATGACAAACAGATGGGTAAAAAGTGAAAACAGTGGCAAATTTTATTTTCTTGGGTTCTAAAATCACTGTAGATGGTGCAGCCACAAAATTAAAATATCGTGCTCCTTGAAAGAAAAGCTATGACAAACTTAGACAGCATATTAAAAAGCAGAGACATCACTTTGCTGACAAAGGTCCGTGTAGTCAAAACTGTGGTTTTTCTAGTAGTCATGTACGAATATTAGAGTTGGACCATAACGAAAACTGAGCATCAAAGAACTGATGCTTTCAAACTGTGGTCCTGGAGAAGACTCTTGAGAGTCCTTTGGTCTGCAAGGAGATCAAACCAGTCAACCCTAAAGGAAATCAGTCCTGAATATTCATTAGAAGGAATGATACTGAAGCTGAATCTCCAATATTTTGGCCACCTGATGTGAAGAGCTGACTCATTAGAAAAGACCCCAATACTGGGAAAGATTGAAGGCAGGAGGAGAAGAGGTCAACAGAGGAGGAGAAGATTGGATGACATCACCAACTCAATGGACATGAGTTTAAGCAGACTCAAGAAGATAGTGAAAGACAGAGAAACCTAGTGTGCTGCAGCTGATGGGGTTGCAAAGAGTCGGACATGACTTTTAGCTATTGAACAACAACAACACCTGGAAGGAAGAGAGGTCATTGTTAAGGAAATCAGTTGTCAATATTCTCAGCCCCACACAAGGAGCACGTGCATATGGAGGAGAGGGCAAGAGGGTCCCTGGATGAGAGAGAAGGACTCTGGCATGCCCCTGGAATCAGGAGGCACAGCCTGCAGAGGGGGTCCCCAGGACATGCACTTGCAGCCCCCAGACCTGGGGGTGAGCTCTGCATCAAAGAGCAGAGGGGGCCACGCAGCCTCCTTGTGGGCTCTGCTTCTCCCTGCAACTGTAGGGGGGGAGCAAGAAATCTTTGGGACCAGGACTTCCCTGGTGGTCAGTGATTAAGAATCCTCCCTGAAATGAAGGAAATGCAGGTTTGATCCCTGGTTGGGGACCTAAGATGCCACATGCCATGGAGCAACTAAGCCTGCGCCCCACAAACTACTGAGCCTGTGAGACACAGCTAGAGATTCTGTGCACTGAAATGAAAAGCCCCACATGCTGAAACGTGCGTCTCATGTGCCGCGACTAAGACCAAATACATAAAAAACCAACTTGATAAAAATGTATTAAACTTGTTAAAAACAAAACATGAAACCTTAGGGATGGGGCCAACAGGAGGAAGGAGGGGCAGGGCTGTCCTCTTCTCTGTTGATGAGGGGAGCATGGCTGAGGTCTCTGCCTCCGTGTGACAGCAGGGATTGGTTTACTGGAAACTCATTTTCCACAGCCCCAGGGGAAAAAACGAACCCATCCATTTGCTAGAAATGAGCCAAAATCCCTCCCAGAAGCATAAGACTTTTATTCAATTCTTGCTATTTCTGCTCTTTAGGCAAAGCCGATAAGGTGGTCTTTGTGTTTCTGGGCTTTGAAATTTGGAGGCAACTTGTGGTGAAAGAAGAAGAGAGGAAATCTCTGGAAGAAAGTTCCAGATGTCTGGAGCAATGTCTGGGACCAACGGGGGAGGGTGGGGCCAGTCTGGGAGTCAGCTCCTGGGGTGGTGAGTGTGTTTCAGAGCTCAGAAGGGCAGGTTTGATTACTGGTTGGAAAGCATAGCAGTGGTAGTCTGTTCAAGATTGTCCTGCCTTCTTTCCCTGCTCATTCTAAGAGTGTGACTTCCTCAGAAGTAATTCAGAGGCTGCTCATTCCCTCTTACTGTCCACCATCTGCTGGGATGGCCCCTTGGGTCTCAGGAGAAGAGAAGGTCAGGGCACCGTCCTCAAGGGACTATCTGCTCAGCTGGATGACCAGGTGAGTACAGTAAAAATAAAGGAAAATACAGAGGCTGCACTATTTGTGAACATCCAGAAGGTGCTGTGGGGCAGGGATGGGTCAGAGGAGGGCTGGACAGAGGGGAGCCTCCCAGGAGCTCAGGGGAATGGATGAAACTGAGGTTGAGGAGGCTGAGAGGGGTGAGAGCCTTCTCCAGCTGAGGCAGTGAGAGAGGAAGGACTTGGAAAAGGCCAAGAAAAGGAAGATGCCGGCTGAGTGCTTCCATCTGTGGCTCTGATTGAATTATAGGGAAAGAGGAGGTTTGGGGAAGCTGTTGGCAGATCTCAACCACATTGTGGCAAATGAGACCCTTTGGCCTTTTGGAAAACCCTCACTTTATTAAAATAAATTAAAAGAGATGGAATCCTTCTGCTCCCGTCTCTCCTCTTCCTTGTTTGAAGCAGGCACATGCTGCTCACCATTGTTTTACCTTCAGATAGCTTGCACTGGGAAGGGCAAACCTGTAATTACCCTGCCTGCCGAAAATGATGGCTGTCGCTTAAGAGAAAACCTGACTGCTTTCCTTCCATGGGGTCTCTGATTCGTGCCAGAGCATCTGTCTGTAATCTCTTCAACTAGAGGTTTGTCTGAGCCAGCCCAGTGGCAGGGAAATGACAGGGTTGCTGGTGGCCAGATGAGTTGGTGGGAGGCGCACAATGTTGGTTCCTGGAATGCTGGGTCTGCATTGCCAGGCCCCCCTCCCACCCAGAGGAGGAATCTTAGGTGCAAGGAATGGTGGCTGCCACAGCCAGGGAGAGCTCACACCCCAGGTCTCAGGAGAGGGGAGGATCCTGGTCAAACCCTGCCATAAATGTCAAGGAATCATTTACTGACAGTATGGGAGCCTGGGCCCAGAGAAGTGCTCATCAGATAGAGTATGTGCAGTTGCAAGTGAGACACGTTCAACTCAACCTGGCTTGTACAGGAAGGGAATCTGCTGGTTAACTAATTGATTGGTTAACAAATGTTCAGAGATTCAGCAGACTCAACATGGGCTTGACTGATCTGGAGACTCAACCACATCACCAAGCGCTAGCCCCTGCCTTCTGTAGGTGTGGCTTCATCTCCTGATCACAAGGTGACTTGCCTGCCAACTGTTCCCAGGGCAGTGTGCATATAACATTACTTGACTGGAATAACCAAGGTCAGTTCTAATCATTAAAACTATAATGCTGGTTTGGGCAGTGAAATATACTGATGATCTCAAGCTGAGTCACATGTTTCACCCATGGAGCTGGAGAGGGGCTGGGCTTCATCAGAACCATAGGAGAATTATGGAATAATTTAAGGAAAACCATGGCTGTTGGGAAAGGACATGGGGAACATGGATGCGAGGAAAGAGATCGATGGATGGCTGCTCTATACTCTAAAACAGCAGTCCCCAACATTGTTGGTACCAGGGACCAGTTTCATGGACAATTTTTCCATGGATGGAAGCAAGGGATGGTTTTGGGATGAATCAAGCATATTACATTTATTGTGCACTTTACTTCTATTATTATTATGTTGTGATAATGCAGTAAAATGAGCAATGGGGAGCAGCTGTTAATACAGATGAAAATTTGCTCACATGCCTATGGCTTTCCCTACAGTGTGGCTCAGTTCCTAACAAGCCATGGACCAGTATTAGTCCATGGTCTGAAGGTTGGGAGCTGCTGGTCTAAAAGATTCTGTCAGAGGCCTCTGTTTAAGTGAGTGATAGGGAAATGAACGTTCCTTACCCTGTAGTCTGGGCCACCCCGAATAGCCATTCTATTAATAGAATACTGGGTCAGGGAACTTCAGAGAGGATCATCCTCTTTCAAAGTCACTGTGGGGCTCTCTAAGACAGAACCATCATGAGGTCACTAGGCCTCCAGGGATTAGAAAGGCATCATCTTACGAAATGTCTTAACACACAGCTGGAAGGTTATCCCAATGTAAGGGATTTGTCCTTAGGAGTATGAGAAGTCATTCCTTGTTCACTCATAGATGCTGACTTATCCAGGCCCCTCTGTCTCAATTTTGGTCCCTCCTACTCTGCATAAAACCCCATTTTACTTCCACAAAACTTGATTTCCTTATACTTCATGATGATGTATATCTCTTCCTGTCCTACCTGAATGTGGAACATCCTACGCTCAAGGTATTTTCTGTAGCTTCTCCCCTTTCAAAACTTATCAGTCCTAAGTATGATGTACTCAGAACATCACTAATCCAAGCTCAGATGTTGGAGGCTGACTGTGGCTGGCTGTGTCATGACAGCTATCATGACCATGATATGACAGGAGTCTTCAGAGCTGTAAATCAGTGCCTTAGATAAAGTAGTGAGCTTGAATTTGACCTGTGCAGAAATGAGAATTGGAAGTAAGAAAGTCAGAAATTCTTCCTGCCATGTAGGCAATTGTCTACTTGGCCTTTGCAAGTTCCAGGGGAAAGATGATATGGCTTCAAGAGACAATTTTGTGGTGCAGTTTCTTTGATCCCATGGCCTTTGCAAAGAATTCTGTTTGCTAGATCTGCCTATAACTTTTCAAGGGAAAACAGGGAGTTCCTTGAGTTTAAGGGTGAGCTTACAGTCTGTCTTTCTGTCTGTCTGTCTGTCAGACAGACAAAGCCCTAGCCAAGAAGCAATTACAACAGGGATAGCTAAAAATACCCCAGGGGAAGTCAAAGACCAAATTTGTGGCATTCAGGCAAACAGGATTGAGATTAGGTATAAAGAAGAACCCTTTTTTTTCAAACTTTGAACTTTTTATTTTGTATTGGTGTATAGCTGATTAATTAATTTACTAATTTCAGGTGAACAGTGAAGATAAAGAAGAACTCTTTAAAAAAAGATATTTGTGACAATTAAGGAGAACTCAAAGAAACAAGAACAATCAATTTTCTTGTCATTAAATACATATATTTATGTACCTGAATTATCCCCAACATGTTACTGTCAGAGTTTGAGGTCAAATAACCTTTAGGGGTTAGTTCCAGCTATTGAGTTGTAGGTTCTAAAGAAAAGGAAAGGAAATAAAAATTCAGTTTCTAAGGATCCCTGGAACAGATTAGCATAACTGGGAAATGGAAAACTAATCAATCCCATGTATTTTCTGAAATGTGGTATTTATTGGGCATCTGTTCTGCATCCAGAACTGCATGGAGGGAAATGAGACAAGCGATGGCAAGGTCCCTGCCCTCCAGCAGTCAGAGAACAAACACTCAGAGCCCACTAATAGCCACATGTCAGGCTACACCCTGGAGAGGTGGTGGCAAACCAGGCTGAGGCAGGACTGGATCTCATGGACCTGACACTCTGAGGGGGAAGGAGGGTCATTCTAAAGGATATTCGGGATGCAAGGAAGGGCCTGTTGGGAGCAACTGAGCCTCATAGGGAGTAATGGGAAAGGTCTCCCCCAGGAGGAGTGGGAGGGATTGTGATATGAAGAATGAGCAGGCTAGTTGGGATGTCAAATCAAATTGGGCACAAAGTTGCCTCTAAAGAGCAGTCTTGGAAAATATGATGATTTGCTTCTAGGCTTCAGACCTTCTCTCCAAGCACTAAATAAAATGGGCAGAAGGCTATCAGAGTTTAAAGGTGCACAACACAAATCTTGAGGAATTTCTGTTAGAGATAGTCTGATGGTAGACACCTCTTGCTAAGAAATTAATGTATTAATATGGAAATTAAATAGTGTGTATTAGAATACACAGTAAAAAACTCCATCTATACCCTCTAATTTGAAGTAGAAATAGCAAATGCAAAAAACCCCCAGTAAGCTGAATTATTGACAATAGAAAATAAGATGATATCACTACAAATTTGGACTTATGAGATGCAAGCACAGTAAGTCTTTGAATTCACCACCCTGAGTGCACTCATTTGTAATCAATCAATCAATCAATCAATCAATAGCATGCACAAACATAAAACTCATAGAATATTTTTCTCCAAAATATTTTCAAGGTTCAAACAAAGGCAGGTATTTCAAAACTTTATTAAGGAAAATAACGCTACGTTAAGTGCTTTATAATTTATGTAAGAAAGCTAGCAAAATATTGATATTAAAACTACACTACATATCACAAAAGAGAGAGTGGGAGAAAAATAAAACAGGGCATCTAACCTGGGAATGGAAATACAGGATTGAGTCAATCTATAGATGCAATTCAATCCCAATCAGTCTTCTGAATGAAATTTTGGCAAACTGAAAAAAGTATTTTCATATTTCATCTAGAAGAATAAACATGTGCAATAAACAAAAATAGGTTGAAAAAGAAAAATATTTAGGGAAATTTTGCACCATCACATATTTAAACATATTATGAAGTCACATTGCTCAATACTGTGTGATAGAAAATTAGGTCTATGGAAGAGAATAATAAGATTACAATAGAATCTAATCTATAAAATTATTTACTGTATGACACAGGTAGTGTCACTTATGAAATAAATGGTTCTTGGGAAATGTCTTAAATACTAGGGAAAACGAATTAGTTCTTTATCTTTTGGGGGTTAGAAAGTTCTTTCCAAGGATAATACTACTCAGAAAATAGCATGAATTTGCTTATACACAAAATATGACCAGTGATTATCCCTGATTGATAGGAACATGATGGTTACTTTATGATGTTCAATTTTCCAAAATTTCTGCATTTAGCATGTTTTAGGAGGAGAAATAAAGGTAAAAATGGATAGAGATACATGGTCATTGAAGCATTATTTACAATAAGCAAGGTAAGGCAGGCGGCTCCAGCGGTAAAGAACTTGCCTGCCAATGCAGGAGACTTAAGAGCTGTGGGTTCTATCCCTGGATGGGGAAGATCCCTTGGAGGAGGGCACAGTGAACCCACTCTAGTTTTCTTGCCTGGAGAATCCCATGGACAGAGGAGCCTGGAGGGCTATAGTCCCAAGGGTTGCACAGAGTCGGACACAACTGAAGCGACTTAGCGTTAGCTTTATTAGCAAGGTAAGACATGAGCCTATGTTCTGTCCACGGATGAATGACTCTAGGAAACAATGTGTATATATACATTTTATATATTATTTTATATAGTTTTTATATTATTGCATATATTATTATATAAGTATACTGGAATATTATTCAGCCTTAAACTGGAAATTTTGTCATTTTCAGCAATATGAATGAAACTGGAGGACATTATTTTAAGTGAAATAAGCCAGACAATTAAAGATAAAAGCTGTGTACTTATACATGTGAGAATTGGAGTATTCCCTGCCGTATCAGTAAACAAGGATGTCACAGTCATCAGTGATTTCAGCCCTCCAACGTGAGCTTCTGAGCCCTAAGGGCACTCTGGAAGGGGAAGAGTATCCAGGAATTAGCTGCCTTCAGGACTGTAGCCCCTCCTACAGTGAGCCCCTAGGCAGCTCAGGATGTGAAAAAAACAAACAAAAAACACAGGACGCTGGCCCAGGATAGCTAAAATGCATACAAAAGGAACGATTTCAGTGAGTTGACTTTTGCCTCTTCCCATACACAGAAGAGTGCTAAATTCCTTAACTTGGAATATCTGATTTTCTTTAACAATAATCTTGATTTTCAGACTATCTGCCCTTGGTTGCAAAACTTTTATATAACCTGGCTCCTCCCCTCGCCTCCTTGGAGCAGTTCTCTCAGGATTACTTGAGATGCTGTCTCCTAGCCTTGAAGCCCTAAAAATTCACACCAAAGAAAACATAACTCTCAACTTTTAGGTTGTGACTATTTTTTAACTTGACATGTGGAATCTAAAAAAGTAAACAACAACAACAAACCCCCTCAAACTGACTAGAAGCAGAGTAGGAAGGTGGTTGCCAAGGAGTGGGGAGGTGGGAAATAGGGAGAGGCTGGTGCAGAGGGTACACACTGTCAGTTATAGGGTAAAGGAGGTTTGAGGTTCTCACATGTAACATGGTGACTAAAATTGGTAACATTGTATCGTATAACTGAAACTTGCTAAGAATAGAACTTAAATGTTCTCACACACAAGAAAAGGTAAACATGTGAGGTGATGGACCTATAATTACCTTGATGGAGGAGAAGCCTTTCACAGGACATACGAAGATTAAGTCATCAGGGTACGCACTTTAAAAATCTGGCAATGTTGCTTGTCAATTGTATGTCAATGAAGCTGAAAAAAGGATGGGGTAAAGTGTGTTGGTGCAGATTAGGAAGTGAGGAAACCTTGGTCCAATACACCAAGGGATGAAAGCTGTTGCTTTCTAAAAAGATTTTACTTGACAAAACATTTGGCATTTCAGTCATATTTAGATGTACAATACCATGGCACTAATTGCATTCACAATACTCTGCAAAAAGGCAATGGCAACTCACTCCAATACTCTTGCCTGGAAAATCCCATGGATGGAGGAGCCTGGTAGGCTGCAGTCCATGGGGTCCTGAAGAGTCGGACATGACTGAGTGACTTCACTTTCACTTTTCACTTTCATGCATTGGAGAAGGAAATGGCAACCCACTCCAGTGTTCTTGCCTGGAGAATCCCAGGGACAGGGGAGCCTGGTGGGCTGCCGTCTATGGGGTCGCACAGAGTCGGACACGACTGACGCGACTTAGCAGCAGCAGCAGCAGCATCACTACCATCTATTTGAAAGCTTACTCATCACCCAACAGAAACTCTGGAACCATTAAGCCGGGACTGCTCATCCCTCCCTTTCTTCTCCTAACCCTGGAAACCTCTCAGTTTGGTGCTGATTCACGTTGCTGTATTGCAGAAGCAAACACAACATTGTAAAGCAATTATATTCCAATAAAAAAAGAAAAAGAACAGAAAATCACTAGGGATTTTAAAGAAAAAAAAAGAAGATTTAAGCAGAGCTGCTTTGGTAGAGATGGATCAGGCATATGGTTGGGATGAAGAAAAAGAAGGCTGTTGCTTTTTGAACAAGATTGTTCTTGCACTTTTAAGTACCATTTGTCCACAGATTAGAAAGCATTGATCAAATTTTGTTGTTGTTTAGTCAATAAGTCTTGTCCGAAACTTTTGTAACTCCATGCGCTATAGCCTGCCAGGCTCCCCTGTCCATGGTATTTCCCAAGCAAGAACACTGGAGTGGATTGTCATTTTCTTCTCCAGGAGATCTTTCCAACCCAGGGATCAAACCCATGTATTCTGCATTGGCAGGTAGATTCTCTACCATTGAGCCACCAGGGAAGCCCTTGATCAAATTTTGCTGATGAGTAATGACAGAGTGGAAGTCTGGGAGTGGGATCTAGGGGTACCCTAAGGTGGGGCTTTGCTGCTGCAGATCCCCATCCAGGGGAGGGCCAGAGAGCAGCTTGGCATGCACAGGTGTAGGTTTCAGAGACTGGGGAGAGTAGTGTCTCTGCAAATTCTCCTCCCGGCAGTGTAAATCCAGTGTAAATTTTTTATTATAATTTTGACTTACGACTGAATTAAATTTGCTAATATTTTGCTAAGAATTTTTAAACCTTTGCTCTCAAGGGATATCGGTGTCTAGTTTTTTATTTTTTTCCATTGGAATATTTTTGTTTGGATTTGGTATACGGGCAATGATGACCTCATAAAATGAATTGCTTAGTATTTCCTCCTCTTCAAATTTTTGTAACAGTTTGTGTGGTATTGGTATTATTCCTTCCTAAATGTTTTACAGAATTTACCAGAGAAGGCTTCTGGGCCTAGAGTTTTCTTTCTGGGAAGGTTTTTTTTGTTTGCTTGTTTTGGTTTTTTAAGACAAAAAGTACTTTATTCAAAAAACGCCAAGTATAAAAAAAAAAAAGATCTCTTTGATTCCCCTGTACTGTATTTCACTCAGATAAAACCAGCAGGCAACGTGTTACTCAGAACATAGCCCCAGAGAGGATACGGAAGGCACACCATCCAGGACTGCGTTTTTCCTATACCTAGTCTATATACATAGCCAGCAACACCCCTCCCGCATCACCCACGGACCCCATGCCCGCTTGGGTAAGCCGGCGAGGGGGCCCCCACAGCAGTCAGGGAGCTGTCGCAGCTGTCCCGCCTGAGTCCCGTCACCCTACAAACCGACAGAGCAAGCATCGCAGCCCTCCCCGAAAGGTCCCCAAGTCAGACGAGGAAAGGAGAGAAAAGAAAACTATGGCGGCAGCCGTGGAAGCTTGGAGCAGGAAGGGAACCAAATAAATAAATAAATATATAACACTGACCTCCAGGTTAGAAAGTGCATCGTCTTTCCAAGGGAAAATACAAAAAACAAAACAAAACCGGTAAAATAACTTAAAAGGCAAAATTAAAAAAGAATTAGATCAACTGCAATCCTTTCGTACACTACCTGCCAACTGTACACACATTTACAGTTTTTCTGTTGATTTGCACTGTTTGTGCGCGTATGTGTGTGTGTTTGAGGTCTTGGCTTAGAAACAGTTAAGTAAAAACCAGAAAGGAAAACCAGTTCACTCGGGAGTTTTACTGAAAGTGGAAAAAGGGCAGGTGGCTCAGTGTTTGGCCCTGTAGCCTCTTCCACGGCACCTTTCATATGAAGGATGGGGGGGAAGCGGGGAGGGAGAGAGAGAGGGAACCAAACCCAGGCAGACTTTTGGAGAAGCAGCAGGTAAAAGAGGCAAGTTCAAGTATTTCTCCCAGCACAGCCAGAGTCCCCACAGAAGGCCTCAGAAAGTCAGAAGAGGTGACAGGGACTTAAAACAGTGCTAGTCCTAACCCACCCCAACCTGCGTCCCCCCTGCCCGACCCGTCGAGGTATTCAGCAGAACTCTTGATGAAGCGAACAGTTCCATTGCAGGATCCTGACCTACTCCCACCCCTCCACCACCGCCCACCCCTGGGATTTTGCCGAGTCCAGAGATGCTGGACACCGGTGAGAAGGCGAGCTTCTATGGGAGGAGTGGAGGCCTAGGACACCAGGAGTGGAGTGGAATCTCTTCCTCCCTTTCGGGAGGCAGCCTCCAGGAGCCTGGGGTCTGGAAAGAGTTGTAAAGGTTGTTCCTGTATCAAGCACTGTCCTGCTTGGAGATAAGTGTCACTGGTACTCTGGAAGCTGAAGACAAGATACTTTCCCTCCCTTGAGCATCTGACAGGGAGGGAAGAACATGTGGGAGAAGCTATTTGCTGGGCCCTGGCGACAAGTTGTGGAGATGGATCTCAGCAGTTTCCTGAGGCAGGAGGACATCTTGCATCCACGGCTGGTTCTGGATTTCTTTGAAGGATGGCCGATCTGATGGCCTCAAGGCCAAGCACCATCTAATGAGATGTTGACACTCTGAAGAGATCCGCTGCCTGAAGAAAACTGGGCCCCTGACGATCTCCTCATCGTGTTCAAAGGGAACATCTCCACAGACCACGTCATACAGCAGGATCTCCAGAGACCAGACGGCTGCCGGCCTGCCATGGTAGCGGATCCACTCTGGAGGATACACTCGGGTCCCATCGAAGTCCGTGTAGACGGTGTCCTTGAACAGCGCCCTCAACCCGAAGTCGATGAGCTTGAGCTCGCTGCGATTGAGGTCGGTAAGGACGCTCTCACCCTTGATGTCGCGGTGAAGCACCCTGCAGTCGTGGCGGGGCCGCACCGCCTCCAGCACCTGCCAGAAGCAGCTGCGGGCCAGCTCCTCCTGCAGGGCCCCCTCTTTCCGTGATAAAGTCGAAGAGGTTTTGCACCGGTTCCGGCCTCTCCAGGATCAGGACGAAACTGTCGGGCCTCTCAAACTAATCCAGGAGCCTAATGACGCCGGGGAAGCCCGAGCTCACCTTCTTCAGCAGAACCACTTGCATGGGCACTCGGGTGCCATTAGGCAGCTCTCCCCAGTCGGAAACTCGGTCCTTCTCCACATGCTTGATGGCCACCGGCAAGTTGTCGGCGACACGGATGCCTGAGTACCCCGAGCCAAAGCCGCCGCTGCCCAGGAGCGGGCCCACCTGGTGCTGCGACTCCAGGGGCTCCTTTTTGCCCGGCGCCAGCCTGGTGGCGTGCAGCCATTGCAGGGCGCGGCGCGCAGGTGGGCAAGCGAGTTGATTTTGGACGAGAGCATCCCAGCCTCAAGGGTGTCGGCGTAGAGACCGTGTCTGGAGGAGCTGCAGTAGGAGCTAGGGTTGTGCCGGTGGCTGTGCCTAAGGCTGGGGCTGAGGCTGCGGCTGGCGCGGAAGGTCGAGGGCCAGTCGGAGGACGACTGGGGGCGCTGCCGGGGCTGGAGGCTGACGCACGGACGCGCCCGCAGGGTCAGGCAGCGCCGCGGGCCGCAGGGTGGGCGGCTCCAGGGGCTTGTGTGACAGCGCTGCTGCACAGGGAGACTGTAGCTGCTGCTGCAGGTCCCGCCGCCAAGTCCTCTCCGGCCTCCTCCGCCACCGTTTTATAGAATTTATAAAATGTTTTGGAGAATTTACCAGAGAAGCCTTCTGGGCCTAGAGTTTTCTTTCTGGGAAGGTTTTTAATGGATGATTTCAATATCTTTCATAGGGGCATAGAGCTACTCAGATTTTCCATTTCTACCTTAGTCAGTTTTAGTAATTTATCTTTTATAAAGTTGTGGGTAATATTCCCATGTTATCCTTTTAAAGCCTGTAGGATACAATGTGGTGCCTCCATTTTCATTCATATTATTGTTAATCCTTGCTTCTCATCTTTTTTCTTGATCATCAAAGCTAGAGTTTTATCAAATTTACTGATTTTATTAAATAAAACTTTTAGTTTTATTATTTTATGCTTTATTTTTTGTTTACTTGAATTCTGATAGCTCTTATCTTTTAAAATTCCCATTTTCTTCTTCCTTTTATTTTGAATTTGTTTTTCTTTTTCTAAATTTTTAAGGTGAAAGCTTAGATTTTGGAACTTTTTTCTTTTCAAATACAAGTATATAAAACTATAAATTTCCTTTTAAGGACTATACTCCACATGGTTTTAATCTATTATAATTTTGTTTTCATTCAGATTAAATATATTTTCTAATTTTTCCTGTGAACTTCTGCTTTGACATGTTGGTTGCATAAGAGTCTTGTCCAATTTTCCAAATACTTGATGATTTTCCAAATATCTGGCTTTTTATTGCTAATTCAATTCTGATTTCAGTCCTTTTAAATTTATTAGCAATTCTTTTATTGTCCAGCATGTAGTCTAATCTGGTGATTATTCTCTGAATATTTGAAGATACAGACACTCTACTAATTTGGGTAGAGTGTCTATAAATGTCATGAAGTTAAGTTGGTAGATGTTCATATCTTCTATGTTCTGATTTTCTGTCTACTTGTTCTATCAAGTACTGAATAGGAACGTTACAATCTCCAACTCTAATTTTGTCTTTTAAACTTTGTATTTTATATTGGAGTATAGCAGATGAACAATGTTATAATAGTTTCAGATGGACAGCAAAGAGATTCATACAATGTCGTTTTGTGCATTTTGAAAGCCTGTTACTACATACATACATATTTAGGATTTGTATTTGGTTTGTTTTGTTCTTCTGTATCTTTGGGAAGCACATTCCTTGTCCTGAAGTCTATTTTGTCTAATAATAATATTATAACATAGACGTTCATCTTTATTTATGGGTCTCTAGTTATATTCCCTCTTTTTCTCCTAATGGTCTCTTTTTTTTCCTTGGTTAGTCTAACTAGAGGTTTATCAATTTTATTTAATTTTTTCCCCAAATAATCAGCTTTTGGTTTTGTTGACTTTTTCTATTGTATTTTTCTGTGTGCGTGTTTCATTACTGTCACTTGTTTTTTCATGTGGAAGCCTAGATTAGTGATTTGAGGCCTTTATTTTAGTATAAGCCTTTAACACAGTGGTTCTTAAATGGGGGTGGTTTTCCCACCTCCAGAGGGGACATGTGGCAAGGTCTGGATACATTTTAATTTTTTCTAGTCAGTGGGAATATATCAGTGAGTAAAATAGACAGAAAATTTCCTTATGGAATTCTCATTATAGTTGGAGACATAAGCAATGAAGAAGATTAAAATATATAATGTAATGTCAGGTGGTGATGAAAATCAAAGCAGGATAAAGAAATAGAAAATGATGAATATGGGCCAGTTGAGACTGGGTAGTCAAAGAAGGCTCTTCTCACAGAGTGATATTTCAGGAGAGACCTGAATAAAATGAAGGAGGGAACCATATGAGTATCTGTGGAAATAACTTTCCATGCAGAGGAACAGCAACTGCAAAGTCCCTGAGCTGGGAGTGTGGTAACTTGGAGCTTAGGGGGCGGGGTGAAAGGAGAGCAAGGTGACTAATGTTGAAACCCGATGACCAAGAAGAAGGGGGACACTGAGAAGTGTCATGGATCAGACTGTGTTTTGCAGGCCAGGGAATGATTTTGGATTTTAAAGGAAGCATCTGGGGAATGAACATTTTGAGCAGGAGACACCATGAGGATCCTGGGGGTGGTTGGTTTGAGAATAGATTGAAGGGAACAACATGGAAATGTGGAAATCAGCTGACAGTAAGAGGAAGTATCCAGGTGAGAAGTGTTGGTGGTTAGGGCTAGAGGGATAAAAGTGGAGATGGCTGCAATTCCAGACATGTTTTGAAAGTGAATTTTAAGATTCTCTAGTGGATTGAATATGATGTGTTAGAGAAAGCAAGAAGCTGAGGATGACTTCAGTGTTTTTTCCTGAGGACCTGGTGGATGGAACGTGGATGGAAGGGCCATCTGCTACAGTCAGAAGTTTGGTTTTGTATTTAAGTTTGTGTAGTCTATTGTTCATTCTAGTGGAGTCTCAAGAAGCAGTTAATTATAACAAGAAGTCAAGGAAAAATTCAGGACTGGAGATGTAAATTTGGGAGTTTCTATATAATAGAATCTATTACTGTAATTTCATACATTAACACAGTAAAACAGTAAAACTATTTATTTCTCATAATAGCCATCAAAAGCATAAAAAAAAACTATCATCATATCATGATGAAATAATAAGCTAGGGAAAGAAGTAAATATCAAAAAATTACAGCAGACGTACAAAGTATTGGTTAAACATAAGCACTAGCTTTAAAGTTAGCAAATATAAAAATGTTTACTATTTTTTAACTATGCATCTTAGCCAATTACCAAGAGAGAAAAGGGAGGAAATAAAGTTGGAAAAAACAAAAGTGCTTTTACTTGAAGATGATATGATTAACTAATTCAAGAGGCTCTATTAACAATTAAGTAATCAATTCACAATACATTAATATTGATATAAGATTTCAACAGATTGGTCAGATATAAGATTAATATTCAAAAGCTCTTCTCTACACTAGCAATAACCAAGTACATTGCACTTTGTTTAAAATAACAACAACAATCTGTAAAATACAACAGCTGGAAGTACATAAGTCTAAGAATAACGACAAAATTTCTTGGAAAATCTAACATTTAATAAATTAAGATTTGAAGATAAGTGGAGGATGACTTAATGTTCATGGCTGGGGAGATCTATTTTAAAGATGTTCCTTCTTCCCCAAATTATCTAAAAATTTAATGTAATCAAATTTGCAATGAGATTATTATGGAAATTGGCAAGCGGATTCTAAAATTCAAATAGAAGCTAAATGGTTGTGGACAGCCTTGCAATTTTGAAAAAGATGATCAAAAGAATGAACTTTAACCATCTGATGTCAAATTTATGAGGCTCTAATCATTAAAGAAGTCAGATTTTCCTTAAGAATATACAAATAGATGGAAAGGACTAAAATCTCTAGAAACAGATCCTTAGAGTTATAAGATGAACTAATGTTTGAAATCAGTGGAGATAGAAAGAGGTGTTGAAGAAACTGGCAGTACTGGTTCTACATGTTAAATATCTAACTTATAAAGCTCACAAAATGAATTTAAGATATATTAAAATCCTAGACACATATGCACACACAGAAATAAAATTGTAAGCATGTAAAAAAGAATGCTAGAATTTAGTTCACTAACTATAAAAATGTAGAAAAAGATGGGTAAATTTGAAATTAACACAATTTTTAAAATGTATAGAATTAGAAACCATCTCAAGTGAAATGTGACACTGGGAGAAAATATTTGCATCAAATATGATGAAGATAATTCTCCAAATTACATGAGGATGCTTATGAATCAATAAGAAAATTCAAGCAATCTAATAGAATAAAAACAATGAAGAGTATTTAAATGGTTTAAAGAGAGTCAACCAATTTGGAGGGCAAAGAGAAAATTTTACTCCTGTTACTGCACTTTCAGAATCTATCATAGGGAGGCATTAGAAATTAGCACAAGGAGGTATAACCAACCATGTTTACTGAGACCTTGTTTGTAAACAGGAAAAGCATAAATAGATGAATAATGAACACCTTAGGAAAACTGTTAAGTTAACCATCACCTGGAATGTTATACCACATTTTTAAATGTCAATACAAGTTTTTTATATTATCCTATTAACTGGTATAATAAGCAAGCATGCTTTTTGACATAATCAAAAGGCAACTTTTTTTGTTAACTGTCATCTCTTTAAACTTTACTCAGCCAGGGGTGTTTTTTCTCTGCCCCTGGATGAACGTGACAGCAGGCCCCAGGCTGTCTGTGTTCTCTCAGGCGAAGGGGAGTCAGGGGGACTCGCTCTAGAATAACAGCTATTGGAGAAGAAAGTCTATAAATCTTTTCTTTCTCTTCTCTCAAGACTCTTTCATATTACTCTCCCAATGATGAAATCAGGAACTGAGATACACATTCTCCTTTATGCCCATTGCATGTCCTTCGTTCAGGGTGGGGGTTAGTCTCTGACTCAGCAGTTTCTTCTGATATTTATCAAGTTGGCATCTCAAGTGACATCAAACCTGTAAGAACCTCACTTTGACAATCTGTTGCTTTTTTTTTTTTAAGTTGAGGATTGTTCCTCATTTTTTTCTTCTGTTTAAACCAGGATCACTATTGCATATGCCCAGCTTACATCCTGCCTACCCCACAAGTCTTTTCCACCCTCCCTCCCCATCAGGATGAATCTTTTCTCTTCTCTTGTATTCACTGATGCATTTGATACAGCCATATTACTGCATTTGGTATCATGTATTTAATTAGTTCTGTATGTCTTTTTCCTCACCGAACTATAAGCCTCTAGAGGGCAGAGACTGAATCTGGTTTAGTTATGATCTCCCTGACATATTTCATAGCTTAGGCACTCAATAAATAGAATTTTAAGGCTTCTTTGACCCTCAGCCTTGGCTCAAGGAAAGGCTCAGGAAATCAGGTTTCCACAGAGTGAGTGTAAACTGAGATTGAACTTTTTAACACTCCATAGTCAGGAAATGGAACACTTCATATTAGCAGATACATTTAATAAATGGCAAATAACATCAAAGACAATATTACGTGTGCAATGTAGCATGTGTGAAGCTGAAAATGATTTTCCTGAGTGCTGGGCTCTAATCAAGTTCTCTAATGTTGCATTAACATGGGTCCTTTAGCTTCATAGATCCTCTTGATATTTCTTATACATTTAAGAAATGGAGTAGACTCAGCCATATCCTAGCTTCAAATGCATGCAACTAATTTCCCCCTGGAACCCAAGAACATCTTCCAAAGCACGATATGGATTCTTGGATTCACACCAACAAAAGAAAAAAGAGCTCTGTGGAAGGCGAACAAGACCCCAGTTCCCCATTCAACACCAGTGTCCCGATTTCCAAGTGCACACCCTCCTCCTAACTCATCTCTGAAAAATAGACCTGTCAAGTCCTTGGCATTTTGTTCTGGTTTGTCCAATGGTGGTTTTACTGATTTTTTATCCATGGAACTGCAAGACACGTTTTTCTGTCTTCAAAGTTATTTGGATATTTCTTTCTTTGCTAATGTTGGCAAAACATGAATGCTCAAGGGAGGTGCGTGGGGAGGCTTGTATGGACGATGTGTTTCTTTCAAAGCTCATGGAAAAGGAATGCATTTACTGGGTTCCTTTGACCAGCCTCAGGCTCTATGAGATTAGTTTTAGATGTATAGACTGTGGCCAGGCATTGCCCATGTGGTTCTGGGCTCTGCACTTGCAGGAAAATGTCCTTCCCCCCAGGCAGGGCTTTTGTTCCATCACAGTTATCCCAAAAGGATTAGATGAAGAAAAGAACTTTAGACAAATATGACCCACAGCAAGTTTTCTCACTGTAGGAGGTAGGGAAGCTATGGAAAGTGGTTCTCTGTGGTCTGTGGCCAGACCTCTGGACCTTGCAGATAGTACACAGGTGTGGCCAGGTGTGTGCCTGAAAGTCTGAAAATTAAACGCTGCAATCAAAAACACTAGTCTGGAGATTCATCTTCCAGTATCAACTCTGAGGTGGATTAATCTATATTAGATATTCTCAAGGTTGGGCATCCTTGGGCTTTAATGGAACAAGTTCCCTCCTTGGGGTCCCAAGTCCTGGATTTCACCTTCAGGGTGATATTCCCTTGCTTCTGACCTTCAACTAACCAATCCTGTTTCCTGGACTGAAAATAATAATTTCCAATTCATTAGTGATTTTGCAAGCAGAAAAGATGCTGTGTATGGATGCACTTTGAAAAAATATCAAAACACTCAAAAATCATGTTTTAATATCATCCGCATTAGGCTTGTCACTACTGCCACAGTAAAAATATCCATACTCAGTTGGCTTGCACACTGCTAACTTTTCACAATGCTTCCACAAGCTGTACCGCATCTTTTTCTTTGAATGACATTGACATGCTCTCTTCCCGAAACTGTAGGGAGGAAGGAGAAAAAGGACAAATGACAGGGAAGTTACAGTCAAAAAGAGCACCTATATTTTTAGGGGAGATGGAGCTAGCTATGTGTGACTATTTACAACATGCTCATTTTATTTAACGAATAGAGTTTACAGGAATCAGGAATGAATGTGCCTCTGCTCTTTGGGTGAACAGATGGAGGCCAGTTCAACTATTCCATTCTTGAAACTTCCCTGTGGTTCAGTGGTTAGGACTTGGTGCTTTCGCTACAGAGGGTCCGGGTTCAATCCCTAGTCAGGGAACTAGGATCCCACAAGCTGCCTGATGTGGCAAAAAAATTCCATTCTTAGATCAGAAGCTTCTCTATTTCTATTTAAAACCTGTGATTACCAACCCTAGAAGGTCTCCCAATGCTAGACTCCTCTGCTAGATCTCTCAGATTAACTTGCTTTCTCATTCTTAGAGACATATTTCAAAACATGCCTTCTCCCTTCAAATGTTTGACTTACCCCCTTCAGCAGATGGCACCTCCTCCTGAGAAGGTAGAAAACATCACACTGGGGCAATGCATCCTGAGGCTAAGTCCATAGTCACCTACCCCCTGCACAGATCCTCCCCCTCCTTCATCCTCCCACCTCTCCTGTGGGATGGAGGATGCTCTCCCTTCTATCTGAAGTAGACTCTCTATCCCCTCACCACCAAAACATTGGGTCCCATCCCAACTATCAATACATTTATAGGAACCAATGCTGTTTATTAATTATCCCTTCCCTTTCTTATCTCTGCAACTACTCTTTCCCCCACTGGGACCTTCTTATTGGGGTGAACATACTCAAAATTCCTAAATTAAAACAAGCAAGCAAGCAAGGAAGCAAATGAAATGCTTGGATTTTATTTCTGGATTCCACATCTCCCATCAGCCCTAACCTATTGCTAGTGTCTCAGCCACAGACAACTGGAGGAAAGAATGGCCTCTAGTTTTGCAAAGAAGTAGAGACCATCTATATCATCTACACTATTTTGTTCTCCTTTCCTCATCCCCCTCACCCCCCATTCAAAATGAAGTTCACTGCATTGGTTTCTGGCCACATCACTCTACCAACAGTATCATTGTTTATCAGTGACTTCCATGTTCCTGAATTCGATTTGTAAACTGTAAAGTGGTAACCAGATGCGCAGGACAGTGCTAGTCATTGGTGAGCAGCTCATTCCCATCTTGACGGCTCCTTGTTAGCCTCCTTTCCAGGACCTTTCCCCTGACTTTTATCCCTAAAGTCTGTTGTCCGGAAATATTAGGAATTCAGTCTTCAAACTCACTTGCCACGTTCCTTCTTTCAGGCTACCATTGGTTAACATTTTTTGCTTTGATGTTTTGTTTTACTGGTGAGCCCAACAAACCACTATTGTGCACGCTGTGCTCTATGAGGTTTTATTGTCTTGCATTGTTTACGCCTTGTCTGTGACAGGTACTAGCAGCACTTACCACCCTGTGATTTTCCAGCAGTGAAAATAATAGAGGAATTTCATACAGGTAAAATAATTAGTGGTTTAGGCAAAAAAAAAAAATGAATACAATTTGTCACACAGAGTATTAACCTATTTTTTCTCCTTTCCGCTGGTGTAAGTGTTAGTTTCTCGGGTTACCAAGACAGATTACCCAGAATTTTATCCTTCTAACTATGAATTAGTATTTCCCAATTGCTCCCTGACATTAGGTGGTCCAGACTCTGCAGGTTGGGGTGTCCAGACCCAGTGGATCAGAGTTACTGCCAACAACCTGCTTGTTTTTACCAAATTTTGACCCACTTAGTTTTCTTTCTTTATTTACTTTATTGAAGTATAGTTGATTTAAAATGTTGTGTTAATTTCTATTGTACAGAAAATTGATTCAGAGATATATATACACACATATATACATTATTTTTCATATTCTTTTCCATCATGGTTTATTGTAGGATTTTGAATATAGTTTCCTGTGATATACGGTAGGACCTTATTGCTTATCCATCCTATACATAATAGTTTGCAACTGCTAATCCCAAACTCCCAGTCCCTCCCTGTTTTGCCTCTGTGTTTGCCTTCCTCGAAGAGGACAGCGCTGATACAAGCCCACTTCTCCTCTTGTGTGTTTATCCACTTCTCCTCTTGTGTGTTTATCCCCCTCAGCCGTGGCACGGTGACTCTCTCCTGCCTCTCTTCAGGGTGAAGACAGAATGCGGAGAATGGCAGAACTCAAAGAACCCTTGGAAATTTTGCCTGATCTCGATTCAAAAAAGGAAAAACCAGCCAGCAAAAAGATGGCCAATTAAAATTGAATTTCAGATAAATAGTGAGCAAATTCTTAGTACATGCATATCCCATGAAATATTTGGGACATACTTATCCTAAAGAATTATTCATTGCTTATCTAAATTCAAATTTAGCTGAGTGTCCTATTTTACGTGGCAATTCAAGTCCAACCCCGTCCATTTTAAAGTGAGACTATGAATGTTGTAGTTGGGGGCTATTTCCAAGATCTCTCAAATTCACACTGAGTCTGACTTTGAGGATTTTCAACTTTGTTCTCTCCCTTTGTGCACCTGCAGAACATTTTCACTGCACTTGGGGATGCTTTGCTGAAGTAGGGGGAGGAGGTGGAACCCATTGGAAAGTGGGTTGCCTATACCTATGTTTCAATGTCCCTGAGCTGGGGAGTGAGAAAGAGACATTGTATTTTATTACTGATTGAAATATACTTGATATACAATATTGTGTTAGTTTCAAGTGTATAGCAAAAGGAGCCTAGTAGGCTGCAATCCATGGGGTTGCTACAAGTCAGACACGACTGAGCGACTTCACTTTCACTTTTTCACTTTCATACATTGGAGAAGGAAATGGCAACCCACTCCAGTGTTCTTGCCTGGAGAATCCCAGGGACAGGGGAGCCTGGTAGGCTTCTGTCTCTGGGGTCGCACAGAGTTGGACTTGACTGAAGCAACTTAGCAGCAGCAGCAGCAGCAAAGTGATTCAGTTTTAATTTTTCAGATTATATTCCATTATAGGTTATATTCTATTATATGATGTTGTCTATACCCTGCGCTATACAGTGAATCTTTGTTGCTTATCTATTTTATGTACAGCAGTTCGTGTCTCTTACGATCATACTCTTCATTTTTTCTCCCTGTAACTTGACCTCTGGCTAAGATTCTGTTCACCCCACTCCAGTACTCTTGCCTGGAAAATCCCATGGACAAAGGGGCCTGGTGGGCTGCAGTCCAGGGGGTAGCTAAGAGTAGGACACAACCAAGTGACTTCACTTTCACTTTTCACTTTGATGCATTGGAAAAGGAAATGGCACCCCACTCCAGTGTTCTTGCCTGGAGAATCCCAGGGATGGGGGAGCCTGGTGGGCTGCCGTCTATGGGGTCGCACAGAGTTGGACACGACTGAAGTGACTTAGCAGCAGCAGCAGCAGCAAAGTGATTCAGTTTTAATCTTTCAGATTATATTCCATTATAGGTTATATTCTATTATATGATGTTGTCTATACTCTGCGCTATGCAGTGAATCTTTGTTGCAGAATAAAAACAGATTAGAGGCATAAGTCTAGGAAAGGAGGAAATAAATGGGAATGTTCCTGGCCTGGACTTTGTGGGGCCAGTCATTCAGGGCATGACACAAAGAAGAAAGGTTCACTGATGGCCAGAGAAGGGGCTTTAGGGTTTGTGAGCCAGAGAGGTCTGTCTCTTGCTACCCATGAGAGGGAGAGGCAAGGGTCTTTTCCATGATTTGTGACAAGTCTTCTTTATTTCAACAACTGCTTTTGACTTAAAGACACTCATCTAAGACCCTGGGAGAATTCCTTGGGGCTGAGCACTTCCCCTTTCCTGGAATCAGCTGTGGACTTTGAAGTCCTGCTGATACAGTTCTGGTACCCAAGTCCAGCCTATGTTCCATCCTCCCTGCTTCCTTGCTTGGGAGAGAGGGGCTGTTTGCCCCTCACCAACATTATGCCATGCTTTGGATGAGCGGTGGAATTGATGATTTCCCTTCTAGCCAGCAATAGATGGGAGACACCAGACACCTACTACTGTCTCTTCTCTTCCTCCAAATTCACATCTGCCTTCTCCTTGATTGAGAAAGCCTGTCACCCAGCCAGTCTCTGGAATGGTTAATTCCTGAAATACTACGGAACGGAGTCTGAAGGAGAGAGTGTGCCACGGGCTGCATGTGGGAGACATGTGTCTGCACACGTGCACTGCATACATACAGATATGCTGTGGCAGGTGTGTGTACATGCATATACATAGAGTCAGACATTCGCTCTGCCTGCATTCAAGGGGGAGAATGTTGCAGAGTATGCTTGCCATGAATTTTTGATCTGGTGCTCTATGCCATTATCACAAAATGAATATTGGTGACTCTCACTTTAACTTAGGGATCATTCCAGGATAAAAATGCCATTCATCAGAATTTTGGAGAGGAAAGTTCCCATGGCAATCCATTCGCCAGGATGGAGATGTATGGGCATGAGCAGTGGAAATTGAAAAACCGTGTTAAGTGGTTGAAGAGCCTCCAGCAGGAGATGGGGACTGGCCACTTGGGCAGTGCTGTCAGTGGATGTTGCCGGGAGAATAAAAGCTTCATTTCACAGCCTCAGGGAGGGGGCTCTGACGACACAGACGAATGTCTGTATCCTCCTTTGACCTATGGAGGCAGGGGTGTGAGACCTCAGGAGGCGCAGTCATGGCATGGAGCGAGCCTGGGGGCCAGCTGGTCTCCTGTTCCCCTGTGAATGAGGGCAGGGCTGGAGGGCTAGGGTGAGAGGGAGGGTACAGGTTCCAAGTTCCAGTGATCCCAGCAGATGTGTGCGAGGTGGGGGACTGAAGATTGTTGCAGTAATGAGGCAAAGGAGGCAGACTGGTACACAGATTGTCACATGAGACCACTCAACTCCTTAAAAGTAAGAGCACTCCTGCTGAAAGAAAAGTGGCCAAGGAAGCTGAAAGTTGTCAGGGGTGAGGTGGGGTAGTGAGCCCACAGCAGGCTGCAGATGCTCAGGCCATTTCAATAGAGAACCCTCCACATGTATGTGGCCCATGACCTGCAACTGAATCCCACTTCTGGAGGGAGACATGGAAATAAGGGAATCAGCAGACTACATTCAGCAGGATCCTTTCTGGGCAGGTGACCGGAACCTGAAATAAAGGGAATTCCCTAACATTTATAACTAAAAGGATGGCAGCAGTGCTGCCTGTAGGCCCAACTGCCTCAGGTCTGGGACAGGGTTTTCAGACCAAGCCCTGTCCATTTCTCATCTCTGGTAACAGGATGGCTGCAGCAGCTCCAGCGTCTGTGCCCACTCTCGAGTGCAGCCTGGGGTAGAAGGAGAGAGAGCCTCTGACCAGCATTCCCACAGACAACTTGCTTACATCTCATTGGCTGTAACTGGGTTACATGTCTAATTCTAAACCAATCACTGTGGAGAGGTGAATGTAAAGTACCGGTTGCCTGAAACATGGTCTCATGATTCACCTCTGAGCTTGTATGGGACAACTTCAAGAAAAGTGCCAAGAGTGTTGGTAAAGGGAGTTTCTCAAAAGTAAAACTAGGAAATAGGGGTAACATTTCCAAGCAAAGGGTGAATGAATATAAAGGAGGAAGAACATGAAATGGGCACCCAGGGACCTGGCTGTGGTCCTAGCTCCATCACAGAGTGTCCATGTGAATCTTGCTGACCTTCTGGACCTATTTCCCATCCAAGATGACCACTGAAATAACTTTCAAACCTATCCCTGATTCCTCTCAGATCCCAGGTGAAAATTCACAAGAACACTATGGTTAGCAAGGGTGGCTATGTTATACTTCAAAGGCCTCTTAGAAAGTCATTCTTAAAATAAAACTTAAAAAAAAAAACACCAAAGGTAATGGATCTCTCCCAAACTGTAGGAAACATGGTCCTTTGTTCTTTAGAGAAACTAAAGGCTGATGGATTACTAATGAATTGTGCGGTGATTGTGATGGCAATTTTTTCAACACCAAAAGTCAGCAAGGACTTTGGGTGAAACTGTAAGTCTGTGATTTCCAAATCTGTTGATAATAATGGTGTGCAAGTAATATAGAACAGAACAGAAATAATAATAAATGCTCTTTTAAAATAAGCTTTCTCTGGTTTGCTTTCATCTGGGGAGATGGCACTCTTGAGAGGGGGTCTTATGGCCTCAGCTCCTCCATCAGGCCCTTGGTGCCCAGAGAGGACCTGAATCCTCTCAGTTTCTTCTGCAGACACTGTTTGGTACTGGAAACAAAAGAAACAAGCCTTGTGCTTCTGCAGCTTTTAGTCTAACACCCATCAATCCATAATTCCTCTAAGAAAAGTGTGATGAATTTGGTGCGCACTGCCCTTCTTGTGTTAAAGGGACTGAAGTTAGACTGGAGAATCCATGATATTCTCCCCAGGGAAGTGTCATTTAACCTGATACAGGTGGAAAGGAATTGACCAAAGAAAGAGGAGATAGGAAGCCTTCTGAAATACAAACGGGATGGAAGGGAAGGAGCTTGGGAATTCTGAACCCAAGTTAGTGTGGGTGAGTGTGATGAGTATGTAGAGAGAGAGAGAGAGAGAGATGGGAAGGGAGGTGGAGACATGGGTAGAGGCAGTATTGTTGAGGCCCTTACAAACCAGGCTAAGGACTCTGAAGCTTATCCCAATAGTGATGGGAAGCCAGAGAAAAAGTTTACTTTCTTACACCTCTTTTTTTATGATGGGGAGTGACTTGATCAGAGTAGCATTTTTAAAAGATGATATTGCATGGAGAAATACAACCTGATTTATGTTTTAAAAGATTGTGCTTGCTCCTGGGTTGTAGGGGAGCAAGAGAAAAAGGAAGGAGACCAGCAAGAGGCTGCATTAATTGTTGGGATGAAATATGAATGGAAGAGTGTGTATAAATCACTTATCTGATAAGGTATCACTAACTAAACTTGAGTCTGCTTGTCTGATGCACAGCAAAGTCAATCTACTGACACTGGGGTGTGGTGAAGGAAAGTACAATGTTTATTGCAGGGTGACAGTCAAGGAGAAAAGACATCTACATCTCAAAAGACCTGAACTCCTGATGGCTTTTGAGGAAGGGTTTTCCAAGACAACTTTAAGGATGAAAGATATGGGGTCTGTGATCAGCTCCTGTACATTCTTCTAATTGGTTGGTGGTGAGGTAGTGTGGTGATATTTTGGAAATCTCAATCATCAGTTTTCTGATTCCAAGTGGCCTGAGGTCTATGTGCTGGTGGTTGGCATGCATCAGCTTTCTTCACCTGGTGATAAGGGATGTGGTCTCAGTTTCTGCAAAACTACCCAAGTATATGCATCAGGATATTATCTATAGGTTGTGAGATGGAACTAAGTGTCTTTGACTTTGTTTCATGGTTACACTATTATTATTTTGCCTTCCTTGACTACTTTACTTTCTGTATTTTCTTACTTCTCTAGCTATTAACTGATTAAATTTTCTCTTAGGAAAGGGAAGGCCTAAGAGGCTAAAGTTTTTCTATAAATAAAAAGCCATGGACCAAGGAGGCTGTCCCCAGGAAGGTCCTGCAGAATCCTGCTTGGTTTCAAAGAGAATTGTATCCAAAATATATAAAAAGCCATTATAATTCAATAATAAAAGATAACTCAATTAAAAATAGGCAAAGGCTCTAAAGAGATTTTTCTCCAAAGAAAATACAAATGATTGATAAGCACATAAAAAGATGCTCAACAACTTCAGTCACCGTATGGTTGGCATGACTTGTGTGCTCACTGTGTCCAACTCTTTGTGACCCCATGAACTGTAGCCAGCCAGGCTCCTCTGCCCATGGAATTTTCCAGGCAAGAATACTGGAATGGATTGCCATTTCCTACTGCCATTTCCTACTTCAGGGGACCTTCCTGAGTTAGGGATTAAACCCATGTCTCTTACATTGGCAGGCAGATTCTTTACCACTGTGCCACCTGGGAAGCCCCACTAGTCATTAGGGAAATGCAAATCAAAATTACAGTGCTTTTCAACCCAATAAATTTATTGTACATTTAACTCGGCCCAGATTCCCTCAATGATTCAGGGTGCTGAGAGGATAAAGTCCAGATTCCCTAAAACATCTTAGACTGTATGGACCCTACCTCTACCTTTCCAGTTCTATCTTCCATCCCTTCCCCACAAAATCATTCCCTAAGTTCTTGATAATTCTCTGGTGGCATCCCGCTCTGGACTTGGCTTTGCTTTGCAGGTCCACTGTGGAGACCCAGGTCAGATGTCTCCTTACCTAAGCACCTTTCTCTGACCTGGGCTTGGAGGCTCCTCTTTATGCATCCCAGCCCTGTTGTGCTCTGAGCTGTAGATTTGTTGCCAATTTCTGCTTCCAACCCAGTCTGGGAAGGCCTGGAGGGCAGTTTCTGGCCCTGGAGCTCTGTTCCTCACAGAGGGTCAGGCAGGAACCGGTGGTCAGTGAGGATGCCTGAGTCTACATCCTTCTGAACTCCTGTCTCTCTGTGGCACTGTCCTCATCCTGGTCCCCTCCCACTGGCAGCCAAGAGCCTCAGGTGCTGCCAGAGGTAGGATCGGCCAGAGTATGAGCAGGATGCTTCTTGGAGGTTGGGTGGAGAAGCCATGGGTGGCAGATGCAGGGTTAGTCTTTTGGGAAACAAAGGGTCCTAGAACAGAAACACAGTCAAAGAAACAGGAAGGGATGTGCAAAAGAGAGACAAGGTTGAGCCTTAGGGGTTGCTTCTCCTGGGATAGAGAGGGCTGGTGACAGTTTAACTGCCATCTCCTCAGCCATGTGGAATTACTGTGAGGCAGGAGATTATTCTGCCTCACTTGACGGGTAACTGTCGCTGTTCATCTCCTAATCACAATTGCCTTGCACATCGATGTGTATCACAGGCAGTTGGATCCTCATCCTCCACAGCACACTTCTACTGCCATGAACCCTCCTTGGCATCGCCCCCCAGGGAAGTCATGGGTCTGCACCCCAACTTGCTTCTGCTTCTCTTTCAGCCCTTTCACATCTGGACCTTGGTTGTACTTCATTCCTAGATGGGGAGCCCCCTATGGTTCAGGGGTAGCATCTCATCCCACAGTGCGGCCCCCACTTGGCACAGCAGGTACCCAGTACATATCTTATGCCTTCAGAATCCATGCCAACCCTGCAAAGCAGATGCTAATCACACAGTGGGGGAAACTGAGTCCAGACAACTGAGCCAGGCCAAGCCACTTTCTGTTTTCTGGGTGCCCTGGTGCTTTTCAGACATAGCACTTTTATTTACTTAATATTTGGGAAGGAAAAATACTTAAGAAAGTGGCCTCGACAGGGTGTCCCCTCGGGCTGTGGAGGAGGCCGTGGTGAAGCTCAGGTGAGAGATGGATGATGCTGAGATCCCGCCGGAGGACGGAAGGACGAGATGGTGGGTCTGAGGCCTGGGAGAGAGAAGCTGGGCAAGGCTCAGGTAAGGCTCTTTTCCTAGATGTAGAAGAGAGAACACACACATGATTGCACACACGCACACCTCCCTTTTCTGGGACCTTCAGTTCTGACTGTCACCTGGAATTGTTCTGACCACCTGTCAAGGCCTTTCAGCATCCTTTGGCGGTGGAGTTTGGCCTTCTTATAGCATGTCAGTCACACAACTGGAACACCCAGCAGCCCTGTGGATGCCCAGCAAAAAATCCCAGACACCTAATCGGGAAGTATTTTCACCATTACCCTCCTGTGGGTTATCGAATCGACCACCCGTCAGGCCAGACGTTAGGGAAAGCAATATTTGAAAACTTCAGTTTTTGAGTCTGTTAAATTAGGGATGTCTTGTTCTGATTTAAAGACCATACTTTACAAAGACATTTACTGTGGCATAGCTTTGGACAATGAATTCCTTTAATAAAGTTTTATGACTTCTCTGGTTTCCTTTTTAAACAAAGCTAAGTCATGTACATTTCAAGAAAAGTTGAAAATACCCATAAAGATGAAAAGAATCACCTGTTACCTCTAATGTCACCACTCAGAAATAACACTCTTAATATTTTGTTGCATACTTTTTTATAACTAAGCTTATAAATAGAGATACATATTTCGTATGCGGTAGATACATATTTCGTATTTTCGTATGCGGTAGACAGCACTTTAGACAGTATATTTGTTTCTTTGACTTTAAAATTAGCCTGATTGATACTCTTCAAGGAGCAGTCATAAAATTTCAGGTGCATTTTTTCCCTCTGTGTTGTCCCAAGAAGAATCTTTTGTCTCACTGACTTTTTCCGTTGTCCCATGATCTTTGAACCAGGAGACACCTTGACATTGCACTCACTGCAACTATGCCTTTTTTTTTTTTTACTGGTAAAAGAAAATGGCCAAAGGCAATCATGAATACATATAATCAAGGAAATAAGGTGATTTAGCATCTCTTAAGGAATTCATAAATTATTCATGTTTGGATCAGGCAAGATCTTCTAGATGATTTTATTTTTCTGAAGAGTTGGTTAACAATTCATATACTTTAGGGGATGTCAAAAAATCTAATTTAACCTCTGTTGATTTTGATTAAAGTTTTGGTCTAAATACTTGGTCAATGAGAGCAATAAAAAGTCTATTCCTGTCTTTCAAAGACCTGGCTTTGCTAAGCTGTGGACCTATGGTCTCCTGAATCTTTAATCCAAGAATGATTTCAGACTAATATTCAAGCTCAAGTACAGAGACATTTCCTACCGTCCATCCAAACAAAATGAAGTCAGCTTTGACTGTGCAAAATGTCGATGAATTCTTCAGAGTAAATCAGCCTTGTCAGGGTGATGCAGAACCGTCAGCTCTTTGTGACATAATATAATATGAAATGATATTGAACAACATGCGTTTGGCACTAAATTGTTAGCGGGTTTTAGCTTTGACAGCAGCAAGTTTATTGCTTTAATCCCAAGGTCTTTTAACCCTCTTTGACATAAATTGAGGTTGGCTTTTGTGAAAAAATCTCCACTTTACTCTCTCTTCCTTTACCTAGAACTGCTTTTAACAATTTATGCTAGTACATCAGACACTCATTTTGAGTGACAAAAAGAAAAAAAAAAAAGATCTATTAGAATAGAAGGGAGAAAAGGCCAACTTAGGCTAAGCAGTCTGTGTCTCTTCTGGTGCACACATCACAGTTTTCTTCAGGTGAATACGCAAATTAAGTTATAATAATGCGTGACTTCCATGAGTAACGAAGGCAGGGCAGCAGGCAAGGTGGAGGACGGGCCACTGCCAGGGAACAAAGGCTCCTAATTGAAAACAGAAGCCAGTTTTGCATTTTGCTCCAGTTGAACACATTTCCATATATGGGTTCATCCCTTCCTCCTCTACCTACCCCCATATTTTTAAGAGATCAAAGATGACTTTTCTTTTATAGAAATAGTTTTGAAACACTGCTTTAGTAACTATGGCATATAAATAAAGACTCCCTCAATGTTATATCGTAATTATAGTACAAGCTAGCCAATGAGTGGTGGTATTGTAGAATGGGAGGATTGGAGAGGGTGCCGGTCTTCATCTTCAGTCTCCTGCCCAGGGCTGGCATCTCTACCAGAGACCTCTGTGAACTGTGCTGGAATGCTTTTGGAGAGGGTGTTCCCTGCCTCACAAGGGAGACCCTTCAATTTCAGAGTGCTTGTGATCCACTTTAAGCCTGTCTATTCCCGTGGGCTGGAGGGTGAGCCCAGAATGAATCAACATGCAGCCACCCCAGGAGCCTACTTATCTCTGAATGCAGTGACTACTTTGTCCGTTTCCTAGATTTAAAAGTTCTGATTTTCTTTGTCCCCGTAAGTATACAGGGTTCTTAGCCTCCTTCAGCTCAGTTCAATTCAGTTCAGTCATTCAGTCGTGTCCGACTCTTTGTGACCCCATGAATTGCAGCACGCCAGGCCTCCCTGTTCATCACCAACTCCCGGAGTCTACCCAAACCCATGTCCATCGAGTCGGTGATGCCATCCAACCATCTCATCCTCTGTCGTCCCCTTCTCCTCCTGCCCCCAATCCTTCCCAGCATTAGGGTCTTTTCCAGTGAGTCAGGTCTTCGCTTGAGGTGGCCAAAGTATTGGAGTTTCAGCTTCAACATCAGTCCTTCCAATGAACAACCAGGACTGATCTCCTTTAGGATGGACTGGTTGGATCTCCTTGCAGTCCAAGGGACTCTCAAGAGTCTCCTCCAACACCACGGTTCAAAAGCATCAATTCTTCAGTGCTCAGCTTTCTTCACCATCCAGCTCTAACCTCTTTAATCAATAGAAATCAACCAGAAGCCACAAAAGAAATTTAGGCAAGACTTTTTTGGGCCCCTGCTACAGCAGGAAGGAGTGAGAACAAACAAGAGGCTTCGTTGCTTCTCGAGGAAGGGTGAGCTGGTTCCTTATACAGAGTGAGGGTAGGGGTCCAGGCTTTGGGCCAGAGGGTTAGCTTAGCTGGTCTGCCCACCCATTTGGTGGTGTTGTGTGCAGGTGGCATGTGGAGTACCCTGCCTTGGCTCCCAACTCTCCAGAAGCTGCAGTTGGGCCTTTTTGTCTTTTTGTATCTTCTTGTCCATAATTTGCCCCAATTGCACATGCATGCAGTTATTTTCAGTCCCTTATAGTTTCTTTGCTTGAAGAGACATTGGCCCAGGTGCAAGCTTTGCAGCAAAGGGTCCCAGGTCCCAGGAACCAGCCTGTCTTAACATTCAGGCATTTAACCTCAGGAAGTAGTCAGGAAAATTGCAATAGATGTGTGTAGACAGCAGTGGATTGGGGTAATTACAATCTTGGCTACAGCATCAGACAGGCCTGGATTTAAATTCCAGCTCTGATCCTAGCCCAGGATGTCATAGCCAGTTAGTTACTTAAAATCTGTAAGTTCATTTTTCTCCTCTATAAAATAGAGATATTAGTAGTATCTCCCCTCCAGAGCTGGAGAATTAAGAGATAAAACATAAAGGGTGCTTCTTTAGTAAAACGTCTTTCTGCTTTTTATCATACCAGCATTATTGTATATAAATATGAAAATCAGAATCAGCCTGCACTCATTAGTAAATGACAGTACAGGAATACCATGTGGCTATTCAAAATAATTTTGTACGTACATTTTATAGACAAAAATATTTGCCTATTCAAGACATATTTTTATATAAAATAACAATATGTATTGCTAATTAAAAAAAAACAGATTATGGAATCACATGACCACCACTTTCCAAACAACTTATAGTGCAATATGTAAAACCTTGAAGGATATACACCTCTGCCTTTGAGATTGTGATTTCTGATTTATCTGTATTTTCTATATTTTGTTAACTATAGTATATGTATCAAAATACCTGTACTATGAGGAAAGTTTTAAAATGAGAAGATACTGTGTTCCTCAACTGATTGCGTTTGCATGCAGTTGGAACTTCTCCTCCACTCTGAATGCTAATTGTTGGGTTCCTTAGTTTATTGATGCCCCTTTAATCGCATGGGCCCAGATGTGCACATGGCACACCAGATGTTGTCTCACCAAGGCACAGAACCAGGTGGAGCTGACACCTCCTTTCCCTGCAAGTGGAGCCCACGTTACTTGTGCACAACTAACATCCTCTAGGCCATCTTCAGTAGACCCTTATACTATAGATCATTGTCAAGATGAGATGCTGTTGATGAGAGACATTCCCTGTGCCCCAGCTCCTCAAATTCTGGGGTCCCTTCTCATTTTGGCAGAGCCCCTCTTCCTCTCCCATTCCAGCTCTCTTCCCTCTGTGGTCAGGCCCAGCTGGAGCGGGATGAGGGGTGCTCTCGAGTCATCACCAAAGACAGTGGCCGGTTAGAAATGCTTTATACAACTGTATGTTATGATAAGGACTGTCAGCTCCCTCGCTGCCTTTTCTCTTTCTAGAGGTTGAGATCTTGCTAACACGTTTCCCTCCAGTTTAAATCTGTTATGTAAAACTAGGCTCAAGCTTCAATTATTTTCCAAGTGGTTCAATAGGTCAATAAATTATTCAGGGTTACAGTTCACATTGCTTTAACCAAATAAACTGATCTGGTTATGTGAGATGACGGTAGCCAAACTGTGGGTGGGCATAGTATGTTCCCTTTGCAGCTGTTTTAATTTTTTTTTATGAAAAAAACAGCCACAATGCCAACAATTCATACATTAATCATAGCCAAGATGAAGTAAGGGAAACTCACATCTCTGCCATGACTCATGATCAGTGGTTCCAAAATCCCCTAGAAGGTCACAGCAAGAAAGGAAGCTCTTGCAGAGTCCCCAGGCCAGGCTAGGAGATGTCACGTCCCTGGGGCTCAAACTACAAGACTTCGAGCTAGATCTCTGCATGTTAAGGCTTACTTCCCCAGGGGACAGAGGGGTTGGGATGAGGGGGCTGTGTGTAGTTGGAAGCCTGAAAGTGTCTTGAGCACAAAGAACTATTTCCAAGGGAAGCCGTAGTGATCTCCTGCTCTGATTTCCTGTTTCACAAACATGTTAGCTTTCTTAGATCCCAGGGACTACTGCAAAAAGGGTCCTGAGGACATTTCTATCTACTCAGGACCATCTCTGCTGCCACCCAAACTGTGTGTTCGGGAAGCTCCCTCCAAGGCCCAGGGAAGGAGTAAATGCCCTGTCCGCAGCTGCCCCAGGCTTCATTCTGTGGTCATGACGTGATGCCCATCATGGTACCTCTAGGGTGGGCCCCCCACCAGCCTTGCCATTTGGTTGCTGAGTACAAAGAGGCCAGAGAGTACAAAGAGGCCACACCTTCTGGAATGCAAACTCTGGCTGCGTATCCCACACTTACTCCTGGGGGCCTGATAACCCTGGGACTCTCGGCAGAATGTGAGCCCTTGTTTGTCTACCATAGAGCAGCTCATGGCCTGTGGCCTGTGCCCTGATCTTGGCGACTCAAAGCTTATTGGCTGCCTGAGTAAACATGTCCCCAAGCCTCCAGGCTGCAGGGGTCATTCCGACCTTAAAAAAGCAAAACAAAACTCTCAAATCCTGTCCTACATTCAAAGGGAAGCCAAGAAGCCTCTTTTCCAGTATCTCGGAGGAGTTCTATGTGCCTTCTTTCTCCCACTTCTTTATCTCATTGAGGCATATAGAGACTCGCCTGGTGACTCTCCTCTCCACATCGACACAGGTGTGGGGCACTGCCCCCTGCTTCAACCTAGCAAAAGTAGGCGAATATAGTAAACTTTCCTGGAAGACTGGACAGGAACAAGAAAGGGGCTTTATCTGCAGCAGAGCAGACCTCCAACCCCTACATTCTTCTCTCTTTTCTAAGCAGATAAAAATCTACTCACCTTTCTCTTTCTGACACACTTCACTTAGTAGGATGAATATGATAATCTCTAGTTGCATGCAGGTTGCTGCAAATGGCATTCTTTCATCCTTTTTTTATAGCTGAGTAGTATTCCATGGTATATATGTACCGCGGTAATTAACAGAACATTGTAATTCAACTAAACTTCTATAAAAATTAAATTTAAAAAATCTACTTGCCCCTTTCAGACTATGTCTGAAGATGGTGACGGCAGGGGCTCATGGCCCAAAACTATCACAGTATATTTCTTATAAAATATTCCAGACTGGAGAAAAAGGGTGTAGGTCTCCTAGCAGGCATATATGTTTGTGGTTTAAAATAGGAGTTCTTTTCTTTTAAATTTTTTTCTCTCCTAAACACAGATAGAAATTGCCATCAGTGGCAGTACATCCCAGGATTGAGGTTGCAAACCAGCTGCCTTGGGCAGTGTCTGGCTCACAGATGTGATTTTTTTTTTTTTGCTTGCAATGAATTGTTTTTCAAAAATAAAAAGTCACTGATTTTTTTCCAAAAACTATTAAATTTACATCTTCTCTTTAAAAATCAGATTATCTGGCTTCATTGAGGTCCACATTCTTCATGGCAGGATAGGCCAGAGCTGGGTCAGCTGTTTCTAGATCCAGAGCATTCTGGCTTGTCACTATCTCTACTGAGCACAAAGCCACCCGTCCCCTCAGTGCCTGACTTCTGTGCTTGTTTCTCTAGTCCTGGAAGGTCCAGAACAGCCTGGCCTGCCTGTCTAGGGACAGTGCTTTAAAAATGTAATGCTGACCGTTAGGATTGGGAAATGACATGTAGAAGAAAGAGGCTAAGCGTCTGCTGACCTCTAGCTGTCCCTTCATTTCTGTCTTTAAAATGAAGATCTCATCTTTCTCATCTGCTTTTGTGAGATTTTGCATGCAAAACGCTTTGAACTTTTCCGAGGTGGCTGATTAAGTAAAAGTGATAGTTTTAGACTCTTGATACTTCAAAATTCGTGAAACATCTGTATTATCCGTTCTCTTCCTTTACACTTGAAATTGGATACTGTTTTAAGAAGGAAATTTTAGTGCCGCAGAACTGACAAGCTGAAAGAGTTGACAGTTCTCTCTGATTTGATGCCCAGGCACATGTTGACTTTAATTCTCTGAGAGTCAAAGCCAAGGCTTGGGTGCAAGCTTGGCATTTTGGGGGTGTTCCCCTGCCACTCAGGCCATGCCTTCTGATTGTCACTTGAGCACCTGGAGTGTTTCATACTCAGGGACTCTGGGCTGTACACAGCCCACAGGAGCTGCGTGACTGCCTCAGGTGTAGGACGATGGTGGGAGAGGCCACCAAGTCCCAGACGGATCGTCTTCAAACAAGGATGCCACAAAGCAGATCTGGTTTCCCAACTGCAGGCAGCTGTTGCAAATGAACATTAAGGCAGATTTGCAAGACTGATTTTTATTCATCCATCTTGGAATGGGATGGCCCAGCTCTTTGGTACCTTTCAGTGTGAAACCGTGGTAGCTTCCCAGTGGCATTCCAGGGACTACAGATGAGGCATCCTTCTCTGGAGACTCATGGGCATCAGGAGGCACTGCTAGACCAAGGCTCCCTGCTCCAGGGTCCAGGACAACCATGATTAATTACTCTCGTGTTCTTTGAAAGCTTGGTAGCTGCTAATGAAGGGTGACCGCTCAAGACCTATGGCATCCAGAAAAGATGCTCCTGTGAGTGGATTTGGACTTGGGTTGCTGTCCAAGCTTCTGCACAACTTTCCTTCTAAATTCTTACCAAAGTATGTATTTGAGTAAGCCAAGCATTCCAGTCCGCATCCAGATTGGTGACATTACTCCACTTGTTTCTGGCATGTACCATTCTGCAGTCAGAGCTCCCACTCTGCCAGTAGAAGCGTGCAACCTACACTCCCCAACCTCTTGCCTACCTCTTTGGAGATGGCCACACAGGGTGGAGGTGCCACTGCCCTTCAGGGCCTGGGCCATTATCCTAGGATAAAGTCTAAGCACTTAGCTGTGGGCACAAAACTTGTTCATCTTGAACTCACTTTGATTCCCCTGGGACTTGCCTGGAACTCGCTGATCAAGTGAACTGCCCTAAATTAGGACATGGGTCCGTCCATGCTTTTCCACTGTGTTTAGGAAGGCTTTGCTCTGGATTTGTGTCCAGTCCCTGATCCCAGACCCTCTCCCTGTGGTGGATACATTTGCACCACATTTATTATTCTTTCCGGTTCCTGCTTCCCAAATTGCCCAGAGACAGGAGTCACCTCTCTGCTCCCCTCAACCCTAAGAGTATTTTGAGAGCAGCAGGCTGGCTAACTTTCCAGTGAACTTGTATGTAACAATCCTTAACCAGCCGAGAATACATTCAGGAAGCCAGGTCAATATGTAATCTCTAACAGTCAGCCTGTTAAGCCACCAGTCTCCTTGACAGACATTAATAAAAATGCCGTCTCCAACGTGGCCCAGCTCTGGCAGCCTGGGGTTTCTGGCGGGCCTCCGTTGACATGAGGGGTGCAACCCCAACCTGCCACGTTGTCAAATGATGTGGCTAAGAAAAGTGACAGAGAGAAGGCTGGGTGTATTCCCTGCCTGACTAATGAGCTTCTGAGGCCAATTACTTATTTTCTCTGAATCAAATCTTTGAGAACCAGGTACCCCTCCATGTACAATGAATACAGCACTGGGCTCTGGACTCCAGGCCTGGCCTAACTTATCACGTGAAGTTTTGGATCCTGGCCAGATCAGAAGACAAGGCCGCCTTTCTGAGTCCTTTGCACTTTGTGAACAAGATGAAGCAGGGAAGGCAGAGGCCTGGGGGTGGCGAGGAGGATGAGAAAGCTTCTGCCCTCCTCCTTTCTCACTTGCTTGCCACCCCTCCCTTTCTTTACAAGGTAGGGGGTAGGCAAAAAGGCTCTTATCCTATTCTTATTCGCTTTTTTTTCCACTTTACTCTTTTAAAATATTTTTTCATCTTTTGATATTTTAATTTTATTTTTTATTGAAGTATAGTTGAATTATGATATAGTGCTAATCACTGCTGTACAGAAAAGTGACTCAGTGATACACATATACACGCATATATATTCTTTTCCATTATGGTTTATCACAGGATATTGAATATTTCTCCCTGTGCTATACAGTGTGACCTTGTTGTTTATCCATTCTAAATATACTAGTTTGTAACTGCTAATCACAGGCTCTCATCTCATGACATGAGGTGTGATTGGGCCGCGTCTTGTGGGCATCTTCGAGATAACTCTGAGATGATGCTTTGGCTGAGCTAGAAGCTCCACGTGACCCTGCTGAGACATCAGCTTGGCTCCTGTCAGCTCTCTCTCCGGAACCTTCTGGCCTCTCAGCAGTGCTTTAATTTTGATGCACTTAACATGGGCTTGCTTTTTTTATTCATGTATGTTCTTGCAAAATATGTACTCTTGATTTGTATGCATGCAATTGAATTTCATATAAATGATATCGGTTGAGACATCGTAGACTTTTTAAAAATTTCCCTCACATAACACTATACTTTTAAGACCCAGGACACATCTAGACTGTTTTTCCCAGGTGACGCATGAGACTCCATGGTTTGCATTCACCATATTTTATGTATACACGTATTCAAAGATGGGGAACCCAAATGCCTTCAACTCCTCAACATGGCAGGCAAGGTTACCATGGACTTCCTAGCACATGTCCACTTAGGAGCATGTATGGGAACTGGGGATACCCTTGAGCAGATGCATTTTAAAAGGTGACTTAAAAAAAAATAGAATAAAAGGTGACTTAAAGCTACCCAATTGCTATTCAGAATTGCTGCACTGGTCACATCACCTTAAGAGGTGGATTACATTCTCATATCCCCACATCTCCTCCAACGTTTGGCATCAGTTTTCTAACTCAGCAAGTCTAATATGTATAAGCAATGGCTCATTGTTGTTTTAGTTTACACTTCTCTGATTATTAAGGATTTTAAGCATCTCTTCGTTGTGCTTGTTAGCTTTAGAATTTTCTCAACTATAAATTACTATTCAGATCCTCAGATCACTTTTTCCATTGGGTTGACATTTTCTCCTTGTTGATATATAGAAATTCCTTACATAGTCTAGAAACAAGAATCCCTTGTTGTTTTAGATATTGCCAAGTATCTTCTAGTCTAACACTTAGTAACTTTGTTCATGGTTTCTTTGAATAAAAATCTTTTATTTCCATATCATAAAGTTAATTCCCTTTTTTTGGTACCTTATGGGGGTTTGGGGGGAAGTTTTGTTTAAAAGGTCATGGCCAGTGTTATGAGGGAACAGAAAGAAATCGGAGTTGTAAAGATTAGAAGAGAAGAGATAAAATGGACATTATCTGCGAATGATATGATCATCTCTCCAGAATAACCGAAGGAATCAACACACACACTATTAGAACTAATAATAGAGTTCAGTGAGATAGCTAAACTCAAGATCAACACACAAAAATCAATAGTACTTCTCTTTCCTAGCAATAACCTATTTGAAAATAAAACGTGAAAATGAGCACTGCATTTCTACCCAGGCAGTTTATTTCATAAACATTTTGTGTTTTGTTTTAAGGGAAAAGGTTCTCTACTGTGGAATGTTAACAGACACTTGGTATACTAAGTGAAAACTACTCCAGAGTGGAGGGAAGTACAGGGGGTCACTGAGAGGGTGACCCCCTAGACTGGAAGAACTAGAGGCAAAGGGTCTTCAAAGTTCTTCAGGGTCTGTAGATTCAGTGTTGTGTGGATGCTCCTGGAGGTGAGGAAAAGAGGTCTGTCTTTCTCACCTCTGTGTCCCCACACCTTATGTCTGCCACCTAGCTGGCCGTCAGTATTTATTGACAAATGAATCGTGTAGCATATTTACCAAGATCTTAGTGACCATTCATTGACAGCTTTCAATTAAGTCTCAAGAGAAAATTTTCTAATGGTAGAATTGATTTTGACAGAAAAACAGGGACACAATGTACAGTATTTACCATCTTTGGGAATAGGGTATAAATGTGTTCTTGAGAATAATGACTCAGTGACATTAACTACATTCAGACTGTTGTGGAACCATCACCACCATCTTCAGAACATTTCATCTTTCCAAATTGAAACTCTGTTCCCATTCAAGCATCCATTCCATCCTCCCTTGACCCCCTGGCAACCATCATTCTATTTCTGTCTTTATGAATTTGACTACTAATATAAATGTCTAAATTTGTTTCTGATATTTATCCAAAAAACTCATATGAATTTCAAATATTTGTGTACTCAGCTGGTAAAGAATCCACCTACAGTGCAGGAGACCCTGGTTCAATTCCTGGGTTGGGAAGATCCCCTGAAGAAGGGATAGGCTACCCATTCCAGTATTCTTGGGCTTTCCTGGTGGATCAGATGGTAAAGAATCTGCCTGCAACGTGAGAGACCTGGGTTTGATCCTTGGGTTGGGAAGATCCCCTGGAGGAGGGCATGACAACCCACTCCATTATTCTTGCCTGGAGAATCCCTATGGACAGAGGAACCTGGTGGACTGCAGTCCATGGAGCCGCAAAGACTCGGACACGATGGAATGACGAAGCACAGCGCACATTTGTCCTTTTGGATCTGGATTATTTCAGTTAATATGTTTCCAAGGTTCATCCGTGTTGTAGGCTGTGTCAGAACTGCCTTTTCCTTTAAGGCTGAATAATATTCCTTTGTATGTATGTGTCGTATTTTGTTAACCCGTTCATTCGTTGACAGACATGTGGTTTGTTTACCCCTCCCAATCAAAGGCATATTTATTATGTGCATGATCTGGGTCAGATAGGTCCTGGGGATGCAAAAGTAAATATAACACGTGACTTCTGCCCCTGGATTTCTCATGGTGTTCTTGGGATGTTACCTATCTAAGCAAAAACTTCAGTACATGGGAGAGAGGATCAAAAGGGAGGGGATATATGTATACCTATAGTTGGTTCATGTTGAAGTTTGACAGAAAACAACAAAATTCTGTAAAGCAATTATCCTTCAATAAGAAAATAAATTTTAAAAAAATTCGGTACAATTTGACAAAGAGGAGTGTGCGTATGAGCCCACAGAAGGAAGCCACTCTCTCTCCTAAGTGTAGGTGAGTTTTTGGAACTGGACCTTCTTGAAGGACGAGTGGCCCATCTGACAGACAGCGGGCATCTTGGTGCTTTAGGCAGAGGGCACAATATATGCACAAAGATAACCAGAGGCTGTTAAGTGGCTCAGTACAACTAAAGGATAGATTATGCTATTAGCGTAGGCTGTGTGTTGGAGGGAATAGAAGTGGTTGATCAACCTGGAAAACTAGATGTAGGCCAATATTTGCAACACTATTTCCTAAAACTATAGGAAATTGCTTATTACCTAACACATACACACATGTTTCATAAATATGTATATATGTGTGTGTGTGTATATATATATATATATATATATGTATATATATATATTTCTCTTTTAACACAAAAGGCAGCTTAATATACACATTGTTTGGCACATTGTGGGCTTTTTAGTGAGTTTGTTTTACTTGGTATACACTGGCAGTCTTTCTATGTCCATATATAGAAAGTGTAACTATGTCTTTATAGTTTTGTGGTATTATATTGTATGGATATACCATAATTTTTAGCCAGCTCGTAACAGATGGGCATTTAGGTTTTTTGCCTTTTTTCTCTTACAAGAAGCTAATGAATAACTGTATACAGACATCATTTCAAGTGCATGCAAGTGTAACTGGAGGATAAATTCCCAAATGTATAATTGACGGGTCAAAGGGTATATACATACGTAATTTTGATAGATGGTGCTGATTTGCCCTCTGCAGGGGTTAATACCAATTCATATTCCCACCAGCAATATGTGATGCCTGTTTCTCCAAAGCATCCCTAACAGAATGCTACCAAACTTTTGGATTTTTGCCAATTGAATTGGTGAAAAGAGCATCTTGAAATAACTTTAAACTGGGGGTCTTATTAAAGTTGAGCTTCTCTTCTTACATTTAATCATTTATATTTCCTTTTCTGTGAACATTTTTGGCCCCCATTTTCAACTTGGTCGCTGTCTTTTCCTTGTGAATTTTTGAGAAGCTTTTATATGTTAGTCATATTTTATTGTGCTGTTGATGTTTTTTTAAATTGTTGTTGAATTTAACATGTAACTTTTCTTAGTGTCTGAATTGGTCATATGATTTTTCTCCTTACAGTCAGTAGTAGAATAACGTACTTAGTGATTCTCCTATTTTTTACCATTCTTAGATTTGTGAAGTAAAGCCCATTTTTATACTGTATTATTTTAATGGTCTAGTGGACTCTGTTTGCTAATATTTTATATCTGATTTTTGCACTAATATGCCAAATAAAGTTACAGTGGTTTTTGTTTGTTTTCACCTAGTCTGTACCAGATTTAGGCATAATATTATATTTACTTCCATAAAAGATCTTGGGAATTTTCTTTCTTGCTACACGCTCTAGAATATTTAAGCATTATTGGGCCACCTGACTTTCTAAAATATTTAATAAAATTTCCCCAGGCCTACAACTGCTTTGTATCAAAAGCGCTTTTAGATAGCTGTTTGTGTATTTTTTCAATGGACACTGGTCTATTTACACTTTTCGTTTCTTTCTTTGTATTTTCTCCTTCCTTTTTTTGGTGAGTAGGCTGACTACTGGGCTATCTTACTGTGTTTCTCTCTCCTAAACATACAGTTTGTGGGCTGTGGGTTCTAACTTACTGACTTTTGCTTTTACTTTTATTATCCCTTTACTTTTTACCTTTGTTTTACCCCACACTTTTTTAGTCAGATGCCTAATTCATCTGCTTTTATTCTTTTTTATTGACCTAAGCTTTAGAGTTTATGACTTTTTCCCCCTGAGTCCTATTTAGCTGTAGTTATAGGTTCTGATATATAGAATTTTCACCACTAATTTTTGGAAATTATTCATTTCGGACTTATGTTTGCTCTTTAACTTAGACTGTCTCAGAGTGATTTCAATTTATTTTTAATTTTCAGGTGGCAAGGGATTTTTATTTTCTAATTTTGTTATGTACTTCTATTTTTATTACACTGTGATCAGAGAATATCATCTCTGCTATTTCTGGTTTGGGGGAATTTACTGGGGTCCCTTTGTGGCCTACAATATGATTGATTCTTTTATTAATATTTCATGGGCATTTGAAAAGAAAATAAATGATCAGTTGTCAAAGTATGTAATCTGTGTGACTCAGTCCAGTCTGTCTTAGTAATTATGTTATCTGGGGCTGCTAGAGTCTAAATTTTTGTCCACTGGTCTGTCATGTAGAGAGTGCTGAGTTGTGTCCTATTCTTGGTGTTACTGCTTGTTTCTCCTTGCATCTCCTGTAATTTCTGTCATGCAATTGTTGCTATGTCATCTGACTCAGGTATTCAGAACTGTTAAATGATGGTTGTGAATTTCTCACTTTAGCATTATAAATATCTCATTTTAAGCTTTGATTCTGAATCACACCTTCTCAGATAGTAAGAGCATGGTCTCTGCTTCTTTCTGTTTACATCTGTCTGGTTCCTTTGAATATCTCTTGTTTCCTTTTCTTTTAAAAAATTTATTGGAGTACAATTCATTTACAATGTTGTATTAGTTTTGGGTATTGTTGTTGTTGTTCAGTCATGCAGTTGTGTCTGACTCTTTGCAACCCTGCGGGCTGCAGCACACCAGGTCTTGCTGTCCCTCACCATCTCCTGAAGTTTGCCCAAGTTCATGTCCATTGCATCAGTGATGCCATCCAGGCATCTCATCATGTAATGCCCGCTTCTGCTTCTGCCCTCAATGTTTCCCAACCTCAGGGACTTTTCCAGTGAGTCAGCTGTTCACATCATATGAACAAAATACTGGAGCTTCAGTGTCAGTCCTTCCAATGAAAATTCAGGGTTGATTTCCCTTATAATTGACTGGTTTGATCTCCTTGCTGTCCAAGAGAATTTCATGGGTTTTTTCCAGCACCACAGTTCGAAGGCAAGGATTCATTGGTGTTCTGCCTTCTTTACGGTCCAGCTCTCACAACCGTATGTGACCACTGGGAAGACCACAACCTTGAATTTACAGACCTTTGTCGGAAGAGTAATGTCTCTGCTTTTCAACATACTGTTTAGGTTTGTCATCGCTTTTCTGCCAAAAAGCAATTGTCTTCTGATTTCATGGCTCCAGTCACCATCTGAAGTGATCTTGGAGCCCAAGAAGAGGAAATTTGTTACTACTTCCACCTTTTCTCCTTCTATTTGCCATAAAGTAATGGGGCCAGATACCATGATCTTAGTTTTTCTAATATTCAGTTTTAAGCCAGCTCTTTCACTCTCCTCCTTCACCGTCATCAAGAGGCTCTTTAGTTTCTCTTCACTTTCTGCCATTAGAGTGGTATCATCTGCATATCTGAGGTTGTTGATGTTTCTCCTGCCTATCTTAATTCCAGCTTGTAACTTATCCAGCCCAACATTTCTCATGATGTGCTCAGCATATAGGTTAAACAAACAGGGTGACAGCAGACAGCCCTGTTGTACTCTTTTCTCAATCTTGAACCAATCAGTTTTTCCATATAGTGTTCTAACTGTTGCTTCTTGGCCCACATGCAGGTTTCTCAGGAGACAGTTAAGATGGTCTGATATTCCCATCTCTTTAAGAGCTTTCCATAGTTTATTATGATCCACACAGTCAAAGGCTTTAGCATAGTCAATGAAACAGAAGTAGACGTTTTTCTGGAATTTCCTTGCTTTCTCTATGATCCAGCAAGTGCTAGCAATTTGATCTCTGATTCCTCTTCCTTTACAATTTGATCTCTGATTCCTCTTCCTTTTCGAAACCCTGCTTGGACATCTGAAAGTTCTTGGTTCACAGAATGCTGAAGCCTAGCATGCAAGATTTTATGCATGACCTTACTAGCATGGGCTGGCTTCCCTGGTGGGGTTCAGTGGAAAAGAATTTGCCTGCAATGCAAGTGACACAGGTTCAACCCCTGGGTCAGGATGATCCCCTGGAGAAGGAAAGGTGAACTGTCAGAACTTCAAGCATATCCACAATCAAAGTAACTATGACCTCAATTAAGAACTATTGAAGCAGTTGTCAAATCTTTCCTGTTTGCCATGTCCCTTTTTTGGGACTCCCGTTCTCATGCTGAAGAATGAACAGAGATAATTAAGACACAATTCATGCCCTAAAGTTGCTGAGAGCCTATGAGAGAAAAGACGCCATTGGCACAGATAAAACTGATGAGCAGTGTGGATGGAGGCTTGTGAAGGCATGGCACTGAACTTCTTCTTGGACATTGGTCTTCTCCTGCCTATGGATTTGGACTTGGACTTGGACTGGAATTTATACCATCGAGTCTACTGGTTCCCAAGTCTTCCAACTCAGATTGGAACTACCACTATTGGCTCTCCTGGGTCCCCAGGTTGGCAACTATAGCTCATGGGACTTTCTCAGCCTCCATAATCATGTTGCTTCTGAGCAGACCTGAAAACCATTGCTGAAAAATAGCTTTTTCAAGATGGGGGAGTAGAAGGACGTATGCTCATCTTCTCCTGGGAGAACTCCAAAATTGCAACTCACTGCTGAACAACCATCAGCAGAATGTTGGACCACCAAAAAAAGATACCCCATGTTCAAGGGCAAAGGAGAAGCCCCAACAAGAAGGAGGGGCAAAATCACATTTAGAATCAAACCCCATATCCACCAGAGATGCTCAGAGGGCTCAAACAAAACCTTGTGCACACCAGGACCCAGAGGCCCAACAGAGACTGAGCCAGATCTTCCTTTGAGTGTTTGAGTGTCTCCTGCAGAGGCACAGGTCAGCAGTGGCCTGCCATGGAAACAGGGGCTCTGGCTGCAGCAGACCTGGGTCAAGCAGTGTTATCCAACATAGAGTCACTGAGCAGATGGCCCACAAACTTCAGAACAATTATACCAAAGAAATTCTTGACTCCTAAGAAAATTCTAGGATCCACAACAGATTTCTCAACCTGGAGATCTGGCAAAGAGATTGAGAACCCCCAGGGAATTTGACATTAGAGACCAGTGAAATTTGATAACAGAACTTCCATAATACTGGGGAAACAGACACTTGGAGGGCACAAACAAAACCTTGTGTGCACCAGGAGCCAGGAGAAAGGAGCAGTGTCCCCACAATAGACTGAGTCAGACTTGCCTGTGAGTGTCCAGGAGTCTCTGGTGGAGGCAACAGGCAGGTAACACAACCTCACCCATCAACAGAAAATTGGATTAAAGATTTACTGAACATGGCCCCACCCATCAGAGCAAGACCCAGTTTCCCCCACAGTCAGGCTCTCTCATCAAGAAGCTTCCACAAGCCTCTTATTCTTATTCATTAATGGGCAGACAGAATGAAAACCACAATCACAGAAAACTAACCAAACTGATCACATGGACCACAGCCTTGTCTAACTCAATGAAACTATGAGCCATGTCATGTAGGGCCACCCAAGATGGATGGGTCATTATGGAGTATTCTGACAAAATACGGTCCACTGGAGAAGGGAATGGCAAACCACTTCAGGATTCTTTCCTTGAGAACCCCCTGAATAGTATGAAAAGGCAAAAAGATAGGACACTGAAAGATGAATTCCCAAGGTCAGTAGGTGCCCAATATGCTACTGGAGATGAGAGGAGGAATAACTACAGAAAGAAAGAAGAGATGGAGCCAAAGCAAAAACAACACCCAATTGTGGATGTGACTGGTGATGGGTGTAAAGTCTGATGCTGTAAAGAGCAATATTGCATAGAAACCTGGAATGCTAGGTCCATGAATCAAGGCAAACCGGAAGTGGTCAAACAGGAAATGGCAAGAGTGAACATCAACATTTTAGGAATCAGCGAACTAAAACAGACTGGAATTGGTGAATTTAACGCCGTACTTGGGTGCAGTCTCAGAAATGACAGAATGATCTCTATTAGTTTCCAAGGCCAACCACCCAGTATTACAGTGATCCAAGTCTATGCCCCAACCAGTAATGCCAAAAAGCTGAAGTTGAATAGTCTGTGATGACCTACAAGACCTTCTAGAACTAACACCAAAAGAAGAGGTCCTTTTCATCACAGGGGACTGGAATGCAAAAGTAGGAAGTCAAGAGATACCTGGAGTAACAGGCAAGTTTGGCCTTGGAGTAAAAAATGAAGCAGGGCAAAGGCTAACAGAGTTTTGCCAAGAGAATGCACTGGTCATAGCAAACACCCTCTTCTAACAACACAAGAGATGACTATACACATAAACATCACCAGATGGTCAATACTGAAATCAGATTGATTACAATCTTTGCAGGTGAGGATGGAGGAACTCTATACAGTCAGAAGAAACAAGACCAGGAGGTGACTGTGGCTCAGATCATGAACTCCTTACTGCAAAATTCAGACTTATATTGAAGACAGTAGGGAAAATCACTAGACCATTCAAGTATGACCTAAATCAAATCCCTTGCAATTATACAGTGGAAATGACAAATGGATTCAAGGGATTAGACCTGATAGACAGAGTGCCTGAAGAACTATGGACAGAGGTTCATGACATTGTAGAGGAGGCAGTGATCCAGACCATCTCCAAGAAAAAGAAATGCAAAGAGGAAAAATGGTTGTCTGAGGAGGCCTTACAAATAGCTGAGAAAAGAAGAGAAGCTAAAGGCAAAGGAAAAAAGGAAAGTTATACCCATCTGAATGCAGAGTTACAAAGAATAGCAAGGAGAGATAAGAAAGCCTTCCTAAGTAAACAGTGTACAGAAGTGGAGGAAAACAACAGAATGGGAAAGGCTAGAGATCTCTTCAAGAAAACTAGAGATACCAAGGAAACATTTTATGCAAAGATGGGCACAATAAAGGGCAGAAATAGTATGGAACTAACAGAAGCAGAAGATATTAAGAAAAGGTGGCAAGAATACACAGAAGAACTACACAAAAAAGATCTTAATGACCCAGATAACCACGATGGTGTGATCACCCACCTAGAGCCAGACATCCTGGAGTGTGAAGTCAAGTGGGCCCTACGAAACATCACTACAAACAGTGCTAGTGGAGGTGATGGAATCCCAGTTGAGCTATTTCAAATCCTAAAAGATGATTCTGTGAAAGTGCTGCACTCAATATGCTAGCAAATTTGGAAAACTCAGTAGTGGGCACAAGACTGGAAAAATTCAGTTTTAATTCCAATCCCAAAGAAACACAATGCCAAAGAATGTTCAAACTACTGCACAATTGCACTCATCTCACACTCAAGCAAAGTAATGTTCAAAATTCTCCAAGCGAGGCTTCAACAGCACGTGAACCAAGAACTTCCAGGTATTCAAGCTGGATTTAGAAAAGGCAGAGGAACCAGAGGTCAAATTGCCAACATCCACTGGATCACTGAAAAAGCAAGAGAGTTCCAGAAAAACATCTACTTCTGCTTTATTGACTACACCAAGGCCTTTGACTGTGTGGATCATAACAAACTGTAGAAATTTCTTTAAGAGATGGGTATATCAGACCACCTTACCTGCCTCCTGAGAAGTCTGTATGCAGGTCAAGAAGCAACAGTTAGAACCATACATGGAACAACAGACTGGTTCCAAATTGGAAAAAGAGTACATCAAGGCTGTATATTGTCACCCTGCTTATTTAACTCACGTGCAGAGTACATCATGAGAAATGCTGGGCTGAAAGAAACACAAGCTGGAATCAAGATTGCCGGGAGAAATATCAATAACCTCAGATACACAGATGACACCACCATTATGGCAGAAAGCGAAGAAGAACTAAAGGGCCTCTTGATAAATGTGAAAGAGGAGAGAGAAAAACCTGATTTAAAACTCAACATTCAAAAAACTAAAATCATGGCATCCGGTTCCATCACTTCATGGCAAATAGATGGGGGAAACAATGGAAAATGTGACAGACTTTATTTTCTTGGGCTCCAAAATCACTGCAGATGGTGACTGCAGCCGCAAAATTAAAAGATGCTTGCTCCTTGAAGAAAAGTTACGACAAACCTAGACAGCATATGAAAAAGCAGAAACATTACTTTGCTGACAAATGTCCATCTAATCAAAACTATGCTTTTTCCAGTAGTCATGTATGTAAGTGAGAGTTAGACCATAAAGAAAGCTGAGCGCTGAAGAATTGATGCTTTGGTACTTTGGTGTTGAAGAAGACTCTTGAGAGTCCCTTGGACAGCAAGGAGATTCAACCAGTCCATCATAAAGGAAATCAGTCCTGATTATTCATTGGAAGGATTGATGCTGAAGCTGAAGCTCCAATACTTTGGCCATGTGATATGAAGAAGTGATTCATTTGAAAAGACCCTGATGCTGGGAAAGATTGAAGGCAGGAGAACAAGGGGACTAGAGAGGATGAGATGGTTGGATGGCATCACTGACTTGACAGACATGAGTTTGAGCAAGCTCTGGGAGTTGCTGAAGGACAGGGAAGCCTGGTGTGCTTCAGTCCACGGGAGTCACAAAGAGTCGGACATGACTGAGTGACTGAACTGAAATTACTAGCATGGGAGATGAGTGTAATTGTCTGATAGTTAGCATATTCTTTAGCACTACCTTCTTGGGAATTGGTATGAAGATTGACCTTTTCCAGTCCTGTGGCCACTGTTGGGTATTCCAGATTTTCTGATGTATTAAATGCAACACCTTAATGGCATGATAAAGGACAGAAATGGTGTGGACCTAACAGAAGCAGAAGATATTAAGAAGAGGTGGCAAGAATACACAGAAGAACTATGCAAAAAAGATCTTCACAACCCAGATAATCACGATGGTGTGATCACTCGCCTAGAGCCAGACATCCTGGAATGTGAAGTCAAGTGGGCCTTAGAAAGCTTCACTACGAACAAAGCTAGTGGAGGTGATGGAATTCCAGTTGAGCTATTTCCAATCCTGAAAGATGATGCTGTGAAAGTGCTGCACTCGATATGCCAGCAAATCTGGAAAACTCAGCAGTGGCCACAGGACTGGAAAAGGTCAGTTTTCATTTCAATCCCAAAGAAAGGCAATGCCAAAGAATGCTCAAACTACCCCACAATTGCACTCATCTCACACGCTAGTAAAATAATGTTCAAAATTCTCCAAGCCAGGTTTCAGCAACACGTGAACTGTGAACTTCCAGATGTTCAAGCTGGTTTTAGAAAAGGCAGAGGAACCAGAGATCAAATTGCCAACATCCACTGGATCATCGAAAAAGCAAGAGAGTTCCAGAAAAACATCTATTTCTGCTTTATTGACTATGCCAAAGCCTTTGACTGTGTGGATCACAATAAACTGTGGAAAATTCTGAAAGAGATGGGAATACCAGATCATCTGACCTGTCTCTTGAGAAACCTATATGCAGATCAGGAAGCAAAAGTTAGAACTGGACATGGAACAACAGACTGGTTCCAAATAGGAAAAGGAGTACGTCAAGGCTGTATATTGTCACCCTGCTTATTTAACTCACATGCAGAGTACATCATGAGAAACGCTGGGCTGGAAGAAACACAAGCTGGAATCAAGATTGCCGGGAGAAATATCAATAACCTCAGATATGCAGATGACACCACCCTTATGGCAGAAAGTGAAGAAGAACTCAAGAGCCTCTTGATGAAAGTGAAAGAGGAGAGTGAAAAAGTTGGCTTAAAGCTCATCATTCAGAAAACTAAGATCATGGCATCTGGTCCCATCACTTCATGGAAAGTAGATGGGAAAACAGTGGAAACAGTGTCAGACTTTATTTTTGGGGGCTCCAAAATCACTGCTGATGGTGATTGCAACCATGAAATTAAAAGATGCTTACTCCTTGGAAGGAAGGTTATGGCCAACCTAGATAGCATATTTAAAAGCAGAGACATTACTTTGCCAACAAAAGTCCGTCTAGTCAAGGCTATGGTTTCTCCAGTGGTCATGAATGGATGTGAGAGTTGGACGGTGAAGAAAGCTGAGCGCCGCAGAATTGATGTTTTTGAACTGTGGTGTTGGAGAAGACTCTTGAGAGTCCCTTGGACTGCAAGGACATCCAACCAGTCCATCCTAAAGAAGATCAGTCCTGGGTGTTCATTGGAAGGACTGACGTTGAAGCTGAAACTCCAATACTTTGGCCACCTCATGCGAAGAGTTGACTCATTGGAAAAGACCCTAATGCTGGGAAGGATTGGGGGCAGGAGGAGAAGGGGACGACAGAGGATGAGATGGTTGGATGGCATCACTGTCAGGATGGACATGAGTTTGGGTAAACTCTGGGAGTTGGTGATGGACATGGAGGCCTGGCGTGCTGCGATTCATGGGGTCGCAAAGAGTCGGACACGACTGAGCAACTGAACTGAACTAAATGGCATGATCTTTTAGGGTTTTGAATAGTTCTACAGGACTTCCATCACACCCACTAGCTTTATAAACAGCAGTACCTCCTAAGGCTCACTTGACTTTGCACTCCAGAATGTCTGGCTTTGGGTGACTGACAACACCTTTGTTGTAATCTGGTTCATTAAGATCTTTTTTTGTACAGTCCTTCCATGTATTCTATCTCTCTTGATCTCTTCAGCATTAAGTAGGTCTCTACTGTTTCTTTCCTTTATTGTGCCATCTTTGGGTGAAATGTTTCTTTGTTGTTTTCAGTTCTTCCCTAAGAGATCTCTAGTCTTTTCCTTTCTGTTGATTTCTTCTAGTTTTATGCAATATTCATTGAGGAAAGCCTTTTTGTCTCTCTGTGCTATTCTTTGGAACTCTGCATTTAGTTGGATGTATCTTTCCTTTTCTCCCTTGCTTTTCACTTCTCTTCTTTCTTTAGCTATTTGTAAAGCCTCCTCAGATAACCACTTTGCCTTTTTTCCTTTGGGATGGTTTTTTCACAGCCTCTTGTACAATATTACAGACCTCTGTCCATAGTTCTTCAGACACACTGTTAACTAGATCTAATCCCTTGAATCTATTCATTACTTCTACTGCATATTCAAAGAGAATTTGATTTAAGTCATACCTGGATGGCCTAGTGGTTTTTCCTGCTTTCTTTAGTTTAAACCTGAATTTTGCTATGAGAAACTGATGATCTGAGCCACAGTCAGCTCCAGATCTTGTTTTTGCTGACTGTATACAGCTTCTCCATCTTTGGCTAAAAAGAATGCAATCAGTTTGATTTCTGTATAGACCATTTGGTGATGTCCACGTGTAAAGTTGTCTCTTGTGTTGTTGAAAAAGGGTGTTTGCTATGACCAGTGCATTTTCTTGGCAGAATTCAGTTAGCCTTTGCCATGCTTCATTTTGTTCTCCAAGGCCAAACTTGCCTGTTACTCCAGGTATCTCTTGACTCCGTACTTTTGCCTTCCAATCCCTAATGATGAATAAAACATTGTTTTTTGGTGTTAGTTGTAGGAGATGTTAGTTTCAGGTGTACAGCAAAGAAATCAGTTATACATATACAGATATCCACTCTGTTTTAGATTCTTTTTTCCATGTAGGTCATTATAGAGTATTGAGTAGAGTTCCCTGTGCTATATAGTAGGTCCTTGAAAGTGAAAGTGAAGTTGCTCAGTCGTGTCCGACTCTTAGCGACCCCATGGACTGCAGCCTACCAGGCTCCTCTGTCCATGGGATTTTCCAGGCAAGAGTAACTGGAGTGGGTTGCCATTGCCTTCTCCAAAGTTGCCTAGCAGGCTTTGTAAATTCACAGGAACAAGGCATTCTTGCCACGTCTACTTAACAGGGTACCAGAGGTTCTAGCCAGGGCAGCATAACCAGGAAATGAAATAAAAGGCAACTAAATTGGAAAGGAAGTAAAACAAACTCTACTTGCAGATGGTACAATCTTGTATATACCAAAATCTTAAGGAATCTGCTATAAAACTATTAAAATAAATGAGTTTTAGCAAGGTTGCAAGATACAAGATCAATATATAAAAATCAACTGAATTTCTGTATAGTATTAATGAAAAAAATAAGAAAATAATTATATTCTCACAGGATCAAAAATAAAATACTTAGGAATAAATGTAATGAAAGTACAGAGTAGACGTGGACCTTATTAGTTATTAATTTTATATATAGTAATGTGGATATGTCAATTTCAATCTCCCAATTTATCTTTACCCTTTTGTCCCCCAGTAACCATAAGTTTATTTTCTACATCTGTAGCTTTAGTCCTGTTCAGACAACGTCACTTGTAGCCTTTTTCATTTCACATATGTGTATGTGTGTGTTAGTCTCTCAGTCATGTCCAACTCTTTGTGACCCCATGGACTGTAGCCTGCCAGGTTCCTCTGTGCATGGGATTCTCCAGGCAAGAATACCAGAGTGCGTTGACATTTCCTTCTCTAGGGGATCTTCCCAACCATGGGATCAAACCCAGGTCTACCTGCATTGCAGGTAGATTCTTTACTGTATGAGCCACCAGGGAAGCCCACTTATATATTTGCCATGTAAGCTATATTATATGGCTTTTTTTTCTGTTATAGATTCTCATCAGTTATCTATTTTATGCATAGTAGTGTATATATGTCAATCCCAATCTCCCAGTTTGTCTCTAGCTCCCTTCCCCACTTGGTAACCATAAGTTTGTTCTCTACATCTGTAACTCTATTTCTGCTTTGCAGACAAGTTCATCTGTACCTTTTCCCTAGATTCTGCATCTAAACGATACATTTGTTTTACTCTTTCTGACTTACTTCACTGTGTAGGACACTCTCTAGATTCATCCTCGTCTCTGCAAATGGCACTATTTGTTCTTTTTTATGGTTGAGTAATATTCTGCTGTGTTTATACACCACACCTTTATCCATTTCTCTTTTGATGGACATTTAGGTTGCTTCCATGGCCCAACTATTGTAGTGACATGGTCTTACCTGTTTCATGGAGACCTGTCTCCATCAACAGAGGTATGGATGAAGATGTGGGGCATATATAAAATGGAGTATTACTCAGCCATAGAAAGGAACATGTAGTGCCATTTGCAGAGATGAGGATGAACCTAGAGATTGTCATATAAGTGAAGTGGGGCTGGCTTTGCTGTGTGGACCAACCTGAAAGTATTTTCTGTAGATCAACTGAGCCCATTTACACTTACATGACACATATTTGGTCTGTGTTCTGACACATCATTTTACAATAGATTTTTGTCTGGTTCTTAAAGACCTCTACTATGTGATCTATTTTGGCACTCCCAATATTTGAAGGTCTGTATTTTCCTCTAGTCATAACTCCTGTAATTATAACTTTCTATGACATCTTTAGTTCTTATTTCTTCAGACATTATTTTCTTCATTCTCTAACATGAATAATAATACATTTAGCAGATTTCCTTTTCCTTTCCTTCTCTTCCTTTCTTTTGTACCACCCAATTTTAGTTTCTAATATTATGTTAGTATATGGGCTTCCCAGGTAGCACTAGTGATAAAGAACCTGCCTGCCAACACAGGAGATGTAAAGTGATGTGGGTTCGATCCCTGGTTGGGAAGATCCCTTGGAGGAGGGCAGGGCAACCCACTCTAGTATTTTTGCCTGGAGAATCCCTTGGACAGAAGAGCCTGGAAGGCTACAGTTCATAGCATCACAAAGAGTCAGACACGACTGAAGCAACTTAACACACACACACATGATGTTAGTATAGTCCTCGGTGCTTATACATACGCGTATGATTTTAATCACTAGACTTTTTGTGTTTGAATGACATCCTTTAACTCCAAGCCAGCATGTATAAGACAATCTTTCCTTCTTTGTGAGCTTTCTTCAGAAATGTTATTGCTTCCCATTTTTTAAAAGTTATGACAAAATATTTGGTCATAATTTTTACCTGCCCTAGGAAAACAGAACTACTAGAGAAGTTCTTTTTTTCTTTTCAAAATATGAAGGCAGTATATTCCTTCATATCTTCTCAGCTTCTAAGTTTTGCTACCTAGTTCCAATTTCCCCTTTAGTATTTTTGTATAGAAGTCATGGCTGCTCCTTGGTAGTACTTATAATTGGATGTGGTTGATTTTCCTCCATTAGCCAGAGGATGAGTTCAAGGGTAGGGGTAACAGATTGCTATAAAGAGGGTTTTTCAGGTGGCACTAGTGGCAAAGAACCCGCCTACCAATTCAGGAGACATAAGAGACACCGTTTCGATCCCTGGATCAGGAAGGTCCCCTGGAGAAGGAAATGGCAACCCACTCCAGTATTCCTGCTTGGAGAATCCCAGGGACTGAGGAGCCTGGTGGGCTACAGTTCATGGGGTCACAGAGTCAGACATGACTGAAGCAACTGAGCACAAAGGTAGAAGCCAGAATTCAAGTTCTCAGCCTTTCTCGCTGCTAGGGCATCGAGCCACTCACTCAAAATGGAAGTTCTGAAGGAGGCCATGTGAGAAAGTAGTGTATGGGATCCATCCATGAAGAGGGTTAAGTGGCAGGAGAGGATAGGGTCACCTTCAGATTTCACAAGACAAAAGTTTCCCCTTCTCTGCAGCCTCAAACACCTACTGCTTCCTGCAACTATGGCTCACTCTGCCTCTCTGTCCTAATCAGGCTGAGGGGGTTCCTAGCAGAAGCCCCCTTGCTCTATTTTAGTACCCATTGTTGAGAACAAGGATAGTTTTGCACTTCAGGCTGAATCTTTTTCCTTTAGTAAATGTCCCTTAGTTGGTCTTTCCTGAGATCTACCATCACTGAACTCCTCCAGCTACTCATTGAGTTTTTTTTTAATTAATTATTTTATTTTAATTGGAAGCTAATTACTTTACAATATTATAGTGGTTTTTGCCATACATTGACATGAATCAGCCATGGGTGTACGTGTGTTCCCCATCCTGAACCTCACTGAGTTTTATTTCAGCTTTATCTTCCTGGTTTCTGCCCAATCACAACTGCTCTTGAAAGCTTTACATGTGTTTTGGGGTCTTGCATCAGATTTGTCTTTGAATTTCCCTGAAGACTTATAAGCATTTTCTGTTTTTGTTCTCCATATTACTTCTGTATATTTTTAGGAGGAGGAAGAAAATTCTGACTTGTGAGTTGAAGTTCCAACCTGAAGTCCAGTGAACATGTGGACTGTGTTATTGAATCCATGTGAATGGAGAGTGAAGGGAAGAGGTAGTGATGATCCATGTTTTTAGTTTGTGCGAGTTTAAGAAATAGATGAAGAGTTTGATTTATCATGCTGTGTTCCAAGGGCCTGTGGGACACCCAGGTGGAGATATTGAGTAGTCAGTCTTCTGTACAAATTTGGAGCTCAGGGAAACAGGTAGAAATGAGAGGTAAAAATCATTATCACTTTATTGCTTCTTCTGGCATTTACTGAGAGCTTGCTACATTTCAGGGAGTATATAAATACTACCTCATGTAGCCATTACGAGAAAACAAACTCAGAGAAGTGAAGTCACACTACTAGCAGGTGGCAGAGCTGATGTTTGAACCCAGGTCTCTATGACACCAAAATCCACAAGCATGATTCCTCTGGAGTTACGGTGCCTCTATAGCGGGTTTACCACATTCCTCTGGTGCATGGCTTAAATTTGAAGATAAGGCAGTATATTCCTTCATATTTTCTCAGCATTTTTATGTGAACTGAGTCAGCAGGAGTAAGATACCCCTCAATGTCTCAACTGAGAACATAGGTATCTGAGACAGAATCTGAGAATGGAGTTTCTCTCACTGCTTTGGGTCCCTACCACTGTGGTTGATGACATGAGTTTGTGGCTTAGTAGCCTGCACCGAGTTGTCCTGGATCCTGATTCAGGTGGCATGATGTGGTCACAGCCCTCAACCCTGTGCCTAAAATGGCTAACTTATGTGTATAGCATTGCACTGACATGGATACTGGAATCAACACGCTTGCACCAAACACACACCAATAACTTAGAAATGTGGATTTTGGATGACATTTTTTTCTTCCCCTGTTTGTAAAAAAAAAAAAAAGAAAAGAAAAAATATTGACTTCTTTGAGCTAGACCCCAACAGGAGATGGTAAATGTTAAAAAGAGACCTGTCCAATTAAGACGGCATTTGTCTTTGAATCCCAGTGTCCCTCTGATGTCCCCAGTGACACCAGGTGGACTGGCTGGAAATGGATGTTATAGGAAAGGCAATGATACATTGATTTTTAGAAATCGTGTTCTCCTACAGTGCATGTGTGTCTGTGTACTTAGTCGCAGAGTAAAGCTGTGAAAATATTTTTAGATTCATGTCACCTAGATATGTGAGAAAGAGATCATTTTATCTATTAATTATGCTTCTTAATATTTTATCTCCAAATGAAACGATATATTGCCAATGCGGTGTCTAATATGCGTCAAGCTTTTGCAGAAGAGAATCATATTAGGTGATGGGATTCTATGAGTTAAGAAACAGGAAATGCTGACCATAGGGTCTGAAATATAGTAAATCCTATAAAAGTGCATGCTATTTTTATTATTAAAAACAAAACAATATTGCAGATAAAAATTCTGATATTCGGACAGATGCAGTAAGTTGCTCAGTGCTACACAAGAGTTTAGAGGAAAATGGAATTCATATCAAGTTATGACGACTCTAAAGCTAAACATTAACTCTGTCCTTCCCAAAAAATGTTTCTATGAAACATTCAGTGGGGCTTAATGTGATAAAGTTCTGTGATTTATCACAGAAGTGAATTTCAAGTTTTTTCCTGGATAAAGAGCCAATAATATAGACAATCTCATTAAGAAACAAAGCAGGAAGTGAGCATAAGAACACTAATAAAGATATAATTTACAGATAATTTTTATTAGGTACTCCTAGGCCATAGATCTGTAGATTTCACATGACCATGTCTATCTATGCAGTAAATCCATATCCACAGATGACACATGATGTGCAATGATTGTTACTGACCAGTCTTAGTTTAATTCAGAGAAGGGAGAATGCCAAGGGCTCTTGGAGATGTATTTTATCCAGTAACTTATTTTAACTTTGATTTCGTGCCAGTTGGAACCTGCTGTCTACTTTATTCTTTCTAGATCATTCTGGTCATTGTCAACTAAAGTGAGATATATGTTTTCTTGTTGTGATCTTTCCACTTCGTTACACATATACACACACATACATAAATGCACACACACACATTTTCAATTCTCTCTCTCTAAAAAAAAAAAAAGCTTCTCTATTTGTGAATTGCAAGAAATAGAAAGGTTACACCTATGTTTTCAGCTACCAAAGTGCTGTAACCATGACACAGTTTTCTTGTTTCTCATTTTGGTTTGAAGCACACAGATGCCCACTGTCAAGTCAGAATTAACATCTCACCTCACTATTCCTCTTTGGTGACTTTGGACAAGCAAATGACAATGGCTGTCTATGGTGATGTTACATTTAAGGGTTATTACCTATAGACTCTTTATATATTCAGTTGTAAATTACTTCCCATCTCCATTTATTACATTCTTAAGCAAGGGAATGAATTCTCTGCATGGAGATCAGAGCAGCATCTGCTTCCATTAATGAAAATGCCACAGTTACAAGCAGGAGTAGCTGGAATGAAGATTCTTCAGCTGAAGCAAAACAGAGTCAGTTAGTCTATATTTTTAGTTTCCACCAGGTCAGAAGTCTCATAGTTGCTGTGGGTTAGGCATTCAACAGGAGTTTAGGTAGGCAGTTCTGACTCAGAATCCCTTATGGGTTTGCATTGAATATGTCTGTTGGTTCTGTAGTCATCTGAAAGCTTGATTGGATCAGAAGGATATGTTTCTAAGATGGCTCTTTCACATGGCAGACAGATTGGTGCTGATTGTTGGTGGGAGGGAAGCCTCAGTTCTTCTCCATGTGGGCTTCCTTACAGCATGGCATAAAGTCTGAGCAGGAAAGTGGAAGATTTAAGACAGTATAAGGAGTAATTGCAGATGGTGACTGCAGCCATGAAATTAAAAGACACTCACTCCTTGGAAGAAAAGTTATGACCAACCTAGACAGCATATTAAAAAGCAAAGACATTGCCAACAAAGGTCCGTCTTAGTCAAAGCTATGGTTTTTCCAATAGTCATGTACGGATGTGAGAGTTGGACTATAAAGAAAGCTGAACACTGAAGAATTGATGCTTTTGAACTGTGGTGTTGGAGAAGACTCTTGAGAGTCCCTTGGGCTGCAAGGAGATCCAACCAGTTCATCCTAAAGGAAATCAGTCCTGAATATGCATTGGAAGGACTGATGCTGAAGCTGAAACTCCAATACTTTGGCCACCTGATGCGAAGAGCTGACTCATTTGAAAAGACCCTGATGCTGGGAAAGATTGAAGGCAGGAGGAGAAGAGGACGACAGAGAATGAGATGGTTGGATGGCATCACCAGCTCAATGGGCATGAGTTTGAGTAAACTCCAGGAGTTGGTGATGGACAGGGAGGCCTGGCATGCTGCAGTCCATGAGTTGCAAAGAGTCAGACACAACTGAGCGACTGAACTGAACTGAACTGATTGCTGGCATAGGGGGCAGACCTGTGGACTACATCATCCTTGAAATTCAGGAAAAATAAAATTTATTTTCCCACCATTCAACTAAAAATTTTAAAGCAAGGTCTTATTTTATCAAGTCAACAAGAACAATTTTATCCAAGTTGGGGACTTTTCCAGGGTTCCTTGGAGTCCTGTATAGAGACAGGGTTGGGGTGGAGGTATTGTGGTACCCCAGTACCCCAGGTATTGTGGTATCCCTCCATCCAGTGCTGGACCATGGTTGCTCAGTCCAGTGCAGGGTGCTTGTGGATTCTCTGATCATTTTGTGGGGTCTCAACACCAGGATGGCCAAGAATCAGCTCCTTCTTGGGAACCTATCAGCACCTAAGTGCTCTCTGTCATTTTCCTTCTCTTCCTTCTGAAACATGTATGTATTCTACTAAGTCATCTCACATTCTGCCTCACCTATTGCTCATTCCTTGGGACCATTTTTGTTCTCTTCTCCAACTAGATTTTTGAGACTTATATTCATTAGAGAATTATCTTGGTCTATTTTCTGCTATCCATTCTTTCTCTGGTGAGTTGAATGAGAGGGATGGCCAAGGGGTGATAGAAAATACAGGAGGACAAAAACATTGGATACAGCTTCAAAAATGGTTGATTGGGTGGCCAGGGTCTGCAGGGAGGTTGGGATAGGAGGTCATTTAATGGGTCTATAGGGTTTCTGTTTTGTAATTTGAAAAGAGTTCTGGAGATTGGTTGGATAGGACACTTTACAATGATTAAGGTGGTAAGTTTTACATTATGTGTATTTTACCACAATTAAAAATAAAATAAAAAATAAAACAAAAGTAATTTGTTAGACGATTATATCTTGTTCTTAAAATTACTGAGTGATAAATTCCCCAGCCAGTAAATACAGTCCTATTGACCAAAAAAATAAAGAAAGAAAACCCCAAACAGTCATAATTGGGAAATACAACTGTCCCTGTTCAGATTGGGCTGACACAGGAAGGCAACTTGGACAAGGAGTCCCTAGGGCTGAGCTATTTGGGAAAGTCCTTGGTGCAGGCACAGGGATGAGCTGGAATGCAGGGGGTGCAGATGAGGAAGGGCAGGGTAAGGAGGAGGGGCAGGGGTGCGCTGCAGCCCAGGGAATGGGACTGTGATGAGGATTCAAATTGCGGAAGCACCGTGGAGATCACACTTGCTAGGTATCTCTTCACCTTTAAGAAACTGGCTGGTGGAGAAACAGATTTCTGTCAGATAAGGTTCCGCAGTTCTGCAAAAGGAAAGACAGCATGAAGAGGAGCAGAAATTGGCCATGGCTCAGTTGGCTAAAGTAAAGCAAGCCACAGTCCTGGGGGGCTGTCAGCTCTTCACACCGCTGTCTTTCCTACACTGAGTGCGACCAGCCACAGACTTCTTCCGAACCTACTGTGTGCACTGTTTCAGTCCAATCTGTAGCATCAACCTCCTCGGGCTCTCCAAGAGCCTTTCTATCACAAACTTCCAAGGTGTTTGTGTGAGCACATGTGTGTGTGTGCATGCATGCATGTGTGTGTGTGTGTGTGTGTGTCCAGGCTATCTTAGAACATGTGACATGCTTTCAGGCTGATGAATGCTCAGTAATGCTCTCACATTTCCACCGTGTGTTCAATGAGTCAATAGTACTGTTTGCTAAAATGTCAGCTCAATGATAAAGGCTTCTAGAAGATGAAGTTTCCAGTGCCCCCTGCACCTGGACCCAAACCAGAAGGACCACCTATTGTGATGTTGGTGCTGATTTGGGACTACAGAATCTCTCTAAAGCCTGTCTGATTATTGTCCTCAATGGAGGGAAAACACAGGTGAAATATTCCTTTGTGTTAAAGATGGACTAAGCATACAATGATTACCAATGACAGGCTCATAAAGCCAGTGGAGGACAAGGGAGCCAGCCTAGAGAAGGGAGCACTGGTTTGGGGCTATTTGCAGAAGTGGGGCTCCTAGACCCCTGGATATCAGAGACACGAAAACAAGAGTACCCACCTCCCCAGGATGCTGCCAGAAACCAGCAGAGGGGAACCAGCAAGGAGCTTAATGAAATCCCCCTAGAATCTGGAACATTTCTAATGAAAACTGGATTTTCTTATCTTCTCTTCCATAGAGAGTTTCTGATTAGTAGTTCAGAGCTCGGTAGAATTCACCATATATCACTTTAAATGTTTATTTTATGTCCAGCTTATTCTAACATTTTTATTCATCTTAATGAGAAGTAATTGGCCTTCCTATTGCAGTGTTTCATTTTAAAAAAGGGAATATTAATAAGGAATGAAAGCGTGCTAAAATCCATAACTATCTTCCTGGCTTTCACCATGCTTCTATCTTTCCTAGAAGTCATGATTTTAGATTGAAAATAGTATTCAATGCATTTGAACCACATCCTTCCTGGGGCTAGCAATGCCTTTATTGTATGTCATTATGTCTTCTGGGAATCCTGACATTAAAACATATCCTTGGTTCTCACTTAAGCCAATTTTATAGGGCAGGGAAAGAAAAGACAACATTTTGCAATGAAAGCACCTTCTCCCATCTGGCAAAATGGCTTTCTGGACTCTATTGTGGCTCATTGTCTAAAAATAGGATGAAGACAAATTGTTATCATTTGCGAAAGCCCATGACAATAATGATAAATGAACAAATTTTTTTGCCCTCTGAAGTCATTGCTTAAGGCTTTCTCTGGGATCAACAATGTTAAACTGGTAAACTTTCCTCATCTGCATCCGCAGAAGGTTTACAAATGGCTTTGTAAACAATTTTAGCCAGAGCGTTAATCTCTCCTCCAGAACGAGGGCTGCAAGATAGATGATTGATTTGCAATTTAAAATGACACTGAAACCCCTGAAACAGATATGAAAGAAACTTTCAGTGAATAATGTTTTAGTTGACAAGAAAAGATAAGGCACATCTTTCATCTGATAGTGGGCTGTTTTTGATAAATATTGTTCATAATGGAGAATTTTGGAATCATTAATGTGTGGATAGAACATTACTACTTTTTGACTGGGACTTTAGAAAACACTTTCTTTTGGCAAGAGTTTTGTTACAAGGAGAAAAAAAAGGACAAGGACATGCTGGAAAAACACCCATTAAAAATATTCAATTATTTGCCCTGAGTCCAAACTGGTACATGACAATGGTCAATCTGCAAAGCATCTCCCCTGGTTGCAATGGTGTCTCGTAACCACACTTACCACCATTTCCACAATAGAGGACAGGACAATATTGTTTTCACATCCCCTTTTGGTGGCATGGTAGATCACATGGCAAGGGACTTGTCCTGGAAGTAAATCTTTAATTCTTCTGTCTCTTTGTTCCTGTGTTTCTGTCTACAAGTTAGCCCCCAGCCCAGTTCTGCTGGTGTCTGGGAGGGCTGGAGCTTGGGGTGTTGGTCTTCAGGGTCCCCTGAGGGGCAGAAGAGCTGCGCTGACCAGCACACCCTGGTCCCAAAGGCCAGACCCCAGAGAGGGCTTGTCTGTCCTGCCTTGTCATTGGCCCCACCCAGTGTTGGACTCTTTCTAAGGCCCTTATCTTTCCCTCCCCTTGTCCACCTCTTCCTCTTGCTCCGTACTCTCCTCCTCCCGTCTCACAGCAATGATAGGAGTCTGGCCATAGCACACTGACCCACTCGATAGCTCAGTATCACCCACCCACTCGATAGCTCAGTATTTCAGAGCGCAGGCAGTCACGGTGCTTGCAACAGCATGGCACAAGCCCTCACCCCCACCTTCCCTGACTGCTCTGCCAGGGACCTCCCTCACCCTATTCTGTGTCTGAGCTACTCAGCCAGTCTGTCTGCCTCAGCCACTCTGGAACTGTCTGGAGGGACATCTCTTGGCCAACCTCCATCGTGACTGGCAGCCAGCCCCTCCCCCTAGCCCAGCCTGGGCAATGGTTTCATCTCACAGAGCACTTGGCACATAGGAGAGCCCCAAAACATGATTTGAGTAAAATATTAAAAATAAAGATATGGTCCAAAGGGTGCTGGATTACAATCAAGCTCTTTCCTCCAGATTCTTCTGCTGGTTGGAAATGACTGGATTCAGGCACTTCAGGGTGGGTCGGCTGAATATACTTAACATCATTAAAATCACTCAATTGTATTTAGCTTTATTTAACATCTTGTTAGTGGTCAATCAGAAAGGAGATCTACCACATGCCCAGCACTGTTGTGGGTGCTGGAAATACAGAGGCAATTTAAGCAGTGTGGTCCCCAGTCCTCACAGAGCTCACCCTCTTTCAGGGGTGAGCTTGCTGAGGATCACAGCCCAGGTATTACATTTTACTGCACTTATTTAGAACCCTGGAACATTCAGGCTCTGCACAACACTTTTCTTGTGCATCTTGCAAAGAAAATTTCAAGTAATTTAGTTAGATTTTCAGAGTTCTCTGTATTGGACTCCTGTCTTATCAGTCTGTATCCAGTTGCTATAGACTAAAGGTTTGGACATGATGATGTCTCCACTGTGATGGTATTAGAAAGTGGGGCCTTTGGGAAGTGCTTAGGTCATGGGGGTGGAGCCCTCATGAATAGGATTAGTGCCTTTTAAAGAGACCCCAGAGGGTTCCCTCACTCTTTCTTTCAAATGAAGATACAGAGAAAAGACAGCTGTCTACAAACAAGAAGGTGGGCCCTCACCAGACACTGAATCTGCCAGCACCTTGATCGTGAATTCCCCAGTCTCCAGAACTGTGAGAGATAAATTTCTGTCATTTATAAGCCTCCTAGTCTGTCATATCTTACTATGGTGGCCCATACAGCTGAATATACACTGAAGAGACCAACATACTGAATATGTCAGTTACCTTAGGCCCTGTGGTGCCTCCAAACTGAACCTTACACATACCCACATAACTGACCCCAGCATTAGCACTACCCGGTCTGGGGGGATTGTCTCTCCTGCCAACTGTGTGGTTGGGAAGGGATTTAATCATCCTCCTCTGAAGATGTCCCTCAGTTCACCAAAGAGCCCATGGCTTGGCCACTGTCCCAATTCCCCCCCCCCCCCAACTACCACCTAATTGGTGGAAATCCTTGAAGGACACAACCGTTATCTAACCAGTTCTCATGGAAATCCAGTGGTTCAGCCCTAGTACATGCTTAGTACCGTGGCCCTAATTAAGGAGCCACCCAGGGAAGCTTGGGCAGCCTGTAGGCCTTAAGAAGGGCCAAGCTGGCTCAGAACATCGTCTGTTTGTGATGTCCATAGACCTTCTGGATGGGAGAAATGGTGACGGTGGATGCATTTTCCCTCCCTGCCTCCTCCCTCCTTTTTCTCTTGCTTTTCTTCCCCCTTTTTACTTTGCTTTCATTGATATGGGAAACAAGCTCACAATTCTGCTCTGCTGATGTCCCAGGAAGGGGACACTGCACAGAACGTCTAAGAGCCCATAGAGGGCCAAACCTTTAGGCCCAGAGTTAGGTGTTACTGGACAAGGAGGTCTTGGTGCCACTGAATGGGATCCAGCATGACCTCTGTGTGACCTCCAAGGAAACTGAAGGGACAGCATCAGGTGAAGATGAACCAGTTCCTAGGAGTGGCCCCAGAATGTGTCTTTGCTTGGCTAGCCAAGTGACCGGCGGAAGGAACCTGGGTTAGAGAAGGCTCTGGATTTCTCCATGCTCTGCTGACCCGCCCAGGTGTGGGAGGGCAGAGCTGCTGCTGGGACCAGCTTAGATGCATGCTCTCATTTCAGAACAGTGGGAAAGGGTGTCTGATATGATAAAAGCTGGCTCCTCCTTATAATCCCTTTTAAATAATAAGCAACAGCTCCACCAGCCCTATTTTAATGCTAAGTGCATGATATATAAATTGCTGTGATAACCATATTCATCCCCTACCTTATGTTTTGAAGTATTCCAACTTGCTTTCATTTTATTAATGTATTTCTTTTATCTTTCATCTGAATAGTGTTCTCTATGTAAAGTGACCAAATGTGATTAATGATGAATAGATTAAGATAGGACAGGGTGTTTGAAAAATGACTTAAGGCCTGCATGTAAGTCACTGGCTAGAGTCCCAAAATGCAAATTCTGGTTAAGTTAATGACTGGAAAATCATGATGGCCCCAACTGCATGAGCTTTTGCATTATTTAAAATTGATTTATAAACAATAAATAATTAGCATTTTGTGTTAGAATGAGTTAATTATTTCTTAATTATTTCTATAGGCATTACAATCCCAACATCAAAAGTTTCAGTGTAATTGACACGCAGACAGTCCCTCTTCTGCCTGGTGGTGCAGCATCGTAAGTTACCGTTCACTTTGCAAGCGGTGCGGGAGTGTTCATGTCCCATTAGAGGTCGGCACTTTATTAAAACATTTGGAAACATCTAGTTTGCAGGAGGCTTCTTTCCCTAAGAAGTGTCTGTGCATTCTCCTGGATGGGGTTTTAGGAAGGGAAATTGTATGCCTATGCCCGCCTTCCCTTGACAAACGAGACTTATCATCAGGGCAGCTCTGTGCTCTCACTCACCCTCTCAGGAGCTGGGGAGCTTTATGAAAAATAAATTAATAATGCATACCAAATTACATCTGCAAGAGACATTTAGGTGTATATTGCAGTCTTCAAAGATGATTAGATTTACATTTTGTTCAAGGAGATTTGTCACCTCCATCTTCCAGGCACGTCTTGAACTATAAGTCTGCCAGTGCGGACCATGCACGGCTGGCCACCCCATGTGGTCACAGCCACAGGGCTCCAGCTGCCAGGTGCACAGATTAGGACCACAGCCAGGAGAACCTTGACCAAGTGACTTGACTGGAGCCTCCAAAGGAAAAGCTGGAAGCTTCTGTGGCCAGGGGGCCATCAGCGTGGTCTGCAAAGGGACTCCTATGGCTCTGTCTGCAGAGCCCAGTGTGCAATCAAAGGGCAGCTCCATCCTGGATACTTAACACTGAGGGAAAAAAGCCACCTTCAGAGTGGTTTGGGGGTTTGTGTGTTTTGTTTTGCTAAACCTCAAAGAAGAGAAATACAGCAGCATTGATCGTTCCACCCTCGTGCCTACTCCGCGGTGTCCGCACACCAAGCATGCTGCTTTGCAGCAGGAGGAGAGGCGGTATTTATCAGGGTTCAGAGCCAGTTCAGCCACACACTTGACAAATTATTTGTGGAATTGTTGTATTCATAGTCACTTAAATAAGAATCTGTCAACACGAAGGCTGAGCTTTGTTGCAGCGGGTCCCCTGGTTTTTCCCTGCACACCCAAGAATGATGGATTGGAAGTAATGCAAATTCACTACCATTTTATATGCTGGTGCCTTCCTCAGAGACAGGGAACATAGCTCAGATCATCTTGTAAAAGGCCGTAACTGTAAAGGCCTGCTTCTGTGCTGGAAGTCTTGCCTTTTCTTCCCTCTTTTTTTTTTTTTTTTTTCCAAACGGGACTTTAGAACAGGGAAATGGAATTCAAATATTTTCCTCACGTTTCCTTTTGGAAAGCGCTCCTCACAGCAGGTGCGCATGCTGGCTTTTTCGGCTAACTCATACATATGCTTAGCTGTGCTCTGTAATTAAAACAAATTGATAAATATAATTATTTGGTTTTATGGCAACTTAAAAGTTAATACCCCTTGGCAGGATGTTAAGTCTTAACTCTCAACGAGAAAGTGGGAAAAGCTAGGGCCAGGGAGGCCGGCAGGGACAGTAATGTGAGGCCAACGTTTTACTCTGTTTCACGTGGCCTGTGGAACTCCTTACGCTTGGGTGGTGGGATGTTCTTTCCGCTGTGTATGAAGGCAGAGCTGGGTCTCACTGTCCCTCTGAAATGTGAAGAGGGTAGGTCTTTCCTGATCTGCCTTCCCAGGACTGTAAGGCAGGAGGAAACACTGCCGACCTAGGCCATACCCAGGTCTGGGGTTGGCTGATTCAGGTTTGGTCGGACACTCCGGGGCCAGTTGAAGGAGCAGAGCCCTGGAGGTGTCCCTCTGTTGCTGGAACAAGAATTCTTCTCATGTGTGGCAGGAATGCTAGGAACAGACTTGTTTCCAAAGATGTGTCTCTGGAATGAAGTTTCTTCAGAAAAGCCATAGGAGAGTTTTGGTCCCAGGTCTGTCCTGTCCAAAGAAATAGCCTAAAAGTCAGGAGGCCAGGGTTCCAGCCTGGCTCTGGTCGGAATTCCATGTGAGCTGGGGTGAGCCCCAGAAGAAACAGGGGCTTGTCCAACCACCTGCTAGAGGCCTTTGTAAATGTAAATCTTTGTAACTGTAAACCCCTTTGATACCAAACTCTAACTCAGGAAAAGCAACTAGAGGGCATGCCCCACAGAAAGGCCCAGAAAGGAACAAAAATGTCTCTCTCTCTGCCATTTCTCTTCCTTTAGAAGCTTTGTGAAGCAATCCTGTTGCCTAAAAACTTATTCTTTTAAGCCACCGTGATTTGCATGGTGAAGTATTACATCTGTGGCCCCTATCTTTTGAAAACTGCTGGAGAGCAGTAAGAAAAAAAAAATAGAAAAACCCAATGTAAAAACAAAATCCCACGTTATATAACACGTCCCCTCAATACCACTGAAAAATATATGTAATATTTTGAAATCACTGACTAATTATTTCTAATCATTCCATAATAATTTATGGAGACACTCGCTCCTTTGGATGTGTTCCTGTTTTGATCTAAATGTATTCCCGAGCACGCTGTCAAACCTCCCAGTTTGGCAACTGATTTGGTTTTGCTGAATTTCTTTCGTGTGTCCAGATCTCTTGCCAATGAGGCTGTGGAACATATTTTGACAGCTTTGTCGCTAAGTTTGTTGCTACTTGTGTCTGGAACGGGTATCAAATTTCAGAGATTAATCTGTTTGTTTCCTCCTGCTCGCGATGTCTGCAGGAGGCCACTGGTTTGCCTGGAGCCGCTGCCATCCGCAAGGAGCGGTCAGGCCTTGCTTGATGGCCAGCAGGATGCGCGGGGCATCTCAGCAAAGCCTGTGTTCTGGGTCTGGGTGCCTGGCATGCAGAGCCAGGTGCCAAAGGTGGCCATTCTGTACCAGAATGTCAGTGAGAGGCCAGGATTTCTGCAGCAAGAGGCTGGGATCCACATGAATGTTGACATTAGGCTGGGTGTGGCTGTCCTCCAAGCCCCTTTTGCAGCCTTTACATGAGAGCTTGGTGCATCACAAACTGGAGACAGAAACCTCACAAGACAAGAAGCTTGCATTTCATTTTTTCTTTTGCATTTCCTTCTAGTCTTACTAGGTACTGCTGTTTTCTGATGGGCACTTCCAGAATCTTCTAGAAGAGTGGCTTTTATAGCAACATCAACATTACCTGGAAACCTACTAGACATTTTCATTCCACCCACCTCTTCCCAGATCTTTTGAATCAGAGACTGCGTAGGTAGGGCCCAGCCATCTGTGCTTTAGTAAGCCAATCAGGTGATTCTGACACACACCAAACCTGGAAATCACTCCTCTAGATTGCCGACCACATTGTCTCATCAAGGTACATGAGTTTTTACTGATGGTTGATTCTTTTTTGTTTTTTAAGGAAGTATCCTTATATTTGTGTGTGTGCGTGCTAAGTTGCTTGTCATGTCCGACTCTTTGCAACCCTAAGGACTGCAGCCTACCAGGCTCCTCTGACATGGGATTCTCCAGGCAAGAATGCTGGAATGGGTTGTCATGCCCTTCTCCAGGGGATCTTCCTGACCCAGGGATTGAACCTATGTCTCTTATGTCTCCTAAACTGGTAGGTAGGTTCTTTACCACTAATGCCACTTGGGTAATTCCATCTTTATATTTATTTTTTTATTTTTGGCTGTGCTGAGTCTTCATTGCTGGGTGGGTTTTCTCTAGCTGTGGTCAGTGGGGACTGCTCTCTAGTTGTGGTGCACAGATTTCTCTTTGTGATGGCTTCTCTTGTTTCAGAGCACAGGTTCTAAAGCATGAGCTCAGTATTCGTGGCTCATGGGCTCAGTTGCTCCAAGGCATATGAAATCCTCCTGGAGGAGGGATCGAACCGAAGTCCCCTGCATTGGCAGGCAGATTCTTAACCACAGGATCACCAGGGAAGTCCTGATTGTTGATCCTTGAACCACACTTAATTTGAATATTGTCTGTCTTTGATCACCAATAAATTTATTGAATCAACTTACAAAATAAAGAGGCATCACTGTCAAGCATGGACATTTACATGTCTCCCACTGTGTTCACCAATGGAGAGCCCAGATTGAACACACGCCAGCTGAACCTGAAGTAACTGGCAGGTTCACAGAGCAGAGGCAACAGTACCTGGCAATTACTGTCCTGTGGGACAATGCAGGGTACCATGAGGACACAGAGGATGGATATCTTTGCTAGGTGGACTGAATCAGGTGGGAGGAAGTAGGGTCTAGGTTGAGAGCTTTAGATCTGGGGGAGCTGAGGAGGAAGGCATTGTGGGCAGAGGGACTGGCTGTACAAGAGACAGAAACAAGAAATAATGTGGGGCACCAATCCAGGAACATTAAGGAAGATGGTATGGCTGATGAGTGAGGAGATGTGAGGATGGAGTGAAAAGAAGAGGCTAAATATTTCAAGCCAGACTCAAGAGTTGGGGACCATTGAAGATGTTAAGCTATAGCCATGGTGGCTACAACGTGGAGAACGATTTGGAAGGATCACAGCTAGGGGCGTGGAGATTGCCTTAAGGGTGTGGTGATCCACCTGTTTAATCAACGAATATCACTAAGTGCCCAGAGAGGCAATTAGCCCGTGGATGTAGAAACCAGGCTCTGGGATCCGTTGGAGCAGATCTAGCTTGCTTTGGGACTTACTAGCTTTGGGATCTTGGGCACAGCTTCTCTGAGCTTCCTTCTCATGTGTAAATAGCAATAATAATGATATTCGCTCCAGAGAATTGTTATGTGAGATTATGCACATAAAACATTTATACAAGTGCCAGCACATGTGTCTAATATAAGAAACCACACTATTGTTATTATTATTTCGTGTCAGGGATTTTTGTTAGGTGCTGAGGCAACAGTGAATAAGAGAGAGGCAGTGGACTGCATGCATGGTGCATATGAATGAGAGACAGTGATGGTCTGGACCACACTGATGGTGTGGAGATGAGAGAAGACTAACTCAGACTAAGGGCACATGAAAGTGGAAGGTGTCTTTGGGGTTTGCAGTTTGAGTACATATGGTTGAGCCCTCCCTTGGGACTGGGAATGAGAAGGAGACATAGGAGAAGAGCTCTGGGATTGGGAAATGGTGAACTGTGCTTTGTATCTGTTCTTGGGGAATCTGTAGGAGAAAGTGTCCATCAGAAGTCAGATTCCCAATATTGGAGCATAAAGAGAGACATGCACTGGGGCTACTTGGCACATGTTTATACAGACCCAGCAGCATTCAAGGCCCTTGCAGAGAAGCTGTCATGCCTCTAGGCTCATCCTGGGACCCCTATCAGGGGAGTCCTCCTTGATTTTAGAACTTGTTTCACTCTGTCTTAACAGCCTTTGGTTGTACACATGAAGTCTTGTGTCTGGGAAGTCCTGTCTCTCCTCAGAGATGTTTCCTTACTGGTTCTGCCATGCATAGCTCCCCTACTGAGATGTCTGTTCCATCCATGCCTGGCACATCCCAGAGCCAGAGGAGAAGGGCATGTCTGAATCATTCTGTAACCTACAGTATGACATCTCATTTTTGCTAAGAAACTAACGGGAATGGTCAGGAGAGTAGTCATAGGAGCCATGTCTAAAACCATTTATTACTATGTTCCATGAGATCTTCATGATGCTGTTGAGTCTGATGAAATTTTCAACGAAGGTCTGTCTGGTCAAGATAACTATTCTTGCCTCTATCCTTCTCAGAGCTCTGCTCTAGGGGGAGACTTTCGTGATGCAGGAATCCAGAAGACTCCTCCATTATCATGACTTTGGGGAAGAGTGGATATTCACAGCTCATAGTCTAGAGAGCAGAACCCTGGGGAATGGGACACAGTACGAGTGTGTTTACAGAGGGTGGAAGCATTTATGGAGGGTTAAATGCTCAACAGCATAGGTATGGAAGCAGTGGTGGGGGCTGGGGGAGGCTTGAGTACAGCTCAGGGTGTTTGTACTAGACACAGGATGGTGAAGAGCCAGTGGGGAACTACTTTGTGTAAACCTTCCTGTCTTGGGTGTTGCTACAGGTTTTCCACGTCAAGAGCCAAGTGCCCACTAATAAACACAACCTCGCTCAGAGTGCACAACCATTTTGAGATGATCCAGAACTGCAAAGAACAGAACCTTGAGCACTCAAAGATCATGCACTGCAAAAGTCACATAGTGCACTGCGAAAGCATCACAGACATAGATGCTATAGGTGCAAGCAGGTGATGGACAACAGTGAAGGGATAGAACTTGAGATAATGAAGAGCAGAGAACGTCATCCACTCCAAGGGGACAGCTTTGACCCAGTTCCATATAGAACGGTGTCCACTGTGGCCAAATATTCCTATTCTTCAAGTAAAACCTGGATACCAAGTATATATGTGCAATTACCAAGTTTTAAAAATTGGCAATTAATTTTAGTTTATTATTTTTAATCCCATAGAGCCAAATAAAACATTATGGTGGGGCTGGATATAACATTTAATGGTGCCAGCCTGTGATACCTAGGGGTCAGGACATCCATGGAGCTCTTAACTTCACTGGAGAGCAGTTGGACTCAGGACTGCCCCTGATGTGGATGGTCTAGGATGAGCAACCTGGGGAAAACAAGCTCTTGGGGGTCGTGTGACTTTGTTCTTTCATCTTTTCTCTAAGCAGCACACCTTCTGATATCCTATTGGGTTGGGACAGGTGTGAGTGGCAGTTTCCATTGCCAGCCTCAGGCCCCTCCCTGGAAGTCTCTGCAACTCATCGTCATGAACAACTGAAGGCCTGCCTGAGGACAGGCACAGCCAGGAGGGCAGGGATGGCTCGAGCCCAGGCCAGCTACACAAGGAGAGAGGGCCTTGGAGCTCTCGCTGATGCCTTTGAAAACTGGTCTGGGGTAGGGGCTCCCAATTCATGGTGTGCTACCCACCTGGGAGTCTTCTGTTGGCCTTTCTTTTGCTGGGGCAGGGAGACCACTTACATGTTATATAAAATGCAATAATGTCATTGCTTCCCCCTGGTTTCCTGCTGATTGACTTTTATAGCTTGCAAACATTATGCTAGATTGGTAAATTGCAATAAATTTAATCAAGAATTATTTTATTCAGCCTACTAATGAGGAATAATAGCGTATGTATCAATTAGGCCTGTCAATTTGTGTGAAGAAATAGATTTACAAAGGGATAGTAAGCAAAAAAAAAACCCAAAAAAACCTTGGTATCAATTCACTTCATTATTTTTAATTTGCTGTGAATATTGAGTGTTTCTAACATAAAATCATTCCTCAATTAAAATAAAACAGCTGTACTGCTCTCGGCTCCTCATCCCTTGTTTTTGCTTACAGATTAGCAGTTGTCACTGGTTTCAGTCTGTTGTCGTCTCATTAATTTGCACCCATAAATGGGTAAAAAAGTGTTCTCAACTGTCAGTGAAATACGTAACAGAGCAAAATGATTTTCTCATGTTTTGGGGAAACAGCAGGGTTACTGCAGTAACAAAGGAGTGGAGGGCATGGGGTGGAGTCATGGGAGAGCAAGGCCTGCCCTGCTTGGTTGAACTCTTGATAATTCTCCAGACCAGCCTTTTCTGGGGGCTTTAACTATATATCCTCTGATCAACTATTTGTAAACCTGGCCATAACTATAGCCTTCTCTCTGTCCCCACAAAACAACTTTGTCAAGTCCACTTCCATCAGGAAATGAAGGCTTTTTCTCCTCCTCATGTGGCTGAACTGTTTGTGTGACTTTCTTTGACTGCAGAAAGCAACAAAAGCCAAAAAAAATGTGCATTTCTTAGTCCATGCCCCAAGAGACCTTGCATGCTTCTGTGCTGTTTCTCTTAGAACCTTGGGAACCCCATGACAACAAGCCTGTGCCAATCTGATGGACGTTGAGACTGCAGAGAGTAAGACACACCATCCCATCTGAGGTTCTCTTAGACCATCCAACCTCCTGGTGACCTAGCAGTTGACTGCTGACATGCCAGTAAGCCAAGTCCAGAAGAACCATCCAGCTGAGCCCAGCACAGATTGCTGACTCAGAATGGTGAGCTAGGCTGTTGTTGAGACCATGATATTTTGGAGCAGTTTGTTATATGGCAAAAGCTAACTGATACATATCCACTATTTCAGAGCAGTCTGGAACTATAGACTGGTTGGAAAGGTAAAATAGGCTAAGTGTGAGCTGTCTAGAGCCTGGGAAGGACAGAGAATCAAGGAATAATTGGGACCACTCAGGTGATTGTATCTTTAGATGTCTAAGTGTGAAAATATATATGTGTCTTTATGGATACATATGTAAGTGTACATGCTTGTTTATATGTGACACTGATAACTGTGAAACCCAAAGGTGATTGCCTTCCTCAGTCTGCCTCAGACCTGGGACTTGGCTCCCAGTCAGATAGAAACAGTTTACCATTGCCCTGAGATTTCACCATGTGTAACTGAGTGACTCATCTCTCTCCCCAACATCTACGTGTCAGCAGACTCCTGGATTAACACCAAATGCTCATGAACGAATCACTCAAGAATATTCTGGGAAGCCAAAGAGGGCCACAGTGGGTCTCCTTGTATGGCAGCCAAGGTCTGAGCCTGCAGCACACTGATCCAACTGTGGCAAGAGTTAAATTGGTGGAACAACCCCAGGATCCTCACTATAGCCACATGCAGAGAAGATGAGCCAGAAAGAGGAAGGCCATGTCCAAGGTTTGATTCCTGGGTTGGGAAGATATGCTGGAGAAGAGATAGTGGACTACCCACTCCAATATTCTTGGGCTTCTCTTGTGGCTCAGCTGGTAAAGAATCCTCCTGCAATGCAGGAGACCTGGGTTCGATCCCTGGGTTAGGAAGATCCCCTGAAGAAGGGAAAGGCTACCCACTCCAGTATTCTGGCCTCAAGAATTCCATGGACTATAGAGTCCATGGGGTCACAAAGAGTCAGACATGACTGAGTGACTTTCATATATATATCTCCAAGGTCATCCAGGATACTGGAGCCAGAGGCAAGCAGCTGACCAGGACTCACGACACCCACTCTAGTCCTCTTTCCACTGCCCCGAGTCTCTTCATTGCCACCTTGCCTTTAAGGCCTTTCATGGTCTCCAGGTGCTCAGTGCTAGTTCTCTCCATGAATCAAGAAGTTCAAGAGACTTTCAGAGGAGAAAGACAAATTTAGCCATCAAGTTGAGAAAGAGCTTGGGGCTCTGACTCTGGTGAGGGTCCTGGGTGATCCTGGTGAGGGAAGCGATTGTGAATGTATGAAGACCTCCTTGCTCATCCCAAAATGATGATACTTGGTGCCTGTGCTGAGCTTTTACAAATATCATCTAAACCACAGAAAGACAGCAGAAAGACCCACCTCATTTTGACTATGGCCAAAAGGGGTCAAAAGGTTTGTTCTGCTCAAGGTCATACAGCCTCTAAAAGGGGAAACTGTGACAGAGTCTGCAACAAGGTTCATGACTTTCCAATACTCAAGTGCTCTCTGTGGGAGGTAACTTGGTCTTTGCTCTTCAGTCATTAACACCTTAGTGCAAATTAAAGTGTCTCATTTTTCTAGGACTGAGAATAGGGCACTAACGGAAAGCTCTTGGAGATGGAAATGCTCCCTGCAATCGTGACTTGGGGGCACACCTTAATGCTCTGAACGGCACCACTCAAGCCTTGAGTGGAGCAGCTCATCCAAACCACAGGACACAAGAAGGGGAGATGTGCTTTTCCAAGGACCATCTATGTACTGTGGGACCAAGAAAGGTGGAAATTAGTGCAGGAGAGGCCACACAGCACATGTTGTCCCACCATCTCCCCCTCCTCTCATGCAGTAAGCTTTAAAGAAGTTCTCTTCAAAACTGCCCAGGCAAGGGTCCTTGGGCTACCTCTTGTTCATGCTCCCTGGGGCTCCTTGGGGGTCTCTGGCTGAGAATATATCGAACATTCTGTGCATGATTGTCCCATGTGTCACCTTCCAGAGTGTGAAGAGTGATGACCCTGTTTGTAATGCATCCTTCCTCCTGCACTTGGAACAGTGGAAATTGATGGGATTAACTTGTGTTTATAGGTGTCTTTGGTCTTGATACATCTAAGATGTCTTATAAACTGTTAGTCATATAGCCGACAAGCTATTTTGGGGGAAAGTAGTAGCTGTTAAACTATGAGGGATGGCTTTGCTGGACAGGACGATCTGTGGCTGGAGAATTGCCCCCACCCCAAGCATACAGTTGCATACTTGGACACTAAGTGGCCCTGGAATGGCAGAAAATTCACAGACCTGAGAGTCAAGGGAGCCAGCCCCGATGCTAGTTTGAACCTTAGCCTGATACTGAGAGCTCTGGTTCCACCTCCAATTGAGCCCATGTTACACCTGGTTGGATGCTGAAGGAATCCTCACATTGACTTTAAATGATTGGCCCATCACCACCCCACACTGTCTGCAATGTATTCTGAATTAATGGTATAATAAATCCTATAATTATCATAATAGTACATTGACTTGTGTGTATGTTAAAGATGTTAACACGTAAAAAAGTAAATATTTAAAATTATAACATCATTTATTAGAGGTATCTTTCCATTTATTTTCTTTCTAGCTATATGCAGAGTCTCAAACACTATGGGTATCTTGGTTGGGGCTTCCCAGGTGGCTCAGTGGTAAAGAATCCACCTGCCCTTGCAGGAGAAGCCAGAGATGTGAGTTTGATCTCTGGGTTGGGGACATCTGCTAGAGTAGGAAATGGCTACCCACTCCAGTGTTCGTGCCTGGAAAATCCCATGGACAGAGGAACCCGGTGGGCTACAGTCCATGGAGTTGCAGAGAGTCAGATGCGACTGAGCAACTGAGTACTACCATTTTGGTTAGGGCTTGAATGAGTGACATAACCTCTGGGCCTCTACTGTGTCGTCAGAAATGGAGTTGATCCTTCCCTGCTGGCTTCCTTCTCAGGGCTGGTGCTCGGAGGGATTGTTGCATGGAGCTGAAAGATGCTTTGAGGCTACGATGTGCCCTGCTCCACCATGGAATGCTGGCTTCCACCATGCCCTCCTCTTGACCCAGTGGTTCCAGGAGCCCTGGCTCTGAATCACCTGTGTAATCGGAGGTCTGAGTGGGAAGACAGGAGCGCAGCCCACAGCACAGGGCTTGTACATGCATAGCACGCAATAGTCAGCCCCTTACGTACAAAACTTCAAGTTTCAAACTTTTAAAGATGCAAACATGCGTTCACATGTCCAGTCACGTAAATTAGTTCACAGGTCTGACGTCCACTGTCAAGTGAGTACATCCTCTACCAGTGCTTGTGCTTTTGTGTGCTTCAGTGAACAGTAGTGTATAGAGTACAGTAGTAGAGTATCTTTAATTCTGGAAGCCTAGGATGTCAGGAAGCATGAGTGTAGATAAGTTTTTTTTAATTTCATTTTTATTATTTATTTATTTTTGGCTGTACTTGGTCTTTGTTGCTGCTAAAGACCTTCTCCAGTTGCTGTGTGAGGGCTTTTCATTGCAGTGGCTTCTCTTGTTGTGGAGCACAGACTCTAGGGCACCTGGGCTCAGTAGTTGTGGCACGAGGACTCAGTAGTTGTGATTCCCAGGTTCTAAAGCACCGGATCAATAGTTGTGACACACGGGCTTAGTTGCTCCATGGCATGTGGGATCTTCCCTGATCAGGGATCGAACCCATGTCTCCTGCATAGGCAGGCAGGTCTTTACCACTGAGCCACTAGGGAAGCCCTGGGATAATTAGGACTGAATCCATCAAGGAACCAGACCCGTGCCATCAAAGTCAGGTGTGAGTGAAGTTTCAGCCTGCCTTCTATCTCCCGATGCTGATGATTCTTCAGCTTTACCATCTCCCACCCCTTCCCCCTCCTCCAGTCAGTAACTCTTCTTGCCAGCCTCTGTATGCCAGCTGTTATACTGTACTACTGTGCTTTTCAAGGTACTCTACGTAACATTAAAAATGTTTTCTTTATTTTTGTGTTTGTTAGACTTTTATGTATTATTTGTGTGAAAAGTATCACAAACTTATTATAGTGCAGTACTACACAACTGATTGTGTTAGCTGAGTATCTAGGCTAACTTTGTTGGACTCACGAACAAATCGGACTTATGAACATACTCCTGGAACAGAACTCGTTTGTATGTAGGAGACTTACTATAGTGATGACTATTAGGGCCAAGCTTCCTTCCTGCCTTGACCTTCACTGCATCCAGGCTCTGCAGTAACCCCACGCACCGAAGATGGTTGATGGATTTGGGCGTTGGTGACAGAGCCTTCTGTCCCCAGGTTGTCCAGCAGGCTGTGCAGCTCCAGCGTCCCCGGTGTGCAATTTCTCCAGCTTGCCCGGAGCTGCCCTCTGCTCGGTGTGGAGCATCAGATGAGATCATAGCCCATGTTGTCATGGATGCAGATTTTTTATATTCCAGTTTATTTCCACATGTGAATATCAGACATTGGCTCGGCCATCATGCTCAGAGGGAGGTGAAAGGTTTTATGTGAGTAAGAGTTGATCAATACCTGAACTAGTCACCTCCTGTCTGCCTTTGGGAGCTTTGTCTCCACTGGTTGGGGGCGGGGGTTAGTCGTTCGCAAGGCCGGGAAGAAGACAGATGCCTACAGGGTGGAAATGAAATGCACCTGCCTCAACTCCCCCCTAAAAGCAGGAGAGAAGTCACCGGTTTCAAAATGAGCCCCTTCATTTTGGGGGAATGCAGCCTTTTGTTAAGATTGGAAATGGGCTAAAAACATTTTTGAAACAAGGATGAAAATGTTAGGCTCAATTCACATGATGTCAATCCTCCCGATAAAACCTTAGAATTCAGCAAAATGGATCCATTTGAGGGCTATGTGATATTTTACCAGCTGCTTGGAGGTTAGGCTGCTTTCTTGCTGCTCCCCAAGGACATCTGGTCCAGGTTTGATGTTGCTTGGTCCTGATTGGAATGTGGGGAATGGAGAGCTGGGTGAGTTTAGGTTTGGTACAGAGCCAATCCTGGTAATTTAGGAACCAAAACTCTACTCTTTGTGGAGCTATTAGCTCTCAGTATTATGGAATGAGCTTTTCTACCCCAGACAAATGAGAAATTAACCCTCCCTCCCAATGGTGGGTAATAACTCAACATCATTGTCTTAAGATCTATGGGCCAGTGCCCTGCCAGTCTCCCTCAGAAAACGGCTGACATGTGGCTGTTTCATCCTCTGCCCCTCCTTCTCCAGCACATGTTAATAAAAGTTCTATATAAAACAGAGTGATAAAGGAGATTAATACTTTTATTTCTCACACGTGCTGAACTCCATCTTTTCATTTTGAATTACCAGTTGGAGTGTCTACACCACCTAAATTAATCAACCTCATCATTGTCGACTCACCAATCCATCCAAGTCATTGTAGACAAGACCTCTGCTTCCTAAATAGAAAATCTACCACACATGCCGATGCAGAGGCAGTCACGGTCTTGAAAGTTGAGTAGGTGTACAGCCACCTTCCTAAATTCTTTTCAACATTTACCCACTAAAGAAGATGACTTGCATTTCCCTGACAAACAAATCTGGATCTTGAAGGTCTCAGTCTATTATTTTGGCATTTAGCTCAGCAATGCCTTATCTGAATTAGTAATGTCTCTTTCTAGGAGGTAGAGAAATTAACAGGAATTATTTCTGGATCTATTAGCAGGGACGGAATGAATATTGCTTGGGGTCCAGCATGGCACGTGTTCTCATTTCAGTTGCCATGTCATCAGTCTCTTTCTTCATTTTGGACATGTTGAAGCCCTCAATAAAAGGCCTCCTTTGAGGTGAGGGGCTAGGCTTTAGCACCAGGCGGCACAGGGGTGAATGTCCACAGCTCGGAGCCCTGATTGTCCATCTGTGCTCAGGCTTGAAAGGGGTGTGGTGCACTGTCAAGCTCTGTTCTAAGCTAGTCGTGTCCTTAGAGGATAATGTAGTAACTGGAGCTGGTGGAACCAGAACTGAATTCCCCAGGTGACTCTCTAAAAGGGAACCTCCAGAGGTACCACACTTCACAGCATCTGGGCCAGAGCTGGCTCTCAGAGATGCTTCATTTTTAGAAATTTTAAAAATTTTATTTATTTTTTAGTTCTTCTGGGTCTTTGTTGCTGTTTGGGCTTTTCTCCAGTTGTAGACAGTGGGGGCTACTCTCTAGTTGCAGTGCATGGGCTTCTCATTGCAGTGGCTTCTCGGAGTACGGGCTCTAGGACACATGGGTTTCAGTAGTGTGGCTCCCAGGCTCCAGAGCACAGGCTTAAAGTTGAGCTGCATGGGCTTAACTGTTCTGCAGCATATGGGATCTTCCTGGATCAGGAATGGCACTCGAGTTTCCTACACTGGCAGATTCTTTACCACTGAGCCACCACAGAAGTCCAGAGATGCTTCTTGAAGGATAGACCATGTCCATCTAGCACCCAAAGGTGGTAGTTGTCAGTGGGTTTCTTTGCCCTGCCCCCTGGTGAGGGGTTCCAGGCCTACCAGAGCTATAGCCCCAGATCATGTCTCCTTTCTTGTTACTTAGAAAAGCAGACCCATTCAAGAGCTAACTTTCATGGAACATCTGCTATGTGCTTTACATAGGCTTTTACAAACCCTGTGAGGGTGGTGCTTTATGAATTCCCATTTTAGAGAAGAGAAAACAGGCTCACAGAAGCTGAGCCATGCCCCTCTTGCAAGTCTCACAGCAAGAGATGGGTGTAGCGGAGGAATTGGCAGCTAGCTCAGAAGCCCCAGGCCATGGCCGGAGATAGATCTTGGCCAGTTGACCAGAGCCAGGCTGTCCGGCATGTCTCAGTTAACTGGACTAATTCAAAGAGAAAAATCAGGTCATTAACATCTATTCACGGACTTCCCTGAGACCCCCTGGAGGACACCCAGAGACATGAGAGCCATCTCTGGGGAATGGAGTCCTGGGTGACCAGTGTCTGAAAAGCTCTGCTCATTCATCTCATGACCCACGCTGTCACCTTGTTTAGGGCAGGGAAATTTACACAGCACATAAGCTGTAAAGGACAAAAGTCATCTTTTGTTTTCCAGCTTTATTGCAGTATAATTGACACGTTAAATTTGTGGATTCACAGTGTATGATGTGATGATTTAATACATGTATCCATTGTGAAATGGTCACCACAATCAAGTTAATTAACATATCCATCACCTCACTTCTGTGTGTGTGTGTGTTGAGAACATTTAAGATCAACTGTCTTAGCAAATTTCAGTGTTATTAACTATGGTCACCCACTGCACATTAAATCTCCAGATATTACAAGTTCTTATAGAAACTTGGTTCTTATAAACAACTGAAAGCTTGTACCCTTTGACCATCTGTCTATTTCTCCCAGCTCCAGCCCCTGGAAGCCATCATTCTACTCTCTGTTTCTGGGAATTCAATTTTTTTTTCCAGTTTCCACATATATGTGATTCCATGCAGTACTCATCTTTCTCCGTCTGACCTTTTGCATTTAGCATAATACTCCCCAGGTTCATGCAAGTCATTGTAAATGGCATGGCTTCCTTCTTTTTCATGGCTGAATACTATTCCATTGTATACAAGTGCCATCTTTATCCATCCGTGGACAGACATTTAGATTGTTTCCCTGTGTTGAGTATTGTGAGTAAAGCTGAAGTGAACAGGGGGTGCGGGTATCTCTTTGAGGTCAAAGGTGGCCTTAAATTAATATGATGTGGAGACTTGTTTGGCCACCAGTCAGAGCCTAGGAAAGAAATAAGAGTAGTGGCCAAGTGCAGAGCTAGACTGCCTGGGCTGGAATCCTACCTCTGTCATTTACTGGGTGACTCTGGGCAAACCATCTACAGTCTTTGTGCCTCAGTTTCCTGGATGTCACACTGACGCTCTGTCTGGCAGGGGAAATGAAAGGTATTTGTATGGGTAAAACCTGTTGTGAGCACTGTGTGTGCTGGCCACTATTATTATTATTATTACTGTTATAAAGAACAAAATCTTAATTTGAAAGGGCCATGGAAATACGCCAAAACACACTCTCATATGGGCAGAGAGTATTCCTCTCTCATCTGATTCAGTTAATGTAAAGCTAGCTGGTTAAAAAATTCTGTCCATGAGCCCAGCTAACTCTGTGTTCATCCTGACCGAGTTTTGTCACCATCGGTGGCAGACTGAAAATAGTTGTAACTAAATCGGTAGAAACTGTATAGCAAATAATAGCTTTGTAAAATAATCACTTATCTGAAAATATTTGGCTAGCTAAAGAATCTTTATTGCTTTGTAAAATCATTCCAAAGAGTAATTACTTTGGAGCTTTAATGATCCAGTCAATTTGTTTACCTTTGGTTTCTAAATATATAACATTTCTTTTGCTTATAAATGGAAGTTATTTTAAGTCTGATTTATGTTGCCTTGTGTGTACTTCCTTCACCTATGAGTCTTCTCCCCAAACCATTGGGTCCTCCTCTTTTCAACGGGTAGTGACAGCTGAGGGTTTATGGAAGAATCCAGTGGAGAGTTTAAAGAGTTTATTGTCTCCACTCTTGCCTGCCTCTCCACCTCTAGAATCACAGCCCTATTAATCAAGGAAGTGGGATGTGGATGGAAGGAAATCTCAGAGTCTCTGGGGGCCAGAGCAGTCAGTCTGGGAGCATGACTTTTGTGGACGCTTTGCCTCCTATTTGTAAATGCTGATCCTCAGCCCAGTCTCTGTAATTAAGGATTTTTCAGATTCACCATGAAGGCAGTGCTGTAAGGTCCATGTGAAACTAGCTTTGTGAGAGGAATGAAGCTTTATTTAGCAACTGCCCAAGTGATGGTGTGAATTCCTGAGCTGGAAATAAAATGCATTTCCTCTGCTGGCATGCAGCTCCTCTTGTGAATAACCAACTGGCCGGAGGAGAGCTGGAGCCGGTAGGGTGGGAAGAGGGCCCCGGCCAGGAGCCCCCAGGATGCTCCAGCCAGGGAGGTCCAACTGTGTTCTGGAAATCCCAGGCCCAGCTTCCCCCTTGACCCTTACAACTCCCCTCATCCAATGTAGCTGGCGAGTGGGCCACTGGGGCACCTCTGGGACCCTGAGGGCCTTTCCAAATTGCCTTGTTCCTGGTTCCTCCTCCTTCTCGATATGTCTCGGAATGTGTGCTGCAGCCTCTGTCATATGGTGATGGATAGAGGTGGCGCTAGTGGGCGAACGGTGCCCTGTCTTAATATCACTTTTCCTTTCTTGGTGGCAGGAGGCTGTGGGGTACACAGACTATCCCAGACCCCACTCCCCTTGAGGCCCCAGGCATGTTTATCACGGTGCCAATAAAACCGGCGCGATTTATGGTTCTGCTTTTTAATTCATTCAATTCTCTGTTCATTGGGAGGTTAATGTTGTTGATCTATTTTCTCTTGAAACAAATAAAAACAATATGTGCTGACACTGGCTTGGACTTTTGACATGGACCAGAGAGGTCAGCATTTAATTTTATATTTATAGACTACACCGACAATATTATCTGTATTAAAAACTGCTCACTCAATCCTTGTCATTTTACAACTCAGGTCAGAGGCTCCCATCATGGCACTGGGTTTTCTCTTCCCATCTCCTCTTTTTCTTTTTGTTTTCCTCTTCGCCCTTCTCCACCCTTCTCTCTGTTTCTCCTTCCACTGCTGGATGCCCTTTCGTTTCTTTCTTTGTTGCTTCTGTGCTTTCTGTGACATATCCTCATCCACCATCTCTCTCTCTCTTTCTCCCTCATGTTTCTCTCTTTCACTCTTTCATTTCTTTCCTCCCCTTCGTCTCCACTGGATCTGTCTCCCAGGAAGCACTGCTATATATGCCAAAAGTGAGACTCTTGGATTTGATGTCTTTGGTCGTCCTTCGAGGGTGGTGTTCTGGATCAGGGAGGAGGCAGGAACAGGGGTATTAACGCTGAGCAATTTTGAGTTTTGACAGTGAGACCACTGCCTTTCTTTAAGGCAGCTTTTGGGTGATTTCTGCATTTAAACTGCTCCTTCCTCAGACCCCACAGGCTCCAGCTCTCCCAACAGCAGTGGCAACAGTGATGACTACAGCAAAGCCCTTATCATCAGTAGAAACATCTCTTTCTTGAGTTTCTAGTTCCTGTGTTTATCCAGCAGAAGTCACCAGAAGTGATGGGACGTACTGCTTAGTGCTGGATCTAAACAATCAAATGGTTTGGAAAATGAAACCAGGGAGCAGCAGGGAAGCTGTCCTGGGAAGAACTCTGGCTTGCCATCCACCAGCAGTCTACCTGGGGCCAATGAGTTAAGTTCATTGAGATACCATCTCTGCCTTTAAAAAGTGAGACTATTGATGGCTACATTCCAGGGTAGGCATCAGAGATTGTGTGTGACTGTTGTCTAGCATGTGGCCTGGGACACAGGAAAGAAAGAACGTGAAAGTGTTAGTTGCTCAGTCATGTCTGACTCTTTGCAACCCCATGGATTGTAGCCCGCCAGACTCCTCTGTTCAAGAGGCTTCTCCAGGCAAGAATACTGGAGTCGGTTGCCAATCCCTTCTCCAGGGGGTCTTCCCTGACCCAGGGATCAAACCCAGGTCTCCCGCACTGCGGGCAGATTCTTTATGCAGGAGGTGTGCGATAGATGGAAGCGAATGATCATCAGCATCGTTATCTGGTTATTGGGGGAAAATACCATTTTAGTCTAATAACAGTATTGATGAGGGATCGTTTTCAAAATAACTTGTCTGTGAAGATGCAAAAATCAGGATATCTGTTAGAGATGTGGCCACCTGGACCCTGAATCAGTTACCTCCTAGGGCCATGAGTCATTTGCTCCCTGAGGCCTCGTTATCTGTGTATTGGAGGCAGAGACATCCTCACCCTTCCTAAGGTATCTTTCTGGGGGCTGTTAGTTGTAGCCTGAACACCCTCTAGTGTGCAGGCTGCCAGTGGCACCTCTCAAATGGGTTTTACAGATGATGCCTCCATTGAGTTGGCCACCAGGTGTGGCTGCGGTCTCCACTGATTGGAGTCAATCTGCTTCTGCTAGTGGACAAGCCCCCTCCTACACCGCCCCCCAACACACATAGTTTCTGTGTCCTCACCTGTGAAATCAGGGTAATGATGCTGCTCCATCCACAGATGACAGGAGGATTAATTAGATGCTATATTTAAAAGACTTTAGATCCTTGGAGGAAAGTGCAGTGTAACTGATATCTAAGAAGATAAAATATTTAAGCCATAGCCTCCAGGGGCCGTTAATCTTATTGTATTTTCAGCATTTTAGAAATTTTGTATGAAAACATTCTTTAAGAAAGTGTCTCTGCGAGACAGCTGAGGAAGAAACACTTCCTAAGAGAGTACAATAGCTTGGCATTATTCTCCCAAGATCACCCTCCTCCCTTCCCTGGCGGGCTCCCTGCCTACCAAGATGGTGGAAATGAATGGCTGTTCTGAATCTTATGGTCCATCTCTTGGGCCAGTGTTAATGGAGTGGCCTGTAGAAGAGAGGTGAGAGTGGTGTCCAGGGCCATCAGAACACCTAGGCAAGTCCAGAACAAAGAGATTTTCATTCAAGAAAATAATGAAAAAATAAATATTAAATAATGTCATTTCTTTAATAAAGATTGTATAGGCATGGTGTTTTTAAGCTGCTTGAGATTTAACTTAGGTTGATCATCTTGCTTTTGATGATGAAACTGAGACCTAAAGAGATTAAGTGATTTTACCAAAGGCGTTTTTGGGGAAATGGAGACCAGTGCCTACGCCTCTCAATTACAATGGAACTAAAGAAGCTTAAGTTTCAAGTCTGCTATTTGTATGAATCTCTTCTGAGGCTCTGTGCCTACTTTTGTGTTAATAATGTGATATCCTTTTTCTTAAAGGATAAAATTTCACAAGCTTGGGACCCCACTATACCTGGATCTGTCTTAGCCTTAGGTTTCTCGAGCCTGAATGATTTTCGTTTTTGGACTCTTAGTGTTCTATTCAGATTTTTCTGGACCCACTTAAATGAGCTTGAATAGAAATGACCAATTCCTGAAATTGTTTTTGTTGATTTTAAAAACTGTTTCATTTTTACTTGGAGAATAGATTCACAATGTTGTGTTGGTTTCAGGTGTACAGAAAAGTGATTTAGTTATACATATGCATATATTTGGGCTTCCCAGGTGGCACTAGGGGTAAAAAAATTGCCTGCCAATGCAGGAGACAAAAGAGATGTGGGTTCAATCCCTGATTTGGAAGACCCCCTAGAGAAAGGAATGGCAACCCACTTTAGTTTCTTGCCTGGTAAGTCCCATGGGCAGAAGAGTCTGATGGGCTACAGGTGTCCATGAGGTTGCAAAGAGTTGGACACCGCCAAGTGACTGAGCATACATGCACACACACATCTATATTAATGTATTTATTCTGTTTCAGATACTTTCCCCACATAGGTTAATAGAATAGTGAGTAGATTTCCCTGTGCTATACAGTAGCTCCTTGTTGATTATTTATTTTACAAATAGTAGTGTGCATATGCCAATCCCAACCTCCCAATTCACCCCTCCTTGACAACCACAGCCCGTCCTTTATATTTGAGTCTATTTCTGTTCTGTAAACAAGTTTACCTGCATCACTTTTTTTTTTTTAGATTCTACATATAAGGGCTAATATATGATATTTATCTTTCTCTGCTTGACTTATACACTTAGTATGATCATCTCTAGGTCCATCCATGTTGCCGCAAATGGCTTTAATCTCATTTTTTATGGCTTAGTAGTATTCCACTGTATATATGTACCACATCTTCTTTTTCTATACCTCTGTTGATGGACACTGAGCTTGATTCCATGTCTTGGCTATTATAAATAGTGTTGCAATGAACTTTTGGGGTATATATATCTTTTTGAAGTTTGGTTTTCTCCAGATACCAATTCATGTAATTGAGAAGTATAGGGTATAGGTGATTTCAGGTATAGATGGACCAGGATCTCAACAATACAATCAGAGCCCTAGCTCTGATTCTTCAGCTCTTTGATCATGCCTATTGCCTTCTTTCGCAGGAAAGTTCTCTTAAGATAGGGCCAGATTGCCTCCATCAAGCTCTAGCTTAAGCTTTCAAGTTAAGTAAGCCCCCCAGGACAGAGTGACTCTTCCTCTGTAATTCCAGCCAGATACCCAGGTAAGATCCTCAGGGGGCTATCCTATATGCTCATGGCTGAACCAACCTGTCTAGCTAGGGTGATGAAATGGGCTGCTTTGCTAAGTCACACTTCCCCTCTAGAGCTGGGATGTAGATTCAACTCTGTCTCTATCATCTGGATTTGTTACCAAATCAAACTCAGTTCTCCTTCCCGATGCAGAGCAAAGTCAGTCTATTGACATAGGGTTGTGGTGAAGAAAAGTATAGTGTTTATTGCAGGGCTTCAAGCAAGAATGGGAAGCTCATGCTTAAAAGACCCAAACTCCTTGATGGCTTTCAGGCAAGAGTTTTTAAGAGGCAAAATTAGGGGTGAGGGTAGCAGGGAATTTAATCAACCCATGGACGTTTATCTGGTTGGTTGATAGTGAAATAACAGGGTGATGTCTCAGGTAATCTTGCCTTCTGGTTTCAACCAGTCTGGGGTCTACATGCTTATGCTCAGGATGTGGTCATCATCCTCTAATAGGTGGAGGTCTTAGTTTCTACAGAACGACTCAAAGGTATATATCAAAACATTATCTATATCCCACCAAGAGGAACTAGGAGTCCTGTGACTCTATTGTTCTAGTCATTAACTGCTTGAGTCTGATCTTTGGAACTCAGGGACTCAGAAGGCTCTGTCACTGGGAAGGCCGCACAGGGTTCTGCTTGGTTTCAGACTAAGAGGTGAGAAGAGATGGCTCCCCCAAAGAAAATCAATATGGTTTTACCAGAGGTAGGGACAACAGATGCTGGACTGGCAAAGTTAAAAGTTAATTTGTGCTCATGATTTACATTTAGAGACACTCATCTCTCTGCATGTCCCAGATCCTATTTCCTGTTCAGATGAGCTTGTTGCTGTTCAGTCACTAAATTGTGTCCAATTATCTGTGATGTGATGAACTGCAGCATGCCAGGCTTCCCTGTCCTTCACTATCGCCCTGAGTTTGCTCCAACTAATGTCCACTGAGTCAGTGATGCCATCCAACCATCTCATCCTCTCCAACTCTCACAACCACACATGACTACTGGAAAAACCATAGCTTTAACTACATGGACCTATGTTGGCAAAGTGATAGCTCTGCTTTTTAATTCTCTATCTCCGTTTGTCATAGCTATTTTTACAGGGTACATGTGTCTTTTAATTTTGTGGCTGTGGTCACCATCCACATTGATTTTGGGGCCCAAGAAAATGAAATCTGACACTGTTTCCACGTTTTCCCCATCTGTTTGTCATGAAGTGATAGGACTGGATGCCATGATCTTCATTTTTTGAATGTTGAGTTTTAAGCCAGCTTTCTCACTCTCCTCTTTCACCTTCATCAAGAGGCTCTTTAGTTCCTCTACACTTTCTTCCATTAAAGTGATATCATCTGCATACCTGAGGTTGTTGATAGTTTTCCCAGCAATCTTGAGTCCAGCTTCTGATTCACCCAGCCCAGTATTTCACATGATGTATTCTTCATATAAGTTAAATAAGCAGGGTGATAATATACAACCTTGATGTACTCCTTTCCCAATTTTGAACAAGTTCACTGTTCCATGTCCAGTTCTAACTGTTGCTTCTTGACCTGCATACATGTTTCTCAGGATGCAGGTAATGTGCCGGTATTCCAATCTCATTAAGAATATGCCACAGTTTGTGGTGATCCACATAGTCAAAGGCTTTAGCGTAGTCAATGAAGCAGAAGTAGATTTTTTTTTAATTCCCTTACTTTTTCTATGAACCAGAATATATTGGTAACTTGATCTCTGGTTCCTCTGCCTTTTCTAAATCCAGCTTGTACATCTGGAAGTTCTAAGTCCATGTACTGCTGAAGCCTAAATTGAAGGACTTTTAGCATGATCATGCCAGCATGTGAAATGAGTACAATCGCACTGTAATTTGAACACTCTTTGGCACTGCTTTTCTTTGGGATTGGAATGGAAACTGACCTTTTTCAGTACTGTGGCTACTGCTGAGCTTTCCAAATTTGCTGGGATAATGAGTGCGGCACTTTAACAGCATCACCTTTTGGAATTTAAAATAGCTTAGCTGGAATTCCATCACCTCCACTAGCTTTGTTCATAGTAATGCTTCCTAAGACTCACTTGACTTCACAATCCAGGATGCCTGGCTCTAGGTGAGTGACCACACCATCGTGGTTATCTGGGTCATTAAGAGCTTTTTTATATAGTTCTTCTGTGTATTCTTGCCACCTGTTCTTAATTTTTTTCTGCTTCTGTTAGGTTGTTGAAGTTTTTATCCTTTATTGTGCCCATCTTTGCATGAAATGTTCAGATGAGCTAGATGCTATTAACTTTGACCAGCCTAGATGGGTAACCAAGGATCAGTCAGGACCATGATTTTTTTTTTTTTTTTTGCAGATGGGGGTATGGACTAAGGACGAAGGACTAGCCCTTTCTTTCTCTCCCTACCACTTAGCCCTGCATAATCTCCTGGAATTTAAACTAATCTCAGGCAAGAACCTCAAACTATCTGAGATTAACATACCACACAAGATAATGAAGATTCACATGAGACATTAAATTACAGAAAAGTGAAGAAATTTTCATTCTTGTGCACACAAGTTAGTGGATCAAGATTCATATTCTCTGTGTGTTCTTGGCAGATTACATCATCTATAGGAAGTTTCAGATATTCACGGTGCTTCAGATGATGCTCTGGGGTTATTTGCTTCTTCTTTAAATCGGGACCATAAGAAGGATAAAATCTGTGAGCAGGAGCCCTCTGAAGCAGATGTCTGTCCTTCCCTCCCCTGAGCCAGGCCCTAGATTCCATGACATTCTGAGGACCTTCGGAGAATAAGGGACCAGTTTGCCATGCACTGGGCATTTTCAATATAATTGCACCATTGGTTTCCTGAGTGTGACATCTTGCCTGATTACACTGCCTGTTTGAGGAAGTAAGAGTTGCATGAGGAAGGCTTCTGTCTGGTGACCTTTATTTTGGCGGAAAGCTAATAGACATTCCACTCTACAGAGAGGATGTTCTCCGGGGAATTTGCACACTAACACTGACTTTGTCTCCATCATTGTGTTTAATTCAAAGAAGAGTTACATCAAAGTTTTACCTAATGATTTGTGCAACATTCTTTCATAGTTAAAGGAAACTGATGCACACCAATCTTCAGTACCTTACTAATAGAGCTATTTCCCTTCCCCATCCCCTCTCAGACTTAGAGCTGTGGGTAATTATGTGCTTATAACAGAGCAAAAAGTGAGATGAAAGGGGTTTTTGACTGTGGGTGATGAGAGCCTGTGCTTTCTGCTTGGCAGGGGATACAGGGAGATCTCAGCAGGCTGGTCCTAGACCTGGATTGTGTGAAGACCATCCATAGCCATCATGACTGTTAAATATCTAGACGATCATGAGCCCCTCCAGACATCTCTCCCTCATCCATGCACTATCTCCTCACGCAAGTATTCTCCTACAGTACAAGGGGGGGGCAGTGAAAATAAGAAGGAAGTGATCAAAGAGTGGGCAGATAGTGCCTCCTGTCAAGAAGAAGAAGGAGCTGCCAGAGAACTGTTCCATTCTATCCAGTGCTCCCCACCCAAGTCAAAGCTCAAAAAACACCCTAGGAGATGTAGATCCAGCTGACACAATATTCAATAATTTCACATTGAAATATTTCCTGCCATAGGTATTCTCCAATTTTCCCCGGGACCCACCATTCACCAATGCCTTCTCTGCAGCTTGATGGACACACTTATGTTACCAGTTTGTTCCCTGGAGCTGGCAATCCCTTCATCTGAGCACATTTGTATTCTGCATACTGAGTGAGACCTCTGAGAGATCACACACCCTGAAACGATTTTTGGGTGCATCTTCCTGGTCTTCATAAGAAGAAAGATGACAAACTTCACCTCTTCTCTGAACTGTTACAACCACTCCTAAGCAGCCTCTCTCTAGTCTACTGTCTCTTCAAATCACACCCTGCAAAGGGATCATAAATCAGCTCTCACACACTCCCCAGCTGTGTCCTAAACCCTTCAGAGAAGCCCGTTGTTGTGGTTGATGGCAAGATCTTTTCACTCAGTATTAAGGGCATTCAGGACCCTTCATACATGGTCCCAACACATCTTTCCAATCATAACACCCTCCCTCTCTGAGCCCCACCAGGACATGAGCCCTCTCTCAGCTTCTGTGCCCACTAGGAGCACAGAAAGCCCTTGGGTGCTCCATGTCTTCACTCCAAGACTTTAGGAAATGCAGTAGGGAGCTGTATGAACACCCAGATTGTTCATATACTTCCTGTGTGCATGGAAACCATTCTCCCTCTCTCTAAGCCATGCCAGAGTCTGTAGGTACTCTGAGTGACTTTCTCACGTCCAGCTGCCATTCCATCTCTGCAGTTCCAACAATCATCCTGGACTTCACCAAGAGACATGCTGAGCCACCTGTGCTTCCCCCACCTCCTGAGACTGGTCCAGGAGCATCCTTCAAGGCAGGATTGGGTCTCAGCCCTGACTGTACCTTAGGCTCACCTAACAGCCTGAAAGATCCCAGGGGCCAGTGCACACTCCAGAACAATCAAATTAGAATTCCTGGTGATGGGATAGGGTTTCAGTATGCTCAAAGCAGCCCAGTGTGCAGCCAAGATTGAGAAGCACTGCTGCAAGTTCATGTACCAGGGTCCTCAGCATAGCCTTAGGAGCCTTTAAAACATACATATGCTCCAGCCTCACTCCAAACTAATAAAACAAGAACTCCAAGGGTGGCTCTTGGCCATTAGTATTTTTAAAGAGCTCCAGAATGAGTCTACCCACTAATCTACAGCAGTGTCCTGGTGGTTCTTTAAAACAGGACTTCAAGAGGGTAATTAATGGCTTAGTAGAAAGTGAACCATCCATGTGATGGCACAATGATCACTTAGTTCACAGTCCTGCCAAGCTGCAGCCTCAAGAAACATCCCTGGCCCAGGGCAGTGGGCTCAATGAACAATCCCATCACCCCTCCACCAAAGGGTCAGGGAGCCAACTTCTTCTTGGCTGATCATGTTGGTATTTTGGTATCAGTTTGCAGATGCCAAGAGTTCCAATCGAACCCTTACCAGTCATGTGGCAACTGTCCTTTGCTTGTGCATCCCCTGTTTTCTCTCCTGGGCAAGGTGTTTTTGCCATTTCTGTCCTAAGTGTCCTGGTCCCCACTGTATGGGAAATGCAGACAAAGGTTGGTATTGAGGCAAGTGGGGGAAGGTGGGCCAAACTGCTTGGACTTTTGGCTTGAATCCAGCTAGAAATGCCTCCCTCTGTTGGATAGCATCATGGTTACCATGGTTACCCACTTACCATTCCCATGTAGGCTGTGGCTCTATCTCACAATTGAGATTTAATGTTTATCATCAGCAAATACCAGTCCAGACCTTAGCTGTTATCATTTATTCTACAGTTTCTCATTAAGCATTTTACAGTTCTCAAACTTTAATAACTTTAGTTATGGGTAGGATAAAAAACAATCCTGGTAATGAGCAGAGAATTTTCTTCTCACAGATAATATTAGACTTGGATTGTGTTTTCCAAAGTACACAATTTTCCTTCTCTCATATGGTGCCCATTTCCCTCTGCAGGATCTGAATGATAATGTTTCTAGCCATGTAATGCAGGTACCCTAAAATTTAATAGATCTGCTTTTAAATGCCACTTAGATATTGTTTCTATCCTACCTATAACCCAAGTTATTAAAATTTAACAGTAAAAAAGACTTGAGGAAGACCTGTATTATAGTGCAACAGATAAGAAAGTTCAGAACCACTCTTAACTGGAGAGCGAACATTCAGTGTGTCAGTGATAGCCAGGAGGCCACATGGACATAGCCCCTTCAGTGCCCACTACCCTGGCCCAAACTTGTGTCCATGAGGTTGTCAACTTTCATGAACCTCTGGAAGCTGGAAAACCATGATTTCAGCCTTAAAACAGTTCCAAAGGAGATATGATTGCTCCTTTGGTATATAGTGGCTCAGCTGATAAAGAATCCGCCTGTAATGCGGGAGACCTGGGTTCTATCCCTGGGTTGGGAGGATCCCCTGGAGAAGGGATCAGCTACCCACTCCAGTATTTTGGCTTGAAGAATTGCATGGACTATCGCAAAGAGCCGGATATGATTGAGCAACATTCACTTTACTCCACTTTGGTATACAGTGTATTCTTCTTGGGAGAACCACCTATCGGTAAGAATCTGTGAACTAAACAGATGTAGAACAAGTACTCACTCAAGTTTGCCTGGGGGTGCGGCTGAGCAAAGAGTATGGGATTTGGCACAGGTGTGACTCTCTGCCAAGTGTGATCACCTTTTGATTTCCTTTTCTCATGCAATAAGTCCAGGCTGTTCCAAAGTTGGATCCTAGAGCTTCTGATGTAAGAGGGCACAGAGCTGACCTTCACCTCTGCTGCCTCCCAAGTTCCTATATGAACACTCCACTCCCTGAGGAAGGAGTTAAGTAGAGGAGCACAAAGGCAGGAGAAGCCCAGGAAGGTGAGGATGCCTGCAGGCTACAGGGAGCTGGAGATGGAAGGAGCAGTGGATGGTGAAAGGGAACCAAAGAAGATGCAGCTTGAAATGCGTGGGGTGAGGGCTCCGAGGAATTGCAAGCAGGTCTGCCTGGTGCAAACCCAGAGCCAGTTGAAATGGAGCCCTTCCCCTTTCCAAACCCCTCTTCCACATTGATCCCTGGAGAACCATCTGAGAATTCTGCCTAAACTCCTTGGGCAGAGCCTGGGCTGCCATGTGATACTAGGAAGCTGGTGTCTTCCCTTTGCACTATGGCAGTTAGGGTTCCCAGGCCCCAAAGTAATCCAGTAGGTGGACAAGCTGGATCCAATATGTTTGGAGATGTCCATCGATCTTTTTATTCAGGGGAGAGGCCTAGCAGGAATCATCAGTGCCCAGCAGCCGAGGCGGCCTGGACTGGGTCCTTACAATCATTTGCCCCTCCATCCTCTGCTGGCAAATTGGTAGCCAAGGACAAGGATGAAAGCTGGGGAGAATCACAACCTGGACCCTGCTGTGCCATGTGAACCTGAAGGGTGGCTCCATGTCCAGTGTTGGTAGAAAGGCTGCAGAGGGGAGTTCAGCCATCCTGGAGGCACTGGGCTCAGAAGTGAGAGGCCAGCTTCACTACCTGGTTGGATGGGTCCTTGTCACATTGTGGTGGCATTGAATGTCCCGAACATCTGGCTGTAAGTTCTTGGTTGTAAGGTGTCCAGGGTCCAGGAGTATCTCTGTTTGTGGGCCCAGGATGAAATCAGTCCTGGGAAAGTCCTGGTAGGGAGTTTCAGAGCCCCAGAAAGTGAGCGGGGTTTTGCCAGTGAGGCAGACAGGAGTTCTGAGCCCCAGTTCTATGTGCATAAGTATTCACATAATCTTTCTATTTGAAGACAAACATCCGCCTGACACCTGGTTTCAGTGAACTGGGGAAAAACCATTTGATAATAAGCAGCCATCAGTCATGCCCAGCAGACAGATAAAAATGATGGTTAGTGGTTTAGTCAACAAAGCAATGGATGCATGTTCAAAGTCTCCAGCTCGTTATGAAATAAATTTCACTCACAACCATGCCCTACTCACAGTAGGCGTTTAGTGAATACTGGTGAGGCTGATGCTTCAGTGTGGTGAAGTCAACATCCCTGGCAGACAGGACACAACCGGCAGCCCACTCACATCTCTACAGCTTTTCTTCCAAGTGTAAAACGACTCAGCTTTTGTGTGGTTCTCAGACGACATCTTCACTGCTGCAGGGAGACTGACTTGCTGGACATGGCCTGGCCCAAGGAGTGCCTGTTAAAGCCTTGCTTGTTGAGCATCTGGGGTCGTGAAATGGCAAATCAAGAGCCAACTGTGATCCCAAGGATGACCCCACTGAACTTGCTTGCCTGAATGACACACACTTGTGTTTAGAGCCCAAATGGCATGGCCTTGCATTGTATCTCACCACATAATAAATTGTAGCCCTCACATTAACCGGTCAGGCTTCAGTGATAGCCAAAGTGCAGCTGCTGGTGGGGCCCTGATCAATACGGCTTTCTATTTATAGGATTGTTACAAATGAAAGTTTTATTTAAATGAGACAATGCTGAGGAATACACAGAAGATCAATCTGATAAAATACAGAAAAAGAGTTTAATTTGGGTTTGATATCCAGCGTGCGTGCGTGCACACTCGCATACACACACATTGACACCCACCTCCATGCTTTCCTGAGAGACAACATATTGTTCAGAAAGGTCAGCAGCCTGCCCAAACACCCTTAAAGTAATAAGACTCTGAGGATGTGCTGGAAGGGGCCAGGATGCTTGAGAAAGAGCAAGAAGGCAAAAAGCACAGGGAAGGGGTTGGCCTGGGGCTCAAGGGACCCCGGGCTACAGTTCCCTCCATGACTGCCTGGCTGTGTGGCATTGGAGAAGGACCTCTTCTCTCTGGAAGTCCATCTCTCTATTTAAAGATGATCCCACTCAACTCTGACCCCGTGGGGATCCCCAAAAGGAACATCATCCTAAAGGAACCACCACAAAAGGAGAATTACACTTTTTCTGCCTTGTCCATCCCTTGTTCCTATAGTCCGGACAGCCAGGATCTGAGGACCTTTGGACATAGGGAAGTGAGGTTTCCAACAGCCACCCCACCAAGAGTGTGCCACCTGAGCAAGGTTGGTGGGCAGGAGACATTTGTCTGGAGACTTCTGGCAAAGACTCCACATCTGTGGCCTTGTCAAGGTTTCTGAACCATGATGGGGCACCGGGGTGGGCTTACTACCTCCCTCCTGGGCCTCTGACTTATCCTCCGCAGGTGGGTACAGCTATATGTCAACCTATGGAGAAGATGCCAGCATGAAAGGAGGCGGGGTCCGTGGGATGCCATGCCTACTGCTTGGCGCTAGAGACGTGCCCCGGGAATTGGCTGTGCTCCCTGGAAGTTAGTAACGAGGGTCACCTGAGCCAACGGGCAAGGTTAAGTTGTCAGGCTGCTAGTGTCTAATTTCAGACAGCCCAGCATCAGCCTGGTACCAACTTCCACACCCATCTGATCAGGAAAAATGGTCCTAGCTGGTACCAGGTGAGATGCTGTGTTCTTAGTGCTCACCTGCACTGAAGGAAAAATGTTGGCAGTGGTCACTCTCCCATCACCCAGGACTTCTGAAGACTCCTTCTCTTCTTTTCCAGTTTGATGCCACGTACTCTGCAGCAGCCAGAGAAGGCAATGGCACCCCACTCCAGTACTCTTGCCTGGAAAATCCCATGGACGGAGGAGCCTGGTAGGCTGCAGTCCATGGGGTCGCAAAGAGTTGGACACGACTGAGCGACTTCACTTTCACTTTTCACTTTCATGCACTGGAGAAGGAAATGGCAACCCACTCCAGTGTTCTTGCCTGGAGAATCCCAGGGACGGGGGAGCTTGGTGGGCTGCCGTCTATGGGGTCGCACAGAGTTGGACACAACTGAAGCTACTTAGCAGCAGCAGCAGCAGCACTCTGCAGTAGCAAGGGAAGGCCGGGCTTTATCACCCAGGTTTTCAACAAATACTCATTTCAGGGTTTAGATTTTCCTCTACAGGATGGACCAATGTTTTGTGACAGGCGGGGGAGATCCTTGGGCAACAGCACCCAGGTGAAGACCCTTCCTCGTGGCAGAGTCGGGATGTTTATCTGGGGCAGGAGAAGGCAAGAGCCTCAAATTCCTCTCCAGGAAGAATTCATGTGCTGCAGTCTTAGGAAATGAAATTTTTCTTTTTAATAGCATAGAGAGACTTCATCTTACATATGAGAAGTTTACCAGGTATTAGGTAATTTGGATCATAAATTCTCTTCAAAGTGACCCATCATCTCAGTATTTATTTTTTTTTCCCCTCTGAAAGGATGGGAGGCATAAAAGCAAGCTTTGTAGTTTTATATCTGTCAGCTTGTCACATAAATATCTCAGTAACAACTGATCTTATCATCATAAAACTTCCATTTGTATAGTTAGACATGTCATGTTGGCCAGTTATATAAAAGTCAAGCACACGCAATATTCAAGCCTCTGCAGGCCAGGCTGCCAGCCCTCCTCTGGCCGGCTGTGTTGGCCACAGAGAGGTGTGCATGTGCTGGGCTGGATGGGAGCCCCATCAGGAAGCAGAGCATCTGGGGAGGCCTCGGTCCCCTACACTGGAGGGTGTTCCCTGCAGGGTTGACAAGGAAGCCCTTCAGAATGATGGGCGCCCGACTGCTTTCTCAAAGGGCACCATTAGGCCACAGCTTGGTAAACATAGTTCAGGTCCTTTGTGGTCGTCGCGGTAAATCAGGATTCAAGTTCACTTTTAGTCAACTCTGTCAGGAAGTGGGGCTGGAAAATGATGGGGCTGATGCTGCTGGTGCACCCACTGCTCTCCAGCAGACCCTGATTTAGTGGGAGGGAAAGATCCTATATTAACAAGTACAGTCCTTGGGGGAGGTGTGGCAGCTGAGCCTTGAGGATGTAAAGAGGATCCTACATCCTACAAGAGGATGTAAGGATCCAGAAGCAGGGAGGAATCTCTGCTTTGCTGGGTGATTGGAGGGTGGGGGTAGGGGCAAGAGTCTAGAGAGCTTAATGCCTTGGGGAATGGAAGTTGTACTTGGGTTTGGACTCAAGAGAAGACTTGACATGCATACCATTGAATGAGACTATCTAGTTTTCCTAATACTTTTTGAGGACTAGCTGTATGCCAGGCACTGTACCAGGGCCAGGGGCACAGCAAGGCTCCAGGCTCACCCGGCCCCTGACATCCCAGAGCTTATAGTCTAATAGGGAGAAGGAGCAGAAACAAACTTACGCAAATAACCGTGCACAGTCTCCAGCTCGAAGCGTAGTGATGTGGGCTCCATGTGATAAACATCTAAAATGTCCCTGCTGTCTGAGCTCCTTAATGCGCTCAGTCATCATCTCACTCTTTGTGACGCTATGGGCTGTATCCCACCAGTTTGCTCTGTCCATGGAAATTTCCAGGCAAGAATACTGGAGTGGATTGCCATTTCCTACTCCAGGGGATCTTTCTGACCCAGAGATCGAACAAGCATCTCTTGTGTCTCTTGCATTGGCAGGTGGATTCTTTACCAGTGTAAAGAATCCTTAACTCCTTTGGGCTCCCCCATCCTGTCCCCCAGTCTTGCTCACAGGTACATCTACAAACACCAGCCAGCCCACCACACCCCAGGTGACACAGGAACGTGAGGAACAGAGATAGGCTGAGACCTCAGAGTGGCCCAGGGATCCTGGGGCACGAAGCTGAAAATGCCACCCCTCCATGCTCCTTGGGCCCTGCGGATTCTGAAGAAGCATCGAGCTGAGTGCCGTTGCAGCTGGGACTTCTGTTCTAAGCATCCATTTGGAAACATAAACTTCTTTAAAGGTAAATGTTGCCAAAATAGGCATAGAGGATGCCACCGAACATTGAGGAATAGTAGATGGGGCTCAGGGGTCAGGATAAGGGCTCACCTGGGAGCCAGGGCTGGTTGGTGAAAAGGTGGGTGAAGACTAGGGAGGACATGTTGCATTATTCTGTGACTTTTTGTCATTTTTATGCTTTAAAACCCCCCTTTTATGGGTCCTTATTTAGGATAAATGTGTTTTTGATCCCAACTTAGAAAAACAATAACAGCTATCCTGTACTGAAGGACTATATGCAAAGTGCTTCATTAATATTCTTGACAGTTTTGATGCCACAAACCCAGTTTTACAGGCAGGATGTAGAGATGTTTTTGATAGACTCAGGATTCAAACCATAGCTGCCTGATGCCTTTCCCTGATCTGTGAAGCAGTTAGCGCACCCATAGCTCTTTCTTTGTCCCTCTGTACATTTTGGGTGACTATATGTGGTCACATGCTATGTGATATGGCAAAACTTGTGAACCTACGATGGGAATATGAATTTCAAGGGAAAATAAAAACTGCTTCTGGCCAAAACAGTATTCATTCTTTCACCAGGTAACACATCTTTTTGCCTGTTGAGCTTGGAACCTTCTCCCTCAGCTGGACTTGTTCCTCCCTAAAGATGAAGCCCAAGTTTCTCTCCTCTGAGATGCTCTCTGATGGTGCCAATTCTCTGGACTACCTTCTTTCTCTGACCCAAAATAGCATCTTGCTTCCTTCTCAGATACTGACCCCCACATGCCACATGTATACGAGTCACTCTCTGGTGCCTGTGTTGCCTGAGCTATGCTGCTGTGTACCCTTCAACATCCTTTGGACAAGGTTTAGATTGGGGACATAGAGAACACCAAACAAAAATTTGTCCAAGAGACAATTCTGGATAAGCCAGAGCTTCGGGTCACGGGCAGAATTCACTTTGGGGAACCCAGGCCACTGGGTGCGGGTCAGACACCCACAAGTTCTTGGGAATCCCCCAAGAAGGTTAACCAACAAAAGTAGAGTAGGAAACAGAAAGCAGGTTCTGATGCCCAGCTCCAAACATGCTTTCATCGCCCATGACTAAAGGAAAACAGGAAAACGAGGTCAGGTTGGGACCATCAGAGCCTCTCAGGTAGACGAAGATGGTTGTGGTTTAATTGCTCAGTCGTGTCCAACTCTCTGTGACCCCATGGACTGTAGCCTACCAGGCTTCTCTGTTCATAGGATTCTCCAGGCAAGAATACTGGAGTGGGTAGCCGTTTCCTTCTCCAGCAGATCTTTCCGACCCAGGGATCAAAACTGCATCTCTCTTGAGTCTCTTGCTTTGGAGGCAGATCCTTCACTGCTAAGCCACCAGGGAAGCCCCAGGTAGAATAAGGCAAGATGCAATTCTTAGAAGAACCTGACAGAGTCTCCCCAAAGAGCCCCGCAAGTCCACAGACCATCCCGTCACCAGGGTACACTATCCAGATGCCCTCTCACCTGCCTTGGTGCCTCCTCCAAACAAGAGGAGGTCACATAGTGATTTCTTGAACAAGAAGAACCTCCAGATGTGGTTAAGCCCCGATTAGAGAGAGGCACCACTCAACTTGTCCCTTGCTTGTTCTCTGCTTGATACACGACCTCGTAATTCTCAAGCTAATCCTCAATTAACACCCAGGAAATCTGGGCCTTTTAATTAAGAGAAAGTCTAAAAAGAAAATAGGTCAATGGACCTTTCTGAAAGGTGGTCCCCAGCGAAGCCAAAGGCCTGCCTTGGTATTTCCAGGTTTCCCAGTGTTAATAGAATTTAGATCGCAGGGAGAATTTAGATCACAGGAACAGAAAGCTCCAGCCTTTTTCACTGACCCAATTTGAGAAGTAAAAATTGATCAGCAGACCAGCTGGGCATGCAGACATAGACCACAGCATTTGCATGGACTGTTAAGAGTGTTATTCACAGCTTCTGGTGGAGGAGCCAGGCACGTCTCTGCGTCCAAAACTGTGTGTTTGTAATGGAGAAACCACTGCCTGTCATGCCTGTGCATCAGGCCAGAGAGACAGGGCACAGCCCTCAGGTCAGGGAGAAGCCAGCTGGGAAAACCCACCAGCCTGGAGGGGCAGGTGAGGCTACAGGAAGGACTGTAGCATCTGTCACCTCTTCCTCTTGGTTGTCCTGTCCAGGGACCTGTGAAGGAAGGCAGTGATGTGGAGAGAGAAATTCCAGAACCCCCAACTGTATACGTTTTGTGAGTTGCCTCCTACATTTACCAGTGGATTAGAAAAATAATGTGTATTGCTAAGATTAAAAAAAAAAAGAAGAAGAAGAAATTTCATACTGTAAATGCACAGATCTTAAGGGGACAGTTTGATGAGTTTGGGCAAATGCACACATCCATGCAACCACCAGCCTAATCAAGATGTACATTTCCATGACCCCAGAATGTTCCCTGAGGCCCCTATCCAGTGACTCCCATCCAGAGGTGACCAAAGTTCTGTCCTGATTTCTCTTACCACAGCCTAGCTTTCTCTGCTCCAGGACCCCAAACACACTAAATCATGCAGTGTGCATTCTTTTGTAACGGGCATGCATTGCTCAGACTATTGTTTGAGATTCCTTCATGGTATCGTGTGTATTAGCAGTTTGGTTTTTTTTGTTGCTGAGTAATAGACCATTATATGGTTCTACCACAGTTTGTTTATCCATTCAACTTTTGAAGTGTGAGAAAAAAGAAAATTCAAAGCATTCAAGGGACAAAAAATTGAATTTTAGGTCAGAATTAATAACATCCACAGATGTTTGCTAAATGTCTAATGTCTGCCAGACATTGTGCTGGGCATGGTGAGTGCAGCTGTGGAGAGAATGAATGATAGCATCGCCTGCCCTCATGGTAGGAAGATTCTAGTCGTAGGCATAGACTGTGAGCAAGTAATTAGATGCATGACCAAGATGACTTAGATCATGATACGTTGTATGAAGGCAAGACTGCTATGGAAAATAAGCCAAAGATTACATTTTTCGGACAGATAATTTGGCATAGTTTTTTGCTTAAAATTGCTATTAAATCATTAGCCTGATAAAAGAAACATTTGCATAAATTTCTGGTTTTTTAAACAACACTCACTCACTGGTGAGTCTGGGTAAAGGGTGAAGTCCATACCTCATGCTGCCCCTCTCTTCTTTGCCCTACACTTTACTAAGCCTATGCCCTCTTGGTATATCCTTTCTTGGCATCCCATGTATGTTTGTAGTTGTTTAGTAGAGATTTCCTAAAAATAAGACTCTTGACTCTAAGAAGTAAAGTCAAGAAACACATGTGCTGTGGGATCTGAATTGTATCTTCTAGAACAGCAACCACTCTCTCTGTTCAAAATTCCTGATACGAGTGTTTTCAAAGGAAGCTCTTTTCTCTTTATCTGTAGGAGTTCTGTCTTGAGTTCTACAGTCTGCATTGTTAGGAAAGAAAGAGGAAGCGAGAGACACGAGGAGATACGTTAACATTCCATAATAAAGTAGTTCATGGCACAATTAAAATGATGTAGTAGAACAGTAACATGATATGCTGAATTTAAATAACCAAAGCTGATTAAGGAGGACATTGGAATTAAATGCTTGATGGAATTGACATAACAGATCCAAGATGGCCTCTCCACGTTTCAGTTGAGAGATGGTGCCAACCATTGATATTTTCCAGGCAAATTTGTTGATAGATAAAACATTTTTATAGACTTTCCATTATTCCTTGTAGCCATCAGCTTTTAATTTTGTCTTTCTAGTTAATATACTTGTGTATGATTTAAACAGAAAACTGTTCTGTTTCATCATAAAAGATTTGCCTGTTACTTTGGGTGTGTAAATCAAGCAGACAGCACAACATTCTTGAACTTGTTTTTTAAGGCATTTGTTGACAACAACAGAAAAGAAGATCACAGACACCGCCAATAAGCGTGGACATCAATTATTTTTTAATTGTATAGGAGTACAGTACACTAATTAAAACTAGTATATCTTGCAATGCCAAAGGCAAAATTAATTATTAATTTTTATTAATATTCAGAAGTAGCACAAGGAATGCATTAATAAAGATTTGGTGGTTGTGACTGAGATCTTGTTTAGCTGTATATTTTAGAAAGGGAAAAAAAAAGGTTTGCTGGCTGGATCTGACTAGCAAAGCCTGCACCGGAGGGATGATCTTTATTGAAAAGGAACACACTCTCCAGAGTGGGTATTTAGTGACAGGAGATGAGATGTGGAGGAAGATTATTTGAAAACCCCCAAAGCTTGTCTATAATGGTTTGACTTGACAACTCTACATTCACCTATAAAAGTGTTATTGTTACCTTAGATACTTTTGGTTATTAAATTGGGTATTTTAGTTAAGCCGTCTTGAGTTGACATTTAATAATTCATTTAGGAGCCATGCACAGAATATTACCCAGCTCACCAAACCCAAGATGAACAGAATTAGTTTTGTGTACTAAAAAGATTTTGACAAGAATTTCTCCTTCTCTTCCCTCACCCCTCCTTCTTTTCTCCTCTTCTCCTCCCCTCTCTCTCCTCCTGTTTCTCTTTCCTTCCCTCACAGTCCTAAGAGAGACTCTAAGGCTCCCTTGTTCTATCTGGCAAAGATAGAAGCACATTCGTGGTTTGCATACTATAGACTTTAAGCCTATCTAAGGGCAGCCTTAAAATTGTGTCAGATATACACGGGCATCAATCTGTGTTTCCTTTAGTGCGGTGGATAGTCTCTCTGTTCCTGCAGCCTCCAATTAGATGCCCTTCATATCTGTTCTTTTAGAGGTGTTTTGCTTTTTAAATCTATACCAAGAAAAACCTTCAATGAGACCAAAATCCTCCACTCTGCAGTGGTGGGAAGAGTGCTTCAGGAAGGGCAGGCTGTTTAGCCACAAGCTTTAAAAGGTTCCCTAACACCTGCCCATCAGCCCCAGTGGGTAGGACCATCAGAACCACATTCTCCATTGCCTCCCATTCGGGGAAGGCTCTGCCTCACGCAGCCGGATGCTGAACGTTCGCGAATCTTCAGGGGTGAGAAGGAGAGGAACAGAGCATTCACAGCCACAATGAAGTTCCCAGCAGCAGTAGGCAAAACTGTATGGTCGAGCATATGCACAGTTCATGCCTTCCCTTCACACCTCAGAATACAACACGACTCCCCAGCAGGCTCAAGCTGTCACCATTCCCAGGAGGATGCGGCTCTCTGAAGAATTCTTCTTCTACCTGCTGGTCCATCTTCCAGAACGCTGCTCCTGGGAAACAGCATTCAGCCAGCCTGAGCAGGCATGGTGCTTCCTCAGACGTGTTCGAAAATTGTCTTTGAAAAAAATCAGACAAAAAGTGGATCTGACTTCACACTGGCAATCTCTGGCGAGACTCACACGCCCTGGGGTAGAGGTGGCCACACTTTCAGAATCAGCATGCAATCCCAACAAATGCCTTGCCCGGTTGGTTCATTTCATACCATTGCAGTCCAGTGGGAGGTGAAGGAGGCTGGCTTCATCAGAGCCAGTGTGGGAAACATCAACTGCCTCCAGGAGATGCCAAAGGTAGCTGGGTGGTCCCAGGCCCTGACTCCTAGGAACTCAGATTCTTAGTGACCCACATCAAGAGAGAGCACTATCTTCACCGGTTTGTTTTTATTCCTCTGAAACCACGTGGAGGAATATCACAGTGTACATATGCCAGTTAATAGACATTATGATGAATTGGTTTTTTTTAAGGTGATTTTTAAGAAAATTATTTCAAACAACAGTTATTGAACATCTACACCACTCTGGGGGCTTTGCTAGGCCCTAGGGATTGAGAATGAACTGAGAAGGTAAGTATATCAGTTAACTATTGCCGCATAACAGACAACTCCAAAATTCAGGGACTTTACAATTATGTATTACAGACGATATAGGTAGGTTAGCTGGGGTCTGGCTGCTCTAGAACAGCTTAATTAAGCAGCTCTGCTGGTAAATTTCTCTCTTTACTACTGCTCACCTTGTCCTAGCTCTTCTATACACTGGCTCTGTGATTTCATGTAAACTACTTACTCTTTCTAAACCTCGTCTACAACATGCATATGAAAATAGGCTCCATCCCTTTGGATGGCTTGAATGTAGGTGAGGTCTTGCCAACGGGAAGCACAGTACTTATGGCACGACAGGAAACAGTAAGGTTGGTTAGTAGTCTCACCAATCAATCTAGCGCACACACTCTGCTGGGAGAGACCCAAGCTGCATCTCCCCTTGTTGCAGATGTAGGTCCTGTTAATCGTGGCCTTTCATCTTTGCTTACAGCTATGTGACACTGCTTTTTGAAGCAGATTTGGGGGAAGATTTGTTTTCATAAATCATGTTTATATGTTACTGAGGCTTTGTTTACTGGATGAGGGATAAGTTCAGAGCATTAGAGTACATGTCTGTAGAAATGGCTGGAGGAGAGAAAAGTCTGGGGGAGTTTTCGAGACACGCAGAGATGTGAACTGACCCAAAAATCTGGCTTCAAAGTCAGATGGCAGGCTATTCTACTGAGAAGGGGCCAGTCCCCAAGTGGAGCTGGGGGAGGTTTCTTTTCCAAGATCCCAGAGTTGTGTTAAGTCCTTGACAGTCTTATCTTGATTGTATCAAGAGCTTCTGGCAGGGGGACCTCTGGTACCCACCATGAAAACCTTGAGTGTGTCATGTTGAGAGTGGGTGTGCTAAAAGCACAGAGCCTCAGAAATTGGTCAGCTCTTGGAAATCAGATGTTGTCTGAGGGAGTTTGCTATGCTGGCTCTGAACTTATCCTCTGTAGGAGCCAGGCAAGTTCCTCCCACCAGCAGGGAAGAGATTTTTCCTCTCAGGGGCTTTTTGCATCATCTGTTAGTGAAGACAAATTCTGAAGTTGCAGAAACTCCTCTGGTTCAAGCACTCGTGTTTAAGTAGAACATGAGATGATGTCTAGAGTGGCTAAAGGAACTTTACCACCAAAGAAGGCCCTTAGGCTCACCAGTGAGCATGAACATGGGATCATAGAGTTGTTTTTTCTTCCCAAGCTTTCAAACTATTTCACTTTAAATATGTACTCACACACAGATAGATTCCCATTTTATTTTTGTCAATACCCAGTTTACTTGTCACCTCCTCTGGACATCTGAATCAATAATGCCATTGGTCTCCTCCACAGGAGCACCAGCTCCACCCATGGTTCATGCCTCTGTGGCATCACTCAGCCTTGTGATTTTGAGTGAATTCATCATACTCTGGACTATCGGCCCTTGAGCATACTGAGAGGGCACTGGCCTCCTCTTCCTTCTGTATTCTCACTGCCTGGTACCGGCACTGGCTCTGAGACAGTTTTCAGGAAACGTGAGACTGAGCTGAAAGAACCCAGGTTTTTAGGTAGAAGGAAAATAACTCTAAACATAAACTCAGATCTGTAAGAAAGGATGAGGAGCACCAAAAGCGGTAAATAGGTGAAAAAAACTATACAGTACTAAGCAATATTTTTTAAAAGATAACCTTTGAAGGATGGAGATAAAGATACAGATATAGATATACAGACACAGACACAAACAAATATAGATGTAGAGAACAGTGTAGTTAATAATATCTGTAGAATTAAAATGCAAGGTCACAGTAGCACAAAGCATGGAAAGATGGGAAGGGAAAAGTAGATTTGTAATATTTGAAGTTCTTACATTATACATAAAATGGCATAATGTAGTTTGAAAGTGGCCTAAAAAAAGGTAAAAATACACTTGGAAAACACTGAGCAATTAAAACAAGTGGAACAAAAGGGCATAATTAATATGTCCAAGGCAGAAATAAAATGGAATACTAAAAAGTGCTTAATAGATTGAAAAGAAAATAGGAAAGAGAGAAAAAAGAAGAAAAAAATGAGATCGTATATAAAACAAATAGAAAGATGGTAGATGTAAATTCTAGCATATTAATAATTACATTAAACGTAAATAGCCTAACATACCAATTAAAAGCCAGAGATTATTAGATGATGAAAAAGCAAGACAAATATATGATTAATATTTCCATATGGGATTGCTTCTGTGCATCTTAGGGAAATTTATATATTTCTCCAAATAACGAGTCTGATAAATATCAGTCTAGAAATTGGGAAAACAGGAGAGTTATAAATCTTGAGCATAAATTAAAGCTTCACAATAAATATAGACACATTATTTGTTCTAAGGAACCCACTGATGTCAACTCAAGAGCAAGAGAAGGAAGCACTGTTAGGCAGAGTCTAAAGCTAAGATAAACATTTATAGCAGCTAGGAAAGGAGCAGGTAAGAGAAGCAACTGCTGTTGTGTTTTAAACTTGTGATTATAGCCCTGTCATCTACTAACAGTAAATCATTCCTGCAAATATAATAACTATTAATAAGTTTATAAAGCATATTTTATGTACACGCTGAGTGGTGTTTCAAGAACTACAAGCTTTGAATTCAAAATAAGTCCCTAAATTGGTATTTTTAGCACATGAGCCTGTGCCATGCTATATACGTTGTTTGACAGGTGATTCAAATGTTACATTACATGAATACTATCCCATAATGTTCACTAGTATATTCCAATGATGTAATAATCACAATAGGCTGTAATTCTTTGTAAGTACTTTTAATAGGAGGAATACAAATAGTGGACTATGTGAATATTGTATAATACTCTAAAATACTATTAGAAACTGATATTAAATCTGAAGATTGACAGTTAACAACGTCAAAACCAAAATCAAGACAAGCTGACAAAATATTTTATTGTTAAAAAGGAAATAATTTTATATGAAGGAACGTGTCTACTAAAGCCCAATTTGTGCATACTTTTAGATGCACTCTTAATTCAATCAACTTCAATGAAAAAAAGGAAATAAAATTTTCTACATTTGTAATATTTATCATGAAAAAGGTAAATCCTACTGCACAGGAAAATTAATGCTTTGTGTGCTTAACTTTTTTTTTTTAAAGAATGGCACCTTTTTATTGAACACAGTTATAAATAAATATACTTTATTATTACTGGTTTAATCATATCTTTTTGATGGAAGCAGAAATGCAAAGGAAGACACTTTGAAAATATGACATTAAATAATTATATTTCAATAGTTGAAATAGTAAGAACTGGATTTATGAATCTTTTAACATTTTCCCCATGTACCTCAATTGGTAATTATAAAATTAAATTTGTTATTATTAGTCTCCAAGTCATGTCTGACTCTGTGACCCATGGACTGCAGCAGTCCAGGCTCCTCTGTCCTCCACTTTCTCGAGGAGTTTGCTCAAATTCATGTCCATTGAATGAATGATTTGTTATCTAACCATCTTATCCTCTGCCACCGCATTCTCTTTTTGCCTTCAATCTTTCCCAGCATCAGGGTTTTTTCAAATGAATCGGCTCTTCACATCAGGTGGCCAAAGAATTGGAGCTTCAGCTTCGGCAACAATTCTTCCAATGAATATTCAGGGTTGATTTCCTTTAGGATTGACTGGTTTGATATTCTTGCAGTCCAAAGGACTCCCAAGAGTATTCTCCAACAACACAATTCAAAAACATCAATTCTTTGGTGCTCAGTCTCCTTTATGGACCAACACTCACATTTGTACATGACTACTGGAAAAACCATAGATTTGACTATATGGACCTATGTCAGCAAAGTGATGGCTTTGCTTTTTAATATGCTGTCTAGGTTTGTCATTGGCACTAGTGGTAAAGAACCCACCTACAAATGTAGGAGATGTAAGAGACATGGGTTCGATCCCTGGGTTGAAAAGATCCCCTGGAGGAGGGCATGGCAATCCACTCCAGTATTCTTGCCTGGAGAATCCCATGGACAGAAGAGTCTGACAGGCTACAGTCCACAGGGTCACAAAAAGTCAGACGTGACTAAAGTGACATAACAGGCATGCACTAGGTTTATCATAGCTTTCCTTCCAAGGAACAAGTGTCTTTTAATTTCATGGCTGCAGTCACAGTCCACCGTGAGTTTGGAGCCCAAGAAAATAAAATCTGTCAGTGCTTCCACTTTTTTCTCTTTCTATTTGACATGAAGTGATAGGACTGCATGCCATGCCATGATCTTAGTTTTTTTAAGGTTGAGTGTCAAGCCAGCCTTTTTACTCTCCTCTTTGACCCTCATCAATACTATAAACTTAAATAATATTCTGTTAATTCTTTAAATATATCTGAATGAAAATTTTTAAAGAATAATAGCTTTTACATTTCATGGTATTATTTTTTTTTCAAATTTATAAATTTTATGTGGCATTTATTTTGTGTTAATATTTCCTTTTCAGATAGAGATTATTTTACATGTTACTGAAAAATTTATGTGTAAATATGTACTTCAGCAAAACAAAACAGTGAACGAAAAATATGAATAACTTAAGAAATTCCTAAGAATTCCTTGGAACTTTATTTTTTGTTGCAGAATATCAAATATTAATATCTACCTACAAGAAACCTATTTTAAAAATAAGGCACAAATAGCTTACAAGAAAGAGATAGAAAAAGGTATATCATACAAAATTAATTATGTAAGTAGAATCATATAGGACTAAACTAATAGACAAAGTAGACTTCAGTGCAAGGAATATTAGAATATTAGAGGCAGAGATATTTCTTAAGATACAATACTTAGAATCTTCAAAAAACCAACAAACATGTATGTACCTAAAAATATATCTTTGAAGTGCATAAAGCAAATAATTATTGAATTAAAAGGAAAAAAGACAAGTACAAAATACAGTTGAAGATTTCAACACTCCTCTCTAGTAATTAGTAGAATAAGTTTAAAATCTATAAAGATACAGAAATATTTAGTAACTATGTCAATCAGTAAGAGTTCATTCACATTTATTGACTACTTTACCTAATAACAGCAAAATGCAATTTTTAAAATTTCACCTAGAACATTTACCAAGATAGATAATATGCTAAGTGATTTTTTAAATGTGAATGTGTTTATATATTATATCCTGTCATATTAGGAATATATCCTGGAGTCATACATGAACTACCTGGAACCCCCACTACCACTAAGTAACTTCTCACAATGAAAACTACAAGTCCAGATGGCTTCATTGGTGTATTAAGTCAGGTATTTAAAGAGGTAGAATTGCATCTTACATGGGAGTTAAGTTCTATTGTCCCCCATCAAGATTCTTAGCTCCAAGAGTTAGAAGGAAAATCAAACTAATTCAAGACCAAGAAAAATTACTGGAAGGATTTTGAGAAACCTTTATATCCAGCAGGCCTGTAGACAGGGATCGTGGGACTGGCAAAGATGTCCGATCACTACACAGAAGCCATGTGGTCAGCACTGCTGAGCCCAGACCTTCTGGCCAATGCTGCCAATACCACAGACCTTACACATACATCCATCATGTGGTCACTGTGCTATGGGTGCTTCAGAAAATAAGATGTGGACACACTGCCACCAGCTCTCTAGAATGATTACTCACAGTCCCCACTTCATTGTTTCATTAAGGGTTAACACACAGATTCATGTCCTTTTGTCCTATTTGCAAAAGAAATTAGAAAAATACATTGTCATTTCAACCTCTATGGAGACAGGCAGGCAGGCTCTGTCTCATAAATGTGAGAAAGAGCTCATATATAGGAAGGGACATCAGATGCTGGGGCACTTATAATTCCATGTGCTCAATAATGCATGTAAGTAAAAATAAAAATGTGTAATCCAAAATATGCTTTAAAAAATCCCCCCCCCCGCAAAATCCCTTAAATCTTTCAGATATATGCCCACGTACAAATATGCCAGCTTTCAGTAAGTCCAAGAGGGTCACTTTTTTTCGCCAGTGTTGGAATAAATTGTTACTATGTTAGTGGAGCAACAAATGATGTAACTGGATTGCACTGAGATCATAAAAGATTTTTTGGGGGGGGGCTGCTTCACTAGGTCTTTGTAGGGGCTTCCCTAGTGACTCAGACAGTAAAGTCTGCCTGCAGTGCAGGAGACCCAGGTTCAATCCCTGGGTTGGGAAGATCCCCTGGAGAAGGAAATGGCAACCAACTCCAGTGTTCTTGCCTGGATAATCCCATGGATGGAGAAGCCTGGCAGGCTACAGTCCCTAGGGTCACAAAGAGTCGGACAAGACTGAGTGATTGCTGGGGACTCAGTAATTGCGGTGAGCAGCTTGGTTGTCCAGCAGCATGTGGGATCTTAATTCCCCGACCAGGGATGGAAACCACATCCCCTGCATTGCAAGGCAGATTCTTAACCACTGGACCCCGAGAAAAGTTCCAATGTTTTTAAATATATAAGTTTTTCTTTATTTTAAAACACTAGACCTACACTACAGTAGTGAATGCTCACACTACATCAAACTGAGGGGATGCCAAACACTACCAGACACTCTACTTAAATTATTATTTTTCTTTTTCCTTCTTTTTATCCTCCTGCATCACTTCCCAGTCCCATTCCTTTCCTCCTCCTCTTCCTCCTTCTCTTCTTCCCCTTATCCCTCCTCTTCCCCTTCCTCTTCCTCTTCAGCAAAGAATCCCATTAGTTGCTCATATGATAGGGCTGGGCTGTTTTGCTCTATCTCCCTGGCAGTAGGAGTGAAGATTTTGTCAACATTTTCTTACATCACTCTCTTATATCAAGCCTAGGGGGGAAAAAAGTTGAACTTTTCCTTTATAGATGGTCATGCTGACATCTAAACAGGGACAGGACTCATCAGAAAAAACAGAACACGGCAGTGCCCATCAATACTTGAGACCAGACTACTTACTCAGGCATCTCCTAATATACACTTTCTTACTTTCAAGAGTCCAGACTTTGAGATGGGAAGCTAGACTCTCTTGGCATTAAGAGCTCCACAGAGCCATTGTTCTGAATTTATTTCCTGCTTCCCAACCCTGTGATAAGAATATCCTAGAAACTGGATTTTTCTATAAAAAAATCTTTCTCCATGTGGACTGTATACATTCTGCCTCAAATTCTCTTTGGCAGTTTCACAGTTTAAAAATACTTGAGCATCTCTTGAATGTTGTTTCTCCTCCTCATTGTAAGACTGCACTTTTCACTGCATTAGCACCAGGAATGCCTTCCTTCCCTGCTGGAGCCACTGCCTCTTCGAACTCCTGATTTCTCTCCATGCCTACTTTCCATTGGCGACATCTTTCCCAAGCCCATACTTGAATTTATTCTCTTCAAATGAACTCCAAAAGCGTGAAGAACTTAAACTTCTTTCTTCATGCAGTCCATAAACCTTCAGTTAGACTCAAGTATGACAACCTAAGTTCAAAACATCTGGAAAACAGTCTCTAGTCCTGTTTCCCTGGAAAATAGATATATCAGCTGGACCACAAGTCCATAAAGGCCTCATGTGTACTAGATGTGAAGGGAAGCACGTGGAATGGTCTGGGGGTTGACCTAAACCATGATAAGAGATTTCTGTCCCTACACTGATATTTTTTCTTCCGGGACTGTGGAGCAGAGGGTTGGGATCATTGTAATCCTCGCTTTACAACATATTTCCATAATCCATCTATGCAAAACCCATCTTTTGATTTGTCTATTTATTTATTCTCTTTTAACCCCATCCCCATAGACAACCACTGTTATCTGTTCTTCAGTCTCCATTCTTGGCAAGCGCATATTGTTACCAGTGCACATGTATTTTAATTTATACAGGTGTTAAGATCCATATTGCTATGTGTGCATGATAATCCATTGCTCAGAAATACTTCACGTCTCTACATTTTACTGATCGTCTCAGGACTAGACATACAGGCTCCCAACTCCTGCCTCTACAGTTAATGCTGTGACTAATATCCATGTATTATTTGCAAAGCGGCTTCAGTGCTAGGATTCCTGGATCATAGAGTACAGTGTCTGCTAGAGTAGGTCAACCAGATTGCCTATTCAGGACCAACGAAACCCCGACTGCTGGGAGGGTTGGCTGCCCTCTCCTCTGAGTCCTTCCCAGGGGACTTACAGAGCCGCTTTACACAAGGTCCAGGGCCCTCTAGCTCTGGACCTCCCTATAAAACAACATGACAGGTGAGGTCTTCTGACTATATTTCAATTCAACTTCTCTTATCAATTTCACTCCTTGGGACATTGATCCTGAGTGTGCTCGCCAGGAAATTCCCAGCATGCACTGATCATTCAACGTTTATTTGCCTGAGAACTGATGTGAGCTGTGGGCAGTGTGTGTGTTTAATAGTGCTAAGTAGTCATGGATGCTCCAGCACAGCGTTGTCTTGTATTCCTTCATCCCTACAAACACGGGATTTTCTAGCAGTCCAATCTTTGTAAATGCATTAGATATAAAAAGGTCTATTTCACATTTTTTCTGCATGTCTCTGATCACTAATGATGTTCAGCCTCCCCTTTTATACTTATCAGCTTTTAGAGATTCCTCTTCTGTAAATCGCCTTAACATAGAATTTGACCACTTTCTCTTGGGATTCATCCTTTTTCAATTTAAGATATTGCAAAATCTCCCCCTTTGTCCTTGGTTTATTAACTTATCTGATGTGTCCTCCAAAAGCCTTCAATTTTGAAGTGAGTAAATATGGCAGATATTGTTGCCTATCTTTCGAGTTTTCAAAATTCTGTTTAGAAAATACCTTCTCCCTACGTCACAGCAATGTTTTCTTCCAATGATTGTTTAGTTTTACCATTCATATTTACACCTTACCTTTTCATTTTTCAATCCACTTAGAGTCCACTTGAATGTGATATTAGGTAGAAATCATCTTTTATATTTCTCTATGGAGTGATCTAGTTTTCTCAAGAATACCTACTAATAAATTTAGCCTCTCTCTTTAGATCTCTGATACTATTTGTTCACTGGTCTATTTCCTCTTTGCCAATACCACACTGTTTATACTGGTATGACTTTGTAATATGACTCTACTTTTGGTATAACAATTCTTAAATCTTTAGTCTCCCTTTGATTACTGAATTAGCTTTTTTATATCTTTATTTCACTGAATCTTAATTTTAAAACAAATTTAAATTTTAGAGCAAATATGTAAATTTTCTCAAAATTCCCACTGAAATTTATATTTAGATTGAATTAAATTTAAGTACAAGAGAATTGGCATGCTTAGAATATGACCATGTTTATACTATAAATTTATCTATCATCAGAGCTTTTAAGTATTACTTCTGTAAACTTTATGTGTTGTGGCTATTGTGAGTGATATTTTACTTTTTAAATTATATTTTCTGGATGCTTATAGCTGGTAAAATGAAATACTATTGATTTTTGTAGTTTGGTGGTCTATCCAGCCATCTTGTTGAACTTTCTTATTAATTCTGTTGATTATGGATTTTTCTTTTTATGTGTGTGTTTGGTAGATGAACATATCAAGTGCAAATGAGGATGGTTTAAACCATCCCCTTTCAATCTATAGTCTTCTTCTCACTGATCTCTCTTCTGATTGCCAGCATCATGGAATACTAATAGTTCATTCCAATTTATATCCCTTAATACTAAAAAAAAAAATGCTTTTCATTCTTAGTTTGCTAAAGAGTTTAAGCTGTAACTAGATGCCAACACTTTCTTTATCCTAAAAGTGCAGAATGTAAGTATGCTAAATATGAACACATTAATGTGTCTCTTTCAGTCCCTTCCCTAGCCCCTTTTGCAAAGCTTTTTGTTTCTGTGACTATTTCTGAGCACTTCATGGCATTAGCTCCCAGCTACAAACCTAGGCTTAGAAGCCCTCCCATGCTTGCTCCTGTGTATTTCTGCCATTAACATAGGAAGAAAATGCCTGGACCAATAAGGATGAGGGACTCATGGAACTGAGTTGCCTCAATTAGGTCCATCCAGGTCAGTTGAGTCCATCCTACTTGCAGATGCAGGAATGCAGAGCCAGTCCAGCCAAAGTTAATGGAGCTGTCCAGTCAAGACCAGCCAACACCCCGCACTGGTCATTCCACAGATGTGTGAGCTCAATAAATGCTTATTGCTACATGCACTGAAATTATGTGGGTTTCAGTTACTCTGAAATTGCTGACAGCAAAGTGTCACATATCAGTGGTCTCTATAGTCACCATCCCTGGTAAAAATTCCAGCCAGTAAAAGGGAGCTCTCTCACCAACTCCCTGCTCACCATAGCCCCCTCCCCTCCCCCGGAGTTGCCCCATCTGCATGCAGTGAACGCATTGTCTCATCCACACAGGTCAGAAATATTGCTGGCGGCCCCTTGGGGTCTTCTTCGGTCATTTCCCTAGGATGTAGACGTGACTGAGTTCCCTAGGAGACCCAGGAAACCCTGATACCTGGACCCCAAACTCTGCCCTAACAAAAAAGAACGCAAATAATCCAAACATGTCTTGTGCCTTTAAAGCTCTTTGGAATCATAAATAGTTGCATGCACAGCCCTCGCTTGAGATCCCCAAGAGAAAAAAGAGAAATTTCAGGGAAGGCAGCAGGCTTGGTGGGTTTTTGTTATCAAAGGAGGATTTGTCAACCATTCATTCTGCTTCAACTTCTTTGGCTAGTGGCGTTGCTGCCAGGGGGCGTTGTCTGAACCTGCAGCTGACAGGTTGGTGAGCCAGCCAGCATCCTTGGTTGGGAATCATGATTTTTTTTTTTTTAACTAATTCTTATTGTTGTCCACTTCACAGTTTTGCTGCTGCGCTGTAGACCTGAGTATCAATTTTACTTGAAAATGCTGCAAAAACAAAAAGGTAATGCCACTTCCCACACTGTTTCAAAAGGTTTTTAAGTGGAAAAAGGTATTTAGTATTTTTAATAAGCATCTTCAATACTATTGAGTTGGTTTCTTTGTTCATATCACAAGATTAATTATGCTGTCAGACACTTTCAAGGCCTGCTTAACAAAGATTCAGTGATATAATGGTTTGCTTTGCACTGCCTTTTTTCTGCATAGCAATCACAATCAGCATTAGACAATTTAAAACCCTTTTACCAGCCGGAAGTTCTGAAGAGCCTTTTAATCAACAAAAGTAATTTTACAAACAACTAGATACAGCATTTTTCATATTAACTAACTTGCATTTAAACTCTGCAGGCTTGATTCTTCCTGGGTCTCTGATTCCAGGAAACTGGGTTATTCCGATGGCCTAGAATTTAAAAGTGGGGATCACAACATATTGTCTGCCCTGGGAACGCCCCAATTTTCACATCCCATTTCTCTACTCTGCTTATTAAAATGATAGCATTGATATGCAAATGTAATTCATTCATTTCCATTATCTCTTTATATATATATATACATATATATATATACATATATATATATATATATATATATATATAATCTATTAAACTCTTTTTTAAAAAAAAATTTGGCTGCCCAGAGGGCTTCATCTTGCTATTTTTTGTAACAACAGCAATTTATGTTAGTATGTTGTAGTTTTATATAATTTTGTTTTAATTTGCTTCTTTTTCTTTTTTGGTTACTTGTGTCTGCTTGGAATGAGAGAATTCTACTATCATCACTTTTGAGATTTTAAAATTCAAAATTTTTTGAGATTGACCATAGTCGAGTTGAAACCTGAATTCCCTGCTCACACAGTGGCACAGTGGCAGCCCTATACAAAACTAAAGGTTGTGAGGTTTGGTACTTGAAAGATGCTTACTTTGGGAACCACAGCAGGGAGACAGAGATGCTTAGCTTTTTTTTTTTACAATCAGGCAGGTTTTTTAAAATGAAACCAACCTGTTAATGACACCTTTAAAACATTCATTAAAAAAAAAAAAAAGAAAGAGGAAGGGACGGCCCAGCAGCGTTGGTAATTTGTACGGTGGTTTTGTGTAGTAATTAGCGACTGCAGCAGTGGTGTCCACCCCCTAAACCTCCGTGTGTTTGACACTATTTCAGCCCTGGTGAGAAGTGACCCTGGGATCTGGAGCCACAGGACACAAGGAGCAAGTCCTGTCACAAGAAATAACAGGGTCAGGAGACGCAGCTAATGAAGTCATAGCAACTGGTGCACCGAGCCAATCAGAAGAGGCGCCAATCTGTAAATGAGGATATAATTAGCAGAAAAAATAACATGCTTTGGTTGAATTCGAGGGGAGCCTGTAATGACTGGATATTGAGAAAGATTCCAAAAGATTAGAGCAAACATTATGCAACAAAGAATACCTAATTAGGGGAAAAAAGTGAATATGCCTTAATTAGAGGGAAATACATGATTGAAAGACGCAGAGTTGTCTTTTAATATGAATGTAGTAATGAAGGTGAGTGCATAGCTCCTGGTTGGGCTGAGCCGAGCGCTCGGTGGGTTAGTGGGAGCAGCACACACATCCCTTCGCAGATGATGCTCTGTAGAGGGATGCTCACAGAGGCCCCGAGCCGGCTTTGCCCAGCGAGGTGCCCACAGCATACGCTGGTCATAGCTGGTCATCTTGGCCCCAGAAGCCTCTTGCCTCCTAGGATATAAACACCCCCATGACTTCTCATGGAGCTTAAAATGCAGAAAACAAACCAATAATTGTGCAAAAAATATGTCCATGTGTCAGCATCTAGGAACCTTTGATAGTTTCCTTTCAGATGTATAACTGGCAAGGTTTGGATGCTGTTTAGAAAATTAAAACAGAGCCATCTTCCTTCCAGGTCAGATGGTCCAAGCAGGTCCCTCTAGTCACCCCAGCAGGGATATGGGAGTTTTTATGATCCGTGACAATGAAAAAAGAATGCTATCAGCTACCCTTCCTTTACTACGGCAGGCATTTCAGAATACAAGCCACTACTAATTTTTCCCCTAATAGACAAACTACATGTTATTTTACTTTCTCTCTTTTTCCCTTTTTTTCCAAACTGTTCTGAGTATTGATTTTCATTTATTTTACACGATTCTTAATTGTCATCATTAGCTATCTATGCCACATCCCCCTGTTTAAATATGCCCTGTCAATTTAGTGGCATATTTATAGATTAATTTAAATGTGTTTTTAAATTTATGACTGCATACCTTTGGTATGTTTGTAACATTAAAATACTTATGGTACAGAATTTTTTAATTAAAACTATTCATCAAAGAAAGTCCAGGTAGCGAGCATCTCCTTGTGTGCGGTGGGGGTTCTGGCAGCCAGAGCAAGCAAAATAATAGGTCAATTAAAAAAAATCTAAAGATAGCGTTTGCAGAGACCCAATTGTTTAATGAGCATTTGCCAACCGATCCCCTCAAATTAAATTATGAACTTGCTTTTTTTAGTTATCGGCATCAGGGCTGCATGTGGCAGAAGGAGAGAGAAAGAATCTGAGGAAGATAACTGCTCTTGCCTGACTGCCTGCACACAGGGTTTGCTTCTTGGGGTCTGACTGGCAGGGCAACAGACACCCCTTTCTGGAAACTGACAATGGAAACTGCAGTCAAGTTGCCAGTTCCTTGTATCCAGGTGGCTGTGGTCTGCATGGTCATGTCAGCTTTGTTTGGACCTCTTAAAACCCATAGCTTTACCCTGGCAGGCTTCACCTTGAGAACCTGCTCCACTCTGCTCCGACTGAAACAGACTTTCTTATGGCAGTCACTGGCTAGAAAAAAATCTCTTCTGTTCCTTGCCCACATGTGCTCCTAACTCACTTTGGGGAAGTGTCAGCTGCCTGGAAAACAGGAGGACCATCTGAAACAAACAGTGCACCAATGGTGCTGTTAGCTGGTGCTTCCAGGGGATGCTGCTGTGGCTGCTTCTGAACAGGAGCATTGGCTTGAGAGGCCATTCAGAGGAAGCGGACACATGGTTAGAGTAGTCAAAGAGCGAAACCACATCCCAGAATGTGGTTGTTTGGGCTCTTGTGTCAAAGTACTGGAAATAACCAGGTGCTCTGGGGCTCTCCAACCAGGAATGGGTGAAAAGAAAGGCTCAACTTCATCCTGCTCGGCCAGTCAGGTCCAATGGTGTACTTGATGCTGGGTTTTTGAAATTCCTCAATCTTCCTGTCTTATTCTCCCTTGGGTAGACCATAAATTTTTGTATTTTCCTTCTATTTTCTAACAGTTGTCTTTTAAATTAGTAAATCATGGACACCGGATCTTGATAATAAGTTTCATATTTCCTACGCTTCAAAAAAAACGTTTCCTAAAAGCAAAAGGGATGTTTTTCATCAGTATCCATATTTTCATAATATTTCATCAGTATTTTTTCTATTTATTGTTCTTACAATTTTTAGATTCACCTTCTTGTTTAGATTATCATAGACCAAACCCAAATGAGAATGCTGCTTACAAACAGGATATGATTTTTCAAAATAGCAAATTATTTATGATATTGCAAACATTTGGTATGGATAAAATTGACTATTTTTATATTCAGCTGACTTTTGGGGTGGAAATATTAGTGATAGGGATAAATTTCAGTCCCTAAATACACAGCCTCAACAATGAAATACTTTTCACAGTGTTCTAACATGAATTAGATCGTGTCAAATTTACTTCAAATCAAATGTTAGAAAACTGAAATACTTCTATAAATTTGCCAGTTGGACATAGGGCAGCTGGGAGATTGCTCACTTGACTTCCTCACCAGGCTTGGGCCCATTTGGGGGCATCCAGGGAGCAGAATCAGCTTACATATGAATAGTTGGGTGGCCAATAGGAAAGCTGTTTCAATGCACATCCTGCCATTCACTCCCTGATTTATTTCTGATGTGAGCTCTTATCAAAATGTCCCCACTGACAAGAGGGGGGCAAAGGCAGACAATAATAGAGATAGCTAATGGATCAAGGTTGCATTGGAATTGGACCAAATCCTCCTTTTACCCGACTTTGAATGCTGAATGAATCACTCAGATTTATATGGAGGTGGGAGCTCCAGAAGGTCCGCATCAGGGCAAAATAGGGTTACAATTCAATAAAACGCGTGGCAATGCTTTATTGACTAATGAACCCACCGTGCCGCCAACTGCTGTATTTTACTGTCGTCGACCATAACTGCCTAGCAATTACGCTGTGAGTGTTTGCTAAAGATGTGCCTGTCTTTCCCCAGATCTGGAAGTAGGTTCAGAGAAGAGAGGCTCTGGGAGGAAGCAGGTCGCACACCTCTCCCAAGTCTTCTGGGTACAGAAGCCAGGCACCAATAATAACAGTGCAAACAAGTTGATGCTGCTATTTTCAAATAAGCTGTTATTATTGACTAACAGAGGTTGCTGTGGGTGGGATGACAAAGCCTGGGAGCCAGAGAGTTGCTGCAAAGACTTCCACTAGAGAGCTCGTTAATGAGAAGCAGCTAAGCGCAGAGTCGAATGCTGGTGGCCATCCTTTCTGCTCCATCTTCTCTAAAGCAGAAACTGAGCTACTGGCCGGGGGTTCTGTTTGAGATCTCTTCACTCTTCAGTCTCTGCCATCCGCCAAACATTTTGTTTGTGGACGTGTCACATCATCAGGTAAGGTGAGGAGCTGATGGCAAGAGGAGTGACATGGCAGAGATGCTGGCTGTTTGGCAACAGTCAGGGGTATTTTTATATATATATAAAAAGAGCGATCACCACTACAGGTGGCTCTGCTCCCACATATGCAGTCCATGTGCCCTGATGCAGGACCCAGAGCAGTTCTAATGTGAGTCTGGGCACACGAGTGTATGTACATCTACATGCACACAGGGATGGGCTAAGTTTACTCCAAACTGTTCTGTTCCTTAGCGCCTTTGACATGAACCTCAGATTGGGAAAGTTCAGTGCCTGTGGCACCAGAGCCATTGGATGATGTAATGGCTACCTGGTGGCCAGAGCAGGATGGAATCAGCATATAGAAACTCTGTAGCCTCATGCTCTGAAGGATGGATGAGGGCAGACCAATGGAGCAGAGGGTGAACTGGCAACATGGTTCCTCCTAGTGCAGAGGGTTTGTATCTGTGGCTTAGGTCCTGTATGTAGGGGATGTTCAGGGGAGGAATTATTGAAGCTCAAGGGCTATTTTGAGTAAAAACTAGTTACAAAATGATTCCCAGAGTATGTTTTCATCTTAATTTTTTTAACCCAACCAAACATACTGAATACATTTACACATGAATAAATGTGTACAAGCGATCTTGAAAGAGCCACATCAACCTAAGATCATGCTTGTTAATATTATACAGTGCGAACATCATGCCAGACACTGTTCTAAATATTTTACACATATTAACATGCCTACAACACTCACAACAATCCTATGGGGCAGTTACCATTCTCATGACAGAGAGGGACATTAAAGCACAGAGAGGTGAAGCCACCAGCCCAACCTCACACAGCAGAAACAACAGAAAGAGGACATAACCCCAGACTGTTGGGCTCTGGAATCCATGCTTATAGTCCTCCACCATCTGTCTCCTGTCCTGATGAGGTGGTGCTTGGATGAGATGAAGTAAAGGATGGTGATCAAAAGGAAGTTCAATACAAAACACTCATTGCCACCTGGACACCATGAATAGCCTTATGCTTTGGAGCAGGACCAATCAATCATGCTAAATTCATATTGTTGAGTTACGTTTGGTTGGTTTTTAATATTTTTCATTTAAAATTAATGAGTTTTCTGGTTGTGGTTTTGTTTACATTTCATTTGCGAATTTGCTTGGTTTTCAGCTGCCCCACAGCTCTGCGTTTCAGGTGTACAAAATGATGACACTGGTAGAAATAGATCTGCAGCCTCCAGCTGCCTTCCTCCTCATCCTTGGCCACATCCTCTGGAGACACTCATTCCCCACCATCTCTTTGCTTGCTTTCTTCCCTCCTCAGTGGTCTGCAAGTCTTCTCTCAAGACCAGTTGCTGCTCCAGGACAGTCTTGGGATCCCACTCCCGAAGCAGTGTCTGACCTTCATAGGCCTTAGTGCTTTAAACACATATGAAGGGAATTGGAAAACTTATTTACGCTAAAGAGTTAGTGGCTTAAGTGGAGGTGGTATTCATGTAAAAAAGGAGATAATGAAAAGCCGACTCTTTGGAACATACCCTAATGCTGGGAAAGATTGAAGGTAAAGAAGAAGGATGTGGCAGAGGATGAGATGATTAGATAGCATCACTGACTCAATGGATATGAATCTGAGCAAACTCCACAAGATAGTGAAGGACAGGGAAGCCTGGTGTGCTGCAGTCCATGGGGTTGCAAAGAGTCGAACATAACTTAGGAACTGAACAACGTGATGAATTCAGTAGAAAAAAAAAAAGATGGGATTTCAGGCTTCATAAGACTTGAGGAATATGGTACCCACTTATCCACATGTCATCTTGACTTTTGGGGTAGTGATGAAGTGGGGAGGTCTTAACCTGGCACAAGAGGCTGTCAAGATATTTCTAAATTCTTTAGCTTATATGTCAAGGGTATCATTGGGGAGAGGCATGAAGACACAGAGAATTGAAGGCATTTGGGTAGAAGGATCTTCCCTGGCTCCAAATGTAGGGCATGCTTCCTGCACACAGGGAAATTTCAGGGTTGTAGCCCTGGTCTGTGGCCACATTAACTTCCTCTATGAAGTCTATTTTCCTAGCAGTAAAAAAAAAAAAAAAAAAAAAAAAAAATTGAAGACTGCGATCTCTAAGGGCCTTATAGTGGGACATCCACAAGACCGGGATTGATGGCACCCACTTCAGAAGATGATGCCCTGAAGGATGATGCCCCGGAGGTGTTGTTAGTTTCCATGGCTTCAATTCCTCCCACCAGTCAGAACACCCCATCAAGAATGTATCACTAATGCGTCCTCTGTTCTTACCAGAAGTAAGGCTGGTCCAACCCTACTCCATTGCCAGGTCAATGGGGAAATATTACCTGTGTGGAGGGGGCCATTTTCCTCTGCCCAAACTCCAAATGCAAAGCCCAGCACTGGGGACATAATAGGAATTTGTGACACTCGGCAGAGAACTTTAGGTCCATAAACCATAGACTGTATGTAGTCGTTCATCTGTGACAGACATAATAGGAATAATCGTCACTTAATAAGCAATCCAAGGATAATTAAATGTTACTAATATACATTACAAAGATTCTTTTTATTTTTTTCTCACACTCCTTCAGAATACCCTTTGCAAGAGTATACAGGAAAAGATACTACACATGAATACTGAGGAAAATACTGGGAAAAGAGTCTTCTTCAGTGGAGCTGAGGAAGAGCCATCATTCACTCCTTGATATTCCTTCAGAATTTCTGCAGGCAGATGGGTTCACAGAGCTGAAGTAGGGGCTGCACTGAATGACCTGGACATTCTGCAGACTTACAATTAGTGTGGCCAAGGTATTGGCCCCACGCTGCCAGCCCCCATCATGTGAGGCAGCCTTTCCACGTGAAGACTCCATGCCTGATTCACCTGCGTGGGAGCAGGTACTGAGCTATGCACTAAAATTACTCTTTAAAAGCCTCTGAATCCTTTATACTTGGCAGCTCTGACTCTGGGGGAGGGCCGTGCTCACCCCAGGGTGGGAGGACTCGGTGGATATGCACAAAGGTCCTTCGAAATCAAAGGACCTTTCCCCCGGTTGCTGGTAATGTTTGGTAGTAGACAACTCTCTGCTGAATTCCTCTCCAAAAATTACTCTCTTCTGAGGACATTTGCCTCCTCGAGGTCATATGGCAGCCTTGAGGGATGCCCGTGTCCAGTGACAAGTCAGGTGGGTATACAAAGGTAGGCAATTCTGAAGGTCATCCCGGTTCCTGAGCTCCCCGTGGGGTTGGCCAAGGCTTGGGCATGACTGCATCCTAGTTCAACTTCTCCCCCTGCTCAGCCCTGCTTTCCTCCCTGAAGTATTGGTTGACGCCAAGCACAATCTTGAATAAGCTTCCTGCCTAAAAATCTAAGGCCCAGGGTCTATTTACTGCTCCTCTACCCTGGAGCCCTGTATGATGGCTGAGCTGCAAGTTCGCTGTGTGAGGATTTGGCTCAGACACTCAGTTCCCAGCCGACTGTGGCTCTGAGCTGGACTCTCCAAACACAGACCTAAGCGAGAAAGGTCTCCTGTGAAAATGGTTCCTGCGAGAGCATTCTGAGTTGAGGTTTATAGGAGATGGAACGAACAGAATAGGGCAGGAGAAAGATTCCAGCAGGAAGGGGTCTCAGGGACATTCTAGTCTTGATTTCAGGGGGAGCGTGTTCTGGAGCATAAACCACAACTGGAAGCCAAAGCCTTTTATATCATCAGTCAGTCATTGATTGTGGTTGCCGTGGTGATAAGAATCAGGGCATAGCTTCTTAAGGGGTAATTCCCATGGCAAAGAGCAGTTCTCCAGAGAAGGAGCAACTGGGACCCAGTACCGTGGGGAATGGGTGGGCACAGTGTCTACTGTACCACTTGTCCTGATGCCGGGGAAAAAGCTTGTTGCCCATGAACTGTGTCCACCTTGGTCCCAGGAGACTCATTCCATTCATTTCCTGTCTGAACCATCATCACAGATGATTTAAGAGAAAGGACGCTCTTATATTTGCATGTTTAAAAAGATTTGTTTTGCAAGCCTTTTCTCATATGCAGTCTCCTCTTTTCTTCACAACCACACTGAAGTAGGTAGAATTGGTGTTGCTATTCCATTTCACAGATGGGGAACACTAAGTCCTAAGAGAGGCCAGACTAAAAGTCACCTGTTTTTAAGGCAGAGGTGGGGCTCAACACAGCCCTCCAGTGTACTCAGGGTACTGAAAATCAGGTAGGGATCCCTTGGTGCCACCACCAGTGGAAGATCCCACGTTATTGTCTATGAAGTGCACAACCTGTGCAACTGTATCAAGCTACCCTGGGCCCACTCATACTGACCTGAGCTGGAGTCAGACCACCCTAGAGACCGTGGGGATTGTCCTGTAGCCTGAGTTAGCCGCTTTTCACTGGTCTACTGCTCTCTGCCCTGCCTCCCACTGCCTTCTTTTCCTTCTCAAAGTTTCTGCTCTTCAGAACTTCAGCTTGCAAGAGTTTTCAGCTTGTCACTATGGCTCTGGCTTTAATCAGACCTAACTCCCTAAAACCAGCCTGCTAATGGGCAGTCCCCACCCCCACCCTCCAACACTTTTCTTACTTTCCATTCCTCAGAGTATATTGGCTCAGCTTATCTTTTGATGCTGGGTCAGAGGTCACAGGCCAGGCAACGGATTGTTGGACTTCTGATGTTCATCCAGACCCAGGTCACCCGGTGGGATTACCTGGTACAAAACGGTGGCCAGTGCCCTTCACAGGGTCTGTGAGGGCAGACCTCTCTAGTGCACCAGGTCTGGATTGTCACCTCTTAGGGCATCAGGGGAAGACTGTGAACTGAAGCTCTTTCCAACTCTGAATGCTGTGATCTTAAGACCCAAACGATACCCCTTAGAAAAAAACCGCAAGGACAACTCACCATCTGGATGGCTGGTCCATTTGCTGATATCTTCCTAGTCAAGCCAGCGGGCTGTAGACCAGATCTCAGCAGGCCATGCCCACAGACAACGTGCATCAGTGTCTCACGTGGTTATCCACTGGATCAGTACATCTGGTGCCCTGGAGGGGGATGGGCTTCAGCAATAGGCAGACAGATCTCTCTTGACAGAGAAGATGCAAAAAAGAAGGTACTATTAAAAATATATATATACACTGAATTTGAGGTCAGAAGACTCATACTATGACACTGGCCAATCAAGGGGCCCTCCAAGCTGTCATTTTTTCACTTGCAAATGAGGACACCAGTTTGGAAACTGACCAGGTAGATGTTTGTGAAAGCCAGCGGTAGATGCTGGCACTCAGCACAGGTGCACGCAGTCGTCACATCTTCAGGGACATTCCTGTCTGGAAGTAGCCTCTCCTGGGCTTGTGGTGGTAGTGGTGGCACATAGCCTTGCATCTTTCCAGTTTGCTCATTGTCCCTGCCACCTCCTACCTTCCCTCCGTCGCGGCTGAGTCTTGCTCCCTGGCCATGCAAATGGGCCCGTTCCTTCCGGAGGGGAGCAACAGCCCTGAAGGACCCAGCTGCTCAGCCCCAACCTCTACCCCAGGGTTGTGCCCTGTACACCCACCATCTTGCCCCCTCCCCCCATTTTTTAAAGTTTGTTTCTTTTCAGAAGCCCACACAGTGTGAGGGGAGCTCTGCGTAGCTTCTACCTCTCTTATATACAGTAGCTTGTTTTATGACTTTGTTTTAAAAACTATTGGCTTAGGGTGCAATAACACAGATGTCTTTGCCTCACAAGAGAACCGTGAATTTCCACTTCTCTCTCCTCAGTGACAGCTCCATTACCTTCCATGGATAGTCTCTTCTTTGGCCCTGCAAAAAGCAGGGGAAAAATGGTGTTTCTCCCGCAATTGGGCCTCACCGCCAGGGCCACTGGATCAATAGCGCTGGTGCCCACGCTCCCTCCGTGGGCCCCCTGCATCCTCGCACTCACTCCTGTCGCAGCCTCCTGGTGGTGGAGGAACACCACGTCTGAATCCCCAGAGGAGTGCTAAAGCCATCACGAAAGAAAGATCTGTTTTCTCGCTTGCGTCCTGCAGGCGTTTCTGTAAGTGGTGGCAACCCAGTGGCGGGGAAACTTTGTGGGCTGCCTTCCTAAATCTTCACCTGCCTGACCTCAGCTTGACAACTTCTTAACAGGCGCAGAGAACGTCAATGCTCCATGTGGAGCAGAGCGCTCTATCAGCCTCTCCCGCAAATGTCGGGAGTCCGGGCTGGATGCGAAGTGGGGAGAGCGGGAGGCAGATTTGCACGCATATCACGGCGGGCACGCGGCGGAGTCAGCCTGTCTTGTGCTCACAGGCAGAACTCTTCCTGCTCGGGAGCATGTCACACTGTCACGCTGCCTCTTCCCTGTGTGTAAAGTGGTAAGGTGTGAGTTTAATTAGCATAGAACAAAATTTCTTACTCTCTAATAATAACACCTTGAATTTTGATGTTACCTGCTCTCTGAGGAACTCAAAGCATTAAAACAAAAATGCATTTATTCATTGTGTCTCATCTGACTCCAGAGACAAGGGTCAAAGCCCCATTCCACAGACAGGGAAACCGAGGTGGAGGGCTATTCCTGCTTTACTAAAGCACTGAAGGAACTTAACTGCCCTCTTTCATAATAGTTGTCCTTCAGTTTTATGCAGAATGTATGAGCTTCAATTCCTTGAAAACAAGGGTGATGAGACTCACGTAGGGGCTGCAATGAGTGCCTTCAGACAAATGGTAGGTGACATTCATGAATGGGGCGGGTTGGGTATACCCAGTGGGAAGTGGCTGGGCCTGGACAAACCAGAAGGGGGTGCTTTCCCTTGCTCCAGATGTGTTGGCATGCGAGACAACAAATCCAGCATCACCAAGTCTTCTAATATGTACATCTACAAATATTGACACCCACTCCCCCAAAAAACTATAACATCCTCTCTTTTACAACTAATATGTGTCCTGTTGAGCATAGCCTCCAGTCCATGACTTTTAGACTAAGGTAGCATTTGCACACTAAGACTAGCGTGCTAGCTTGTAGATGGCATGTTAGGGTAGATTGAGAAACACACTGGCCCGAAACAGGTGGAGGCTCTGCTCCAACTGTAGTGTGAGATGCTGGGTCCCTGGGGCGTGGCAGTGACATGGGAAGAAATAGGTGAAGCCCAAAGAGGTGGAGGAAAAAGAATGTGGTCCATTAAATGAAGGGAGAACCTCAGTTCAGTTCAGTCACTCAGTCGTGTCCAACTCTTTGCAACCCCATGGACTGCAGCACGCCAGGCTTCCCTGTCCATCACCAGCTCCTAGAGTTTACTCAAACTCATGTCCATTGAGTCGGTGATGCCATCCAACCATCTCATCCCCTGCCGTCCCCTTCTCCTCCCTCCTTCAATCTTTCCCAGCATCGGGGTCTTTTCCAGTGAGTCAGTTCTTCGCGTCAGGTGGCCAAAGTATTGGAGTTTCAGCTTCAGCATCAGTCCTTCCAATGAATATTCAGGACTGATGTCCTTTAGGATGGACTGGTTGGATCTCCTTGCAGTCCAAGGAACTCTCAAGAGTCTTCTCCAACACCACAGTTCAAAAGCATCTGAACCTACCTACTAAGGTTCTAACTGGAGAGCCCAGGGTCAGGAGGGTAGTAGTGCCTTTGATGAGGACAAATTGCTCAGAGAAGCCACTTATGGGATCTGGGACTGGGAAAGGTGACTGTGAGGGTTTCTGCATCAGGTACTCTAGGTAGAAAGAGGACAGGTAGGGAGGGTTGCCCTGTGTCTTGTATGTTTTGGGGCTTCTTTGTTTCTGAGGAAGGTATACATTATAAAAATTGTGAGATCAATTTGGTCTTCAGCTTGAGGTCGCTGACTTTTTATTTGGCCAGGTGAGCACCTGAAAAATAAATAAATATCCATAGCAACTGTCTCAATTTTGTTGAGGAAAAGATCTTCTTAAATTAGAATGTATCTCATGATAGTCTTTTAAAGTAAATAAAATTTAGCTTAATAAAACACATTATTCCTTAGCTTGTATATATGTATTTATTTTATCATGAATGGACATAGTTCCATGGATTACTGTTTGAGAGCCACTACTCTGACCCTCCAGAAGTAGCTGAGAAGAAAAGACTTGGGCTGGGTTTTATAAGCAGTCACAAGAGGGGAGATTTGTGAGCTTGAGGAATCCCCAGCACTGCTAAGACAGAGAGGCACAAAAAATAGCTGCTCTATTCTAAGACCCAGAGGATGTTCTCTGCCAAAGGCTTGGGGAAGAAAGAGCGAGGAGACAAAAGGAGCAGTGGGGGTGATGGGGCGGGTGAGTCAGCCCTCAAGGGAGGATGCCCTTGGCAGGATAAAAACAGTCCATTTGCTCAATGGGCATCTTGGGTTGTCTGGAGCCCCATCCTATTCATTTTAGGGGCAGAGACAGAGCCTTCTGTGTCCCTTTGAGAACAAAGAAAGGCTGGAGTTTGAGATGCAAGGACAGCCGCCTTCCTCTGGACACCAAGAACAAGCAGGTGAACTAAGTTGGGTAGCCATAGGGGTTACACTGGCCCCCAGACACTGGAGGACACTCCTGCACAATCCATAAACTTAGATGCCTGCTTTCTGGGCAACTGTCTCTCTCTGCATTGGGCCCCCAGGCTGACATTGATGAAGCTTCTCTGGACACCCAGGCAAGAGTCTTTCACTGGGATGAGGATTAACCACGGCTGTTAGTGTTTGTGGAGGGGGAGCCTCCCCTCCCCTCACCAGAAGTGTGTGCTTCCTGGGGATTATGAGTTAATGCATCTCATAATGTTGTTGGCTTTTTGGCTTCTCCAGGTTTTGTGGTCTATTTGGAAGTTGTATTCCAGGGCTCCCATGAGCCACCTGGCTGCAGTTCCACTTGGATCAGGGTTTGCCATTAAATGCAATGAGGAGCTCAGTCCATTTATCATGGTGAATCCAGTGCCTAAGTCTGGGAGGAAACGGTCATTGCTCCAAATCGGATTTGAGTCTCCCTGCCAGGAACCGAGTAGGGCTAGCTCTGCTGGATTTCTGGGCTGAGTTGTTATCTGTTTGTAAAGATGAATGCTATTCATTTAACTCCTCTTCTGGATCTTATCCATCAGGCAATGAATTTCACTGGTTTGCATATTCATCCATTCATTAGATGTTTACTTAACTCTTACTGTATACCAAACCTTGTACTCGTTACCATAATCAAGTAACATTCTTGTCTCATATTCTAGAGGAGAAGACAAACATAAAAAAGCAACTAGGTAATTTCAGAAAGTAATAAATGATCAGAAGAAAAAGCAAAGAGATTAATATTATAACAAACAACATAACCAAAAAATGAGCAAAAGACCTCAACAGACTTTTCTCCAAGGAAGACATACAGATGGCCAATAAACACATGAAAAGATGCTCAACGTTGCTCATTACTAGAGAAAGGCAAATCAAAGCTACAATGAGATATCACCTCACACTGATCAGAATCATCAAAAAATCTACAAACTATAAATGCTGGAGAGGATGTGGACAAAACGGACTCCTCTTGCCCCGTTGGTAGGAATATAAATTGAACAGCCACTATGAAGAACAGTATGGAGATGCCTTAAAAAACTAGGAATATAACTACCATATGTCTCAGCAATCCCACTACTGGGCATATACCCTGAGAAAAACACAATTCAAAAAGACACACGTACCCCAATGTTCATTGCAGCACTATTTACAATAGCCAGGACATGGAAGCCACTTAGATGTCCATCAACAGATGAATGGATAAAAAAGTTGTGGTACATATATACAATGGACTATTACTCAGCGATAAAAAGGAATAAATGTGAATCAGTTAAAACAAGGTGGATGGGCTTAGAGCCTGTAACCCAGAGTGAAATAAGTCAGAAAAATTAGTATTGTATATTAACACATGTATATGAAATCTAGAAAAATGATGCTGATGAGCCTATTTACAGGGCAAGAATAGAGACACAGACATAGAGAACAGACTTGTGGACACAGTGGGGAAAGGAGAGGGTGGGACAAATTGAGAAAGTAGCACTGTATAACGTAGTCACTACTATGTGTAAAATATCTAGCAAGTGGGAAGCTGCTCTTTGATACGGGGAGTCCAGCCTGGCACTCTGTGATAACTTAGAGGGGTGTGATGGGGCTTGGGGTGGGAGGGAGGTTCAAGAAGGATGGGATATACATATAGTTATGATGGATTCACCTTGTTGTATGGTGGAAATGAACACAATATTATAAAAATGATTATCTTCCAATTAAAAAACAAATTAAAAGAGTGACTGGGCTTCTTTAAGACAGTGGTCGGAGATGATCCTTCTAGAGAGATGGTATCTGAGAAGATCTGAATCCACTCAGGGCTGAGGGCCTGGGAGAAGATTATTCCAGGGGGAGAAAACAGCAAGTTCCAAGTTTTTCTTGGAGGAATGAGCGTGGCATGTTTGGACAACAGACAGAAGACCATTATGGCTGGAACAGGCAAGCAAGGTGCGACTGGTGGAAGATGAGGTTGGAAGGGAGGTAGAAACCAGATAACGCAGAACCTTACAGGTCATGGTGAGGCTTTGGGATTGATTATATTAGAGTTGTGAAGAAAAGCATTGAAGAGTTTTTAGCTATAAGGTGTATTAGTCAGAACAGGAGAGGTTGTGCTGCAGTAACTGATAACTCTGAAATTCCAAAAACTTAAAATAATTTCTCCCTCAGACCATAAGTACATCTTAAGTCAATGGAGGGGATGTGGTTCTCACTATGTGTGTTAGCAGTCTCAGCTTGACAGACAATCCACTGTCTTGAGTATTACTGGTTCCAATGTCTTGGAGAAGGCAGGTAGGCACATCACCCACCATCTTAAAGGTATAAATTCAAGGAGGGACATAGGCAACTTTCATCATTTCCATTAACAAACTAAGTCACACATTTTTGCCTGTCCTCAGAAAGATGTGTTGCTAGCCTGAATGACTACCCTCCAGGGCCGCTGATGGTGGAAGAGAGTCCAGGGACCCAGCAATAGTCTCTGGTGTCCCTGCAATCATGGGCTCCATGGTCTGGTGTTCACCTTGTTAGAATCATTTTCCCCCTAAATAAGGCTAATCCAGCTATTGAGTTTAATCGCTTATGTCATAGTAGAGACTGAAGTTACTGATTTAAATTTTTGCAAAACATTGGGATAGAGCTCTGACAAAGCAGCTAAGGCGGAATCTCACTTAGTGCAGGATCTGGGCTTGGATATGACCCTGGGCTGCTGCTGGCCTGCTTCCTGCTTGTGAGCACCCACCTGCTGCCCACCTCCACAGTGGCCTGGAGAAAGTGTTTGCCTGGATTGAGTGACCCTGACAATGGTAAAGACCAGACATCCCTGGAGAGTCCCCACATTCTCCTTTTCTTCCGTGGACTCTAACCTCTTCTATGAGTCCTAGGACTGTGGCCACTGTGATATCTATGCTGTGGACATCCCTCCAGCTAGGGCTCCCCTGTTTGGCTGGTGTCTCTTTCTGCAGCCTTGGTTTTCCCAGTTGAGTGGCTTCCTCATGAATCACACCGTCCACCTCTGAGGGCCCCTGAAGGCCTTTAGGTGCCAGAGGAGCAGCAGGAATCTCTGCCCTCCTGTTTGACCACTCACTGATTGGACTTCACATAGTGTGGCCTTTCCCCTCTCCCCAAGCAGGGCAGGGGAGACCATCTGGCTGAATTCTGTCCTCCTTCACTATGACTTCCCAGCCCAGCTCCATCTCAGCTAAGAGGTGAGGGGCCAAGGTGCCTGGACCACCAGACCTGGCTGAGACCTCTGTCCTGTTCAACTTTTCTGAGGCCCTTATACTGCTGTTGGGCCAAAAACATTGTTCCCAAGCCTCATCTGTAGCCTCCCTTCTGACCCACCCTGAATTTCTTAGACATGACCCTGTGTTGTGAATATATTTCCATGGGCATATTGTTTTGGTCTTTCAGCCTTCTAGGTACATTACTAGTAGCCAAGCCTCTTATCCCCTGGACTGTAGGTGACAACCTTAAGTCATCTTTCTCTTGCCTCCTGTGGCCTAAAACAGTCCAGAGCATTCAGTATGAACTCCATGAAGCCTCACTGGTTTGCATTGTTTTGTGAAAGTGCAAAAAATCTGAAAGTTGGATAGGGAGAAACATCATCCTTTACAAGGCTTAGGGCAGAAGATAGTCTTAACCCTGGTAGGGAAAACAGAATCCCTGGGCTCGCCTCCTGGACCTCCCCTGACTTACATATCATCCTGAGCCACTTTCTCTCTCCAGGCCTCAATTCCCTTCTCAACAATGAGGAGGAAGGGCTTCCAGTTTGGAAGTCTGTGTTTGTCAGATGTGGGTCTTTCAAGTACAATAGTCTTAAATTAGACACCTGCCTGCCCTCACCTCTAAGCCAGGTGTGATGAGTGGGTGGGGGCATAAGAGGGGGTGAACAGGAGAATTAAATTCCTAGGTGGCTCCAGTGGTAAAGAATTTGCCTGCCAATGCAGGTGACACAAGAGATGCGGGTTCGATCTCTGGGTTGGGAAGATCCCCTGGAGTAGGAACTGGCAACGCACTCCAGTATTCTTGCCTGGAAATTTCCATGGACAGAGGAGCCTGGCAGGCTACAGTCCATGGGGTCGCAGAGTTGGACACAACTGAGCATACATGCACTTGCCCTTCGTACTCCTGCCACTCCTCCCTGCCAAGCCTGATGTCTCTCCCGCTACCCCAGCTGATGCCCATATGTGGGGGTGCTGAGACGAGCTGCCCAGAACCCCTTCAGGAGGAGAGGACATATTCCCCCAGCTGTTTGGAAAGGCTCCAACATTCAGCCCTCAGCTGTCAGCCCTTTCAGGATCACCTGCCTGAAGACCCCAGCCCTGCCCATGATTCAGCCTTTTTCCAGGTTTGATTGATCCGAGTAGGGGGTGTAAAGGCCTCAGAATCCAGAATCCTCCACCCTGTTAGATGAGGCCTCGCAGCTTAGCATCCTCCCCTGCCCAGTCCTGCTTCTTTCTGCCCCTTCCTTGTCATCCATGGGGATCCCAAGAGGGCTCATTAACAAACTCCCACTCTAGAGCCCGCCTCCCAGGAAACCCCACCTGTGCCTGCCACAAGCAGCCTGTGAGGAGGAAAGAGGCCGGGAAAAGGGAGGGAAGAGCAGTGGAGAGACCCCTGAGGCAGACGCGGAAGCCTTGTCCAATCTCCCTGCCCCTTGCTCGGCCTCCTGAGACCTGACCTGGGCCATCCTGCTAGGCATGACTTCTGCTTTTCAGCCATGTCTACATGCTTGGGTCCAAGGAGTTGATTACATAGCCTTTCTATTCATCAGGGTGAGTGTTTTTTGTTTGTTTGTTTGTTTTAATTTATTTATTTGAATTGGAGGCTAATTACTTTACAATATTGTAGTGGTCTTTGCCATACCTTGACATGAATCAGCCATGGGTGTACATGTGTTCCCCATCCTGAACCCCCTTCCCACCTCCCTCCCCATCCCATCCCTCTGGGTCATCCCAGTGCACCACCAGCCCGGAGCACCCTGTCTCATGCATCGAACCTGGACTGGCGATCTGTTTCACATATGATAATATACATGTTTCAATGCTATTCTCTCAAATCATCCCACCCTCACCTTCTCCCACAGAATCCAAAAGACTGTTCTATACATCTGTGTCTCTTTTGCTGTCTCGCCTATAGGGTCATCGTTACCATCTTTCTAAATTCCATATATATGCATTAGTATATTGTATTGATGTTTTTCATTCTGATTTACTTCACTCTGTATAATAGGCTCCAGTTTCATCCACCTCATTAGAATTGATTCAAATGTATTGTTTTTAATGGCTGAGTAGTATTCCATTGTGGTTCCCATTCATTTTACTCTCCTTGTTCACATCTGCTCTTCAGCTCCTTTTTGTCTAAGGTGGGATGAGGTGTGACCTAAGAGGGGGGCAAGCAAGGGCCGCAGGGTCTGGAGACCCAGAAAAGGGAAGGCCTTGCTCTTCTGTCCTGACAGAGACCTTATCTTTGTCTCCCCAGTCTTTCACCCTGTGGACGGTGAGAGCAACTCTTTTGAGAAAGCATTTCTTTGGTCTCCTTCTGCTTCCTTGGCCCTAAGGATGCTGAGAGGGCTTGTCCATTTGTCATGAGTATTTCCCAAGGATGTGTGCCCTCAGAGCCAGGCACCGTGTTGACGGGGAGTTCAAAGGAAAGGAGAAGATCATCCTTGTAGTGAAGGGCACAGTCTCACACAGAGGAAATGAGCTGTGGAAGAATGGCATCAAGCAGGGGTTCCCAGCCTCCAGGATCTAATGCCTGGTGATCTTAGGTGGAGCTGATGAAATAATAATAGAAATAAACCGCACAATAAATATAATGTATAAAGTGCTTGAATTATCTGGAATCATCCCCCCACCCCTCCGGTCCATGGAAAAACTGTCTTCCATGAAACTTGTCTCTGGTGCCAAAATGGTTGGGGACCACTGGCATCAAGAACTGTGCAGAGACCTGGAGGATCAGCACATGTCACCAAGGCTGGGGAGCAGCGAGGGCTTCCTGGAAGAGGCGACATTTGAGCTGAGCCTTGAAGGGAGAGTTGACTTTCTGGGCCTTCACCACTTTCCTGAGTTGCCATAATCCTCCTTGGCCCCTCCAAGAGCTGAAAAATGAGGCAGCCATGGGGCCCCTCCAGGCGAGGCAGGAGCATGTCCTGTGTTTGTGCCTTGGCTGTTCTGTACATGTGACACCTGGCCAGCCTTCATTTTGTCCACAGTACAGAAACATGTGAGCAGCTGAGCTTTGGGAGCCGGAGAGGAGAGTGGATGTGGGGTGGCTGCTGAGACCAGAGGGAGCTAAGGGGCAGAGGGCGCTCAGGAGGAAAGGTCTCTGCTCTCCTGGTGGGAAGACACGAAGGCCTGGTCCTGGGACTCTGACTTCTGACAAGCTTCCCTGGTGGATGCCTTATGTCGCCCCCAGCAGTGAGAGGTCCTGGGTGAGGCCTTTACTTGGGGCTCAGAAGCCCCAGGATAGCCACAGCCTGGAATCTGACAAGCTCAGAGACTACAGGCAAACCTGCATCCCTCCCTGGGCCCAGGTATCTTGATTGGGAAACATGAGCCTCCCTCTAGAAAACTTTTCTGTAAAAGTTCTTGTTTTCCTGTTCACTTAAGCTCTGTTTTGATATACAGTGCACAGCAAATATTCAGTGTTCATCTACCCTGCATCAGGCAAGGTCCCTCTCATCACCATACCTGTCCCTTGGGGTTGATGTTCGTTCATTCATTCATTCATTCTTTCTTTCTCTCATTCATCAACTTTTTCAACAAATGTGCTCTCTGTGCCTGGCCCAGGTCCAAGTGTTGGGGACACAGCGGTGAACACCATGTGTATACCTCTCTACCCTTCGGTTCTGGTGTGGGAGACAGAAAAGTGAGTGAACAAAGTGAAATTCCCCTGTGCCTCCACCACCTGCCCTCAGAGTCACTGAAGAGGCTAATGAGGACTCCATCTCCGTGTTCCTCCAGGAGGCCAGATGCTTTAACTGGATTTAACTCTCCCTAAAGTTTAATATGAAGGCAATAGTTTGTTTTTCATTTTCGTGGATATTATACTCTGAATATGTCTTTTCAAAGAATGTGGCCCTTCCCCCTAGTTACTGATCTACCCCAACCTCCATTGGAGACTCATTAGGGCAAAAGGACCAAACCGTGTTGATCTCTCAAAGGGGAAACTGAGGCAGCAGGCAGGGGACTCGCCTGCTCCCGACTTCCAGCTGGATTTGCTGCTAAAGCCCCTGTCTAAGCAGCTTAGGAAGGGTCCTTCTGGTCTGGGCTGGTCCCTCCTCCTCCACACCATTGCCCTGCCCGTCCCCATGTAGTGCGGCGAAGGGTGGGGCCCTGGTGGAGTCAATCTGCTGTGATCTGGTAAATTCAGCAAAGTGGGTGGTCTGAGCCGGGTTGGCCCAGCTGATGAGCATTTTTGTGTTGTTTGGTTTTTGTGTGCCTCTGTTTATTTTTGCCTTAACAGCACAGACTGACTTTTGATCCTGCCCCAAACTGGCTTTCTTTCTCCTTCCTCCTAGACTCAGCTCACTTTGCTTCAGTTTGGAAATCATTTCTCAGTTTTTTTCCCTCTGTGGACTCTAAGGTTTCAGGAGCAGCTGAACTGTAAAGAATCCTTACTGAGAGGCCTTCCCCAGAACCGCAAAGTGGGTTCAGAACTGTGTGAGGGGTGTAGCCCTGGGCGCGGCCTCGTGGGGTCTATGCGGGGCCAAACATCTGCTCAGAGATGGGAATCACCAGCTGGTTAGCTTCATGCAGAGAGAAATAACCCTAGGTACTTACAAGTTGTTATTTGTGGATATAAAGAAGCTTCCATCAACCCAGCTGTGTTAGAAAATTTGATCAAAACTGAAAGATGTTCAGGTAATAAATTTAATTTCAAATTACAGAGCCCAAGATATACCCTGACTTTCAGGAAACGGAAAAGTCCACCCAGGCCCATCACTGTAGACTTTGAACACTAAGGCATTTGACAAAGCTATGCAGAGACCTTCCCTGTATGAGGCACTATGCTTGGGACCAGCTCCAGCAATGAGCACATGGTTTCTGCCCTTGACACAGTGTACTGTCTCTCTGGAGGTGGGGCCTGGTGTGGTAACAGACACTCCAACAAGGCCATGTGATGTGAGCTGCCAATTTAGGCTGCTGGTCTAGCCAGGGAAAGGAATGCAGGCCCTAGTCTTCTGGGTGTGAGATTGGGGAACAAGATAAAACTTAGCACTTTTAGGAAACTGATTGAGTTCAGTGTTTCCAGACTGTAATATGTGGTATGAGTGGCAAATCAGGACCCACCCTAGGGAGGCAGGTGAGTCCCATCGTGAAGGTCTTTGAAAACATGTTAAAGAGGGAGAGACTCTGGGTATTTCCCTGGCAGTCCAGTGGTTAAGACTCTGTGCTCCCAGTACAGGAGGCCGGGTTTGATCCCTGGTCAGGGAACTAGATCTTGCATGCCACAACTCCATGCTGGAAATAAAAACAGATCCCATATGCCGCAGCAGAGACTGAGGATGTCACATGCCGCAACTCAGACCTGGCACAGCCAAGTAAATAAATACATATATTTTTTCAAAAAAGATGGAGGGATTCTGCAACAGAGAATAAACACGCAAGCTGCAAGGTCAAGTTCGCGTTAAGAAAGATGACTGGTTGCAGTGTGGAAGATACATTGAATGCATTTGTACTTTTTAGTTTGTGCTCAGTGTCTCAGTCATGTCTGACTCTGTGCAACCCCGTGGACTGTAGCCTGCCAGGCTCCTCTGTCCAAGGGATTCTCCAGGCAAGAATACTGGGGTGAGTTGCCATTTCTTACTCCAGCAGATCTTTCCTGACCCCAGGGATCAAACCCGCGTCTCTTGCATCTCCTACATTGGCAGGTGAATGCTTTACCACTAGCACCACCTGGGGAGCCCATTGGATGTATTAGAAGCTGGCAATATGGAAGCTGTTGGATTGATCAAGTGAAAGGAACTGGTGGTGGGGACCTGGTCGTGGCAGTAGTAATGATGGGAAAGGACAATCATGGGAATGGACAAAATTCAGTGATGGAACAAACAATGGCTAGGATGGTCTCTGGTCATTGGTCTCTAGACAAAGAATTCAAGGCAGATGAGGTGGTAGGTTAACCTTGCATGCACTTATGAGATATCCAAGGCTGTTGTTCAGAAAACGTATGTTTGAAGTCATATTTGATGCCAAAGGATAGATAAAGTTTGCCCACAGAGTAAAGTAAAAGAGAGAAAAAAGGAAATCCCAAGGAAATTACTTACAATGGAAAGATCATGAGAAGTAAGTCTACTAGGGAAAACAGAAAGGAATGGCCAAAAAGGGAGCAACAATCCAAGTCTGCAAGTCAAACATTTGTGAAGTAGTTGTGCTCTCACGCTTGCAGAGAAATCAGGTTAACTAGGAACTGAAAAGCATCCTTGTCTTCAAGCATATTAGCATTCTTGGTGACACAAGTTTCCATGAGATGGGAAGAGCAACTGCCAAACTGTGCGATGAGTTAATTGTGAAATCACATACAAGCCCCCATGGCCCTGTCCTTTGGAGGAAAAAGCTTTTGCTTCAGTCTCCCAAGCATTCTCTGAGACTCAAAAGACGGGCTCAAGATTTAATGATTAGGAAATGTGAAGATGTAGAAACAAACAAACAAAAATAGCTTTGGGCCAGGAAATGGCTAACAATTTAGACTATAAATCTACCACATAGTGGCAGAGTTTGGGAATCCCTGAGCTCCCGGTTCCTTGGAAGATACAGATATAGGCTATATCTGAGTTATTTTTATAGGAAGCAGACCCCTACCAGGTGAAAACTGCTAACTACAAGCACTAGACCCTAGACCAGTTGAAACCAGAAAGTTGATGACGCTTGAACTCTTACCTTGATGCCAATCAATTGTGCATGAGCTGATTATACACTCTGCACCCCTGCTCCCTCACACTGCCTTTAAATACCCTTCCTTGAAAGCCATTGGGCAGTTTGGGTCTTCTGAACATAAGCTGCCTGTTCCCCTTGCTGGGTGCCCTTCAATCAGTCCTGTACTTTCCTTTACCATAACCTAATGTCAATACATTGTCTTTACTGCACATGGGTGAGTGCACTTGTATTCGGTTCACTAACAATTTCAGGGAGAGTGGAGACAGCAAGTGTAGACCAGTCTTTCAGAAACTTGGCTGGTTGTGAGGGCAACAAGCTGCTTAGGGCTGTAAGAATTTTTTTTATTAAGTTGGGAGGGATTTAAGTACGTTTCATTGCTAAAAGGAAGGAATAGAAAGAGAAGACAGTGGGAGATGTTGAAAATATAGGAGAGAGAGAAGTGAATCCACTGAGCCGCAGCACTCAGAGAGCAGACTCGGAAGGAAAGGAAAGCAGAAACGAAGTGGGAGGGTCAACTTTCCATACAAGGTGAGAAGGTGTTTCTACTGAGGTAGATGGAGGGTAGGAGATGGAAATCCACAGAAAAATTTAAATAATCACTTAAGACGATTTCTTATTCTGTAGAGAAAGCCAGGTAGGACAACTCAAGAGAGGTGGTACAGAGTGTGGAAGGCTCAGCTAGGCCCAGAGACTTTGTGTTGGTAGAGCTCCAGTTTGCAGAAGACTGTGGCTTTTCTCCAGCATTGCTGGTTAATTCAGAGTGGGAATACAGAAGAAAGGGAAATGGATTGATTCAGGACTGGGATTTTGCCAGGGTGGAGCATGGACGATGCAAAGAACGGTGACATGGAGGATCCTCACACCTAAGTGGTTGAAACAAAAGAACACAGAGCACAAATGAAGAATCAGAGGCAGAAAGCATTGCTAGGAAGGATGATAGGATTAATTCTACCAGAAATCCCAGTAAAATAGAATAAAATGTATATAAAGAGAAAATCTTCAAGACAAAGACAAGACCCTGGGCCTGAGAATGTGTTTCTTCTAGCATTTAAGACTTGTGACTCATAGTTTCTAGAGGAAGATATAGACCATCTGGGGTTGATCTGTCACCCATATGGCTAACGTAGGATGGACGTAGGTCACTGGAAATTAGCAGGTAGATCAGACATCGGTGAGGCATCAGTAATGGGTAATGGATCATACATGTTAAGACTGAGTGGTATGCATTCTTAGTTGCTCAGTCGTGTCCAGCTCTTTGTGACTCCATGGACTATAGCCCACCAGGCTCCTCTGTCAATGTGATTTCCCAGGTAAGAATGTTGGAGTGGGTTGTCATTTCCTCCTCCAGGGGATCTTCCTGACCCAGGGATCAAACCTGCCTCCCTGTGTCTCCTGTATTACAGGCAGATTCTTTACCCACTGAGCTATCTGGGAAGCCTGTGTGTTAAGGCTGAGGTCACCTTAAATGATGACAATGGGTTGGGGGTAAGAGAAAATGTTGATCCAGTTCTCATGGTGTCTGATGAACGCGAATGACTGAGAAGAATATCTGTATCCAGGAGACTGGTGAATGCCAGGAATTACCAGAGGTGAAGGGTAGCACAGGCAGATGGTGCTTATCTTCAGGGATAGAAGGAAAAATGATTCCCAGCTGACACTGATGTACATGGAGCCTGGAAGAAGGAACAGTTGCCACTGTAGAGGACTGCAGGGGAAGCTTGTCCCTAAACAGCATCACCAAGACCACAGCATCAGTTACAGCAGAATGAGAACTTTGGAGATAGAAGGGAGATTTAAGGAGGTTTGTTTATCGAGGAACAGGACTTCCATCTAGCAATCTGGAAGGGAGAGGAACACACAGCATGGGAATGGGAGAACTTGGAGGCTAGATCACTAGAGGTCAGAGGTAGAAGAGTTGTAGGAGAAGTGGCATCAGCTTGTGCCCAGGGTACCCATAAACTGGGAAGAGAGTGCTTGAGAGCCAGTCAGTAACAGTAGAATTTATTGCTTCAATAGATTCCCAATAAATGTTGGAAACATGGGCTCAGGCTCCATCATTTCCAGAGGCATTCAGCCTGTGGAGCCCAGTGCCCCCTGGGTCCTCCTCCTGCGGGGTCTTCCCTAGACCAACCAGGAGCTCTGCCCCGTGGTGGCTTGGTTTGTCCTGGGATCCCCAGACTCCTGTGGTTGCCACTTTGGGGGAGCTGCTGCTTCCCTACTAACAATCCAGGTCTCAACCAGGAAGCTCGTTCCATATCAGATAAGGGAGAAATTATTTTTTTTCTTAAATTAGGATTTGACAGAGTAATTGTAAAATTGGTATTTTACTTTAAAACCCTTTCTTTGAGCTTATGAAGTGACAGTAGAGAGAAACTTTCTCAACAGAGATTTTTGTAAGATGTATCATTACTAAACTGTATTTAAACACACTGAATGAGCATACATTATCATCAGTGAAATGGGGAGGGGGAAGGACAATTGTTTTATTTCTAAAATACTTCAATGATGTATTTCTAAAATACACAATGAGACCTCATGGCCTTATCAGCTCCGAAGGATGATGCTGGTGCTGCAGCTCTGTGTCTCTTAAAATAGAGCATCTCAGGTCTCATGAGGGAAAGAACAGTGGGTGGGACGTGTATTCCAAGACCCAGTGTCGAGATTTCTTTAAGAACATGTTTTTAAAATTACTGCTGTTTTTCAAAAAAAGTACAAACAATCTAAGATCATAGGCCCTAATTTATTGAATTCCTGGTTCTTAAACGAGAGTCTAGTACTGATAGTCCTGGAAAAGTGTATGACAAACTGAGCTAAAGCCAATTTTCAAGTGGTCAAATTGGAACTCACCACAAGAAAGTCATTAGACTAATTACTGGGGTAAAAAAGGTAGTCAAGACTAATATGGTAGACAGAATAACTGACCTGCTGATGGTGATGGCTGGAGGAGCAAGGCCCTTCCACACTTCTGTTACATTCCACCCAAGAAAGCATCCTGGGATAGCAGAAGGGGGTCTGGGTCTAGGGAATTTATTTGTCTAAATCTATGATTTATCCTCCCTGGGTTCTTTTCTCTTGAGATAAACCCATTTTCTGTCCCTCCCTCTGTTCCACTTGTTCCCATGCTGGGCTCATAACTGTTGCTCCCTGCAGAGGACAATGGGTGGGTGGATGGATGAGAGAAGAAAGAAAAGAAATTCATCTCTGAAATTCTCTCACCTCAAGTCCAGCATCAGTCTATAACATCCAACATAACATGCTGGGATAGCTCTGAGAGGCTGAGTACCCCCCTCCAACCCCCGTGAAGCTCCAACCAAATCCCTGATGAACTCAGGTTAGAAAGACCAGCACTCCTCAGTCTAGAAAGTTTCAGACCAAGAAGAAAGGTGGCTTAGTGATAAAGAACACACCGGCCAATGCAGGAGACATGGGTTTGATCCCTGGGTCGGGAAGGTCCCCTGGAGTAGGAAATGACAACCCACTCTAGTATTCTTGCCTGGGAAATTCCATGGACAGAGGAGCCTAGCAGGCTACAGTGCATGGGGTCGCAGAGAGTTGATATGACTGAGGGACTGAGCACGCAAGAAGAAAGAAGCTCCTCTACCTTCCACATCTGCAGTGTGGGTGCAAAGAACACAGATTTGTTTGCCAAATTTCAGAGTCTAGAGCAGAATCACGTATTATAGCCACCTTGCAGGTCTCACCGTTTCTGTCCCCCTCCCCTTATGACCTTTAAGAGAAAAGTCACAAATATTAGATGTAAGACCACCAAAGGTGCTGAGTGCAGTAGAAAGGCCCAGAGCCCATGACCCTGCTTGGTGGTCCCAGTGGCCACTACAAAGACATTTAATGAAGACTCAGATGCCTCCTCAGGTGGCGGATGCATAGTGGACCATGAGTCAAGTTAGAAGGCTAGGGGGTGAAGAAGTCCCAGAGTCTCTCTGTCTTCCTCCTGCCCTATCTGTTCACCTCCCATTCCTCCAATTTGCCTCTCACCCCCCTAATCCTTGACTCAGAGAGGAAACACCTCTGGTCTGACCCTGTGGGGATCTCTGAGACCTTCAGCCCCCACCCTCCCTGACACCTCCCCCCTTCTCCGTCAGCCAGAACTTGCTCTGATGACACTTGGAATTCCACCTTCCCTGGCACGTTGGATGAGGAAATGACTGGAAACCTGACAGTCTATCACTACCAGGGAGTGACTATATATATATATATACATAAAGATTCCAGTTATGAGTGTAAGTTTAAAAATGTAACTAAAAGCCTTCATCAAAGTTTAAAGAGCTTCTTGCGCTTTTAGCATTTGCTTATTCTGATTTATTGACAATGACACACCTAGGAACCGTCGTCTCAGCTGAGGCAGGGAAGTAATGGACTTTAGGGGGAGAGGGAAGAAGAGAGAGAGGGGGGAAAAAGGGAAAAAAAAGAGAGAAGGTGCAGCTCACAGAAGAGAGACCGCTGATTACAGCCCACTAATTTGTTATGCACTCCGGCAAATCAGCAGTGATTCATATGACAAATAAGGAGAAAAAATTAACAGCTGTCATGTTGTGATGTGTTAATTTCCTGACAGTCTCTGCACTGAAGCCAATTACTGATTTAAGGGCAGGGAGAGAGAGCCCTGTTCAAGCTTCTAATTAGGCTTCTTCAAGACTAAAAGGATAAAAGCAAAAAATAAGAGAGAGAGAATGAGGCAGGTAGCTGGGCTCCACAGGGCTCACATGCTTTTAAAGCCCCAGTTAAATAGCTTTAAGCTTAAGTGTGTTTAAGATAAGAATTTAGAAACATTCATTCACTTTTATCCCTGACCTGGTGGTTTAGGCTTTTGTGGAGTAATTGGGAGTCGAGTGAGGCCCAGGGCTCTTGTTGGCCTCTTTCTGCACGAGTCCAGCCTCTCAGATGTAATCTACTAATAATACCTTTGTTTAGTCATGTCAACAACCATTCATCACCATGGTAGACAAAGGGCGGTGGGCGCTCTACCAGCATCTCTACTCAGGGATTGTGCAGGAGGCATGTGGTCTCTGACTGTGCCTCCGTTGCACTAAATGTTCCTGTTGGCATTGGCCCCAGAAGAGAGGCCCTGGGGTGGGGGGTTGTGGGGTCTGGATAGTTAGACATCAAGGTGACCACCACACAGAACCAGGGATGGGGGAATTCAGACATCATCGGCTTGACTCTGGCTCCTGCTGTCTGGTCTGGCTATCTTATTTGGCATCTCCGTTGGTCTGGCTATCCAGAAGACAAGAAGTTGTTCTCTAGGAACCTGAAGAATCTCTCACAGGAAGAGCTAGGGGTTATGGGCTGGTGGGGGACTTACCCTTGGCCATTCTAGGGCCAGGGCGGCAGCAAAGCTACCCATAGTAGAAACTCTTTGTCTCCACCATTATGATCCATGAGAAAAATGGAACTCTGCTCAATGTTATATTCCAGCCTGGATGGGAATAGGTTAGGGGGAGAATGGATACATGTATATGTATGACTGAGTCCAATTGCTCTTCAACTGAAACTATCACAACATTGTTAATCAGCTATACCCCAACAGTAAAAAAAAATTAAATGAAATCTAAAAAGGAAGAAAAGGAAAAATGGGACTTCAGAGGACCATGGATCTCTGAGTATGACCAGCTACACAGGTCACTCTTTTTTTATATTGCCTTCCAAGAAAAGCAATTCCTTTCACATCTGTGCCCCTCACTCGTTTCTGGTGCATATGCATGCATGCTAGTTCGCTTCAGTGGTGTCTGACTCTTTGCGACCCTATGGACCGAGCCCACCAGGATCCTCTGTCCATAGGATTCTCCAGGCAAGAGTACTGGAGTGGTTTGCCGAGCCCTCCTCCATGGCATCTTCCCGACCCAAGGATTGAACCCGCATCTCTTATGTCTCCTGCATTGGCAGGTGGGTTCTTTACCACTAGAGCCATCAGGGAATCCCACTCATTCCTGAGGTTTGCTTAAAGACATGGTAAAATTTAGGTTTGAGTACTCAGTGGAGGGGGCTTCCCTGGTGGCTCAGACGGTAAAGAATCTGCCTGCAATGCAGGAGACCTGGGTTCGATCCCTGGGCCAAGAAGTAAGAGAAGATACACTTATCCTCTTACACAGGAGTAAGAGAAGATAGATTTCCAAAGAAACTCAGGGAACAAGCCCTGGAAAAGGAGGAATGGATGCCAGAGAGACAGCCACAAATGTGCCCGGGCCTGGACAAGTGGCCACAGAAGCATGCCTTTTCATAAATCTTCTTGATCAACATTGATTGTTTCTGCATTTCCTTGAGCTTCCTAATATTTGAATTTATTTAAGGTGATGTTAACTGACTTTTTAGAGGGATGCAGGCAGGGGCCATGGCAGAGCAGGGGCGGGGGCAGGAGCCCATTAGCAGTGACTCTTCTTTTCTCAACACTGACTCTGGGATCCTGATATACAGAGTGGGGCCTCCTTTACGGCAGGGCTTTCTTTCCATTGAGATTTATCACAAGTCTGGGAGTAAAATGGGCCCCTACCTGGGAGGCGCAGCCATGGACCCTAGTGATACAGCCCTGCTCGGGGACCTGTGTAGCCCCAGCTGAGGTCACAACAGCCCTGTGCCCCAGAGAATTGCTGCCTCCTGCTGCCCGAGCGTCTGGGTCCAGGGTAAGCGCATCATTACTACAATTAAAGAATCACTCATGCGTTGACCGGTGAGGGGAAAACAGGTCCCTAGAGTCCCAGCCTCCTCCCGGATGGCTTCCTCCTTTCAGGCAGGTGCTCTGATTAAAAGGCTTCAATGGTTTATTTCATTAGGAGTCACTGTAGGTATTGCCTGAGACAACAAGAATCCTTTGACATTGATTTTGTTGGTGACTGCAACCCTAAACTTGAAGGGATGGCTAAAAGGTAATTCACTCTCTAAGCTGTGCTCAATCCTGGTCCATTATCAATTGAGTTGAAATATGTCAGCAGGGTGAGATACTGAGTGTATTATCTTTTTTAGGAGGATTTGCTGAGTGAAGAATACACATGCATTTACCTACCTGAGTGCTGTCCAACAGACTTATGATTTATTGATTCATGGAGCATCCTTCATCTACATCAAGATGTTCTCCAAGAGAGTGTCACACCCCAGGTGAGGAATGAGCTCAGGGAGAAGAGGGCACCTCCAGGGTGAGGGGTCTCATCTCCTGTGTGGGAGACCTGGCCAGCAGAACAGGATTTATTGTATGAGAAGGAGACCATGAACTTGGCTGAGCTCCTCCAGGGTGCTGCAAGGAGCAGCCATCCAGATGCAGTCGGAGTGGGCCTCAAGATAACTCCAACTGAGGGCTGGTACAGGGGAAACAGACCTGGGGCTGAAACAGAAAAGTCAGGGGATGCCTAGGAGGATGGCAAAGACACTTGACCAAAAAATACTGTGGAAATGCTGGCTTTGAGAAAAACCATAATGCCTTATCAGGCTGAAAATCTGGCACTAGGATTGGTAAGAATGAGGAAGAGGATACGATATGAGATTCCAGGACTTGTGATTTGGCCCTTGAATAATCCAGAAATTTGCTCAGGGCTCCATCCTGCTGTCTGTCGTGGGACACACTGCCTATCTGTCGTGGTTCCAAAATTCTCCCCATGTCCGCTGGGACTTTGAAGGATACCTTCTGTTTCCTGGACCCCTGCCTTCCTCCCACCCTCCATTCCCATCTCTGCTTCTACACGTGTTCTTCCATCTACCTTTGTCAATCCTTCTCCTCCCTTCCTTACTACTTCATCTCTCTTGTGCCATGACCGGTCCTGATAATTTCATTTCTGGTGGATTTTTAATTAGCACTCAAAGACTGTAGGTGGCTCAGCGGTAAGGAATCTGCCTGCCAATGCAGGAGACACAGGTTCGACCCTTGGGTAGGGAAGATCCCCTGGAGAAGGAAATGGCAACCCACTCCAGTATTCTTGCCTGGGAAATCCCATGGGCAGAGGAGTCTTATGGACTACCATCCATGGGATTGCAAAAAGTCAGACATGACTTAGCGACTAAAAACAACAACAAAGGCCGTAGGGTATTTGAGGAATGGGGTGAGGAAAGACTCCAAAGGAAACAGACAGATGAAACCTAAGCTAAAGTGTATCCAAAAGGGCGAGGCAGATGTCAAATTTATAGTCTGCTTACCCCAAAGCCTGGCCCCTTTCCTTGGCCTCATCTTTTCCATTCACACCTACTCCTGACCACTGTCCAATGAGAAGATGCTTCCATCACGATGGCCTTGGTGGCAATTTGGGGAGCCCAGTGTCTCCCATGCATGAAGCCTGCGTTCTTCTCATCTGACTTCCTCTTTCGCATTGAAAAACTTCGCAGGTGCTTTTTCTTTTATCTCCCCTCCATGGGTACCTGTAAATATTTTCAAGCACTTTGATTTGGAGGTTGCATTTAGGAGGCATAACTTTCTGATGTCCTCTTGGCCTTATCAGCTTCCTTTCTCCCTGCACTGCCAAGCCGAGCGTTATCAGCACAGCTCTGGGAAGCAGCCTCAGATGAAAGGTGCTGTGTTGCCACAAAGCTTTCAGATGATGGAGTGGCCGGTGCTGAAAGACACATCGAGATAGCAGGAATCCTGAGAATGTTCTTGGTAAGATTAAACAGCAAGAACAGGTCAAACCAGGGACCCACAAGCAAACATGCAGGGAGAGGAGAAATAGACACGCGTGATGTCCTTAGTGATGACGGAGTCAGAGAGCTGTACCTTTGGACCCTGGGAAGGATCTTCTCAGTTTAGAGATGAGTAAACTGAGCTTCCCTGGATTTTGACCAGGCTCTGCACCTGTCTGGTTCCTGGAGGGATGTTGTCAGAGGCTTGCAGGTGACCTGAAGGCTTTAACTCTTCCTCTCAAGAAGTGCACCCTCGGCAGGCCGATGGAGAGACACTGACAGAGCAGGAGTATCTGAGTGGGTGTTCTGGGCATCCATCCTTCTCCCAGCCCTCTCGGATGCAGAGAAGCCCAGGTCCTACTCCACTCTCTCGAGCTCCACCTGGGCCCATTTCAAATTCTGGTGACACTCGGCTAGAGTTCAGGAAGAGTTCAGGAAGGAGGGCAAGAACAGAGTGGGCAGGTGTCATGTCTGGTAGCAGTCATTCTGTTTGTTTCAACTGGGGCTGGTTGAGTGACAAAAGGGGACACTCCCCCTCTTTCTGACCTGGTGCACAGAGCCCTGTGTGGGCCCCACAGAGATGGCTGGTAGAGAATCTGGGAAATCCATAAAACCATGTATAAAATGTCATTTGTGTAAGAAGTGCACACTCCATAGATTTCATCAAATTTTAAAGGGGAAATGTGAGACCTGAGAGTTATTAATAGCTGTCTCCCCACACTGCTCCTGAATCCTGCTCTGAAGTTAGACAGACATGGCTGGAACTCTGGCCTTGCACTTATCGGCTACACGACCATGGACAAGTTCTCTGTCCTCTGTGAACCACAGGGTCATAAAAAACTGCAAGAGGGATCCTATTACCACTACCTCAAAGAACAGCTTTGGGCTCAAACAATGCATTGCCTGTGGAACCCTTAGCCAAGTTCCAGGTGCACAGCGGTCCTCAGTCCATGTGAGAGAGTGGCAGGGGTGGGAGAGGAGGAGGAGGCAGGACTCCAGGCTGAACTTGACCTCAACTTGAAAACCCCTTCTCTCAGGACCATTTTCTTCTCTGTGAAATGAGTACAGTGGCCCCTGCCTGCCTGACTTACATGGCTGCTATGAAGGTGACAAGAGACAAGGTGCAGAAATGGGCTTCGGTGAACATAGGGCCAGAGTGGTGACACCAATGGCTTTGCCCACAGCCAGGGCTCACTGGGGCTGGGGGGAGCATTCCTGGGTCCCAGGTCCAAGCACAGGGGACGGAACGGCTTTCTCAAACGCCAGCTCTGCCCTGATCTCCAGGTAGCTTTCCCCAGCTCCCACATCACCAGACCTTCACCTTTGATAAAAGCCCAAGGGTAGCTGGGGGAGGGGAGATTGCATTTTAATTTAATAGGGAAAATAATTCCCATACTTATAATGAAATGCGACAAGCAGAACATAACAAGTAAATACACTACACACTAGGTTGCAAGCCTCTAAGGTAACAGAAAATAACTAGTTTTAGTTGCTTTTTTATCTATTATGAAGAATGTCAAGCATTTGACAACAGAGTATTTAATAAAAAATGCTATAATTTGTGTTTAAGCGATAGCAATAGATATTACATTTATTTTATTTCTATCCAAGGAGACAGGTTTGGGATTTCTTAAAGGAATTAGGAAATACAAAGTGAGAGGTTTAATGGGCCTGGGAGGAGCAGGCCAAGGGCTGGGGCTCCCTGAGGCTTGCGTGTGCAGACCTCACCTGCTAGGGGCACACGATATGCTCAGCCTGTGCCAGCCTCAATGGGAAACTGAAGGAAATGTGAGCACATTCCAAGAAAAATGCCAGGTGCTGGCTGGGGGCTGAGCTAGGCACCTTCGCACATTGGCCCTGCAGGCCCCTAAAGTCCTCAGTCACCCTAGGGAGAGAGACTCAGGATGTGTCAGAGAACAGATGAAACTCTAGAACAAGCCTCATTAATGAGCCCCAGAAGAGATGCACCTGGCTGCCAGAGCTTCACTCTTGGTGAGAAATCAGCAACAATGTACATGCCCATCCAAAGGGGAGCAGGAAGACAAGATGGTACATCCCTCATGGAAGCCCTCACGCATGGCTAAGTGGATTGCCAAGTGTGGGCGCTCGGACCTCAAAAATGCCATGATGATGGACAAACAGCAAAGGAGATTTATGTAGACTTAGACATTTGCACACAACGACACAGTAAATAAAATTTAAGAATGTGTGTACATGCATATGTCTGCACATGTGTATGTACATGTGTGTGCACAAGTGTGCTCTGTGCTGGGTGTGTGAGCGTGTGTATATGCACATAGACATAGATCAGAAGGATGTAAAGCAAAGACAGTACCTCAGGAGAGAGAGAAAGAAAATGGAATGAGATCAAGGGTGCTATAGGGGCCTGAAATGTACCACGCAGGCCTCCCCCCAGGACTGGGCTCAGGATTGTTGCTATTTTTTAGTATCTGCAACAAATATGGCGAATGTTAAGATTTGTTGAATCTGGATTCTGTGGAATTAGGCCTTTGGCTATTCTCTGTACCTTTTTATGTTTCCCAAAAAGAATAAAAAATTAAGGGCAAGCAAGGAGTGAACTCAGGTAACAGTGTAATCAAGAGGCCTCATGGATCAGGGGGAGGGTGAGTTGGTGACAAGGTCAGGCCAGGGCCTTGACTGCATTTCATGTCAATAGGAAGGATGCATTCAAATATCCCCCTGGGCCCCTCTGGCTCTGACATGTTCCCTGTGTCAATCAACTGAGAAGTCCTACTGAGCTTAGGAAAGAGGAGGCCAAAGAAGGCTGACCAAGGAGCTAGTGAACCAGCTTGGGCTGGGCTTGAAGGCCAAGAAGGTGTTGGGCAGGGAAGAGAATGGTGGGCATGTGTGACAGTGATGAGTGTATCCCTGGAAGGAAGAAGGAACAGTAGGACTGGGCCCTGGGAAGAGACCAGCATGCTCAGTGGCCAACCTGGGAAGGTCAGTGGCAGGTCATCAGATCATTGGGCAGCAGGATGAGACATCACTTAGGTCACTGTCTCCATGGAGCCTACTGGCCTCTGAGAGTTCCTGTCCCTCAGAGCCGAAGTCACTGCCCATCTCTATTCAATACCACCATGATGGGATAGCACCCTCTAACCAGATTTCAAGAGGTTTCTCCCAGATTGGTTCATCGATAAAGAATCCACCTGCAATGAAGGAGATGAGAGTTTGATTCCTGGGTCAGGAAGATTCTCTGGAGTAGGAAATGGCAACTTTCTCCAGTATTCCTGCCTGGAAAATCTCATCGACAGAGGAACCTGGCAAGCTACAGTCCATGGGGTCACAAAAGAGTCAGTCACGACATAGGAACTAAGCCACCACCATCACCACCTCCCAGATTTCAAGAGGAAATTGCAATCCTTTCTTTATATGAAACTTCTTAATTTTCAGATATTTGCTCAACTTATTTTTGTTAATTGTGTTTGGAATACAGTGCACAGGTCTGGGGGTTGCACTGGACCTCTGGAGATGGGCAAGGAGACTTGAACTCGGACAATCTTTCATCTGTGGTTTTGAGCATGACAAGCCCCAAGAGAACCCCTAGGCAGCCCTATCCTTCCCGCCTTGAGCAACCAGCTGGTCTGGCAGCTGAGCCATTTCCCAGCCACTGGAGCTCGGGCAAGTCTTCAGACTCTCCAAGTTGAGTCTCAGTTTCTTTAGGAGTTGAATGAGTGTCCCTAGCCCCCACTCCTAGGCAGTTTGGGAAGATTAAACAACATCCCACAAGCATGGGAAAGCATTCATGAAGCTGCAAAGTATTACACACACACAAAACATACTGCTACCTTCCATGTCAGGCTTTGTGAGTATTTATAAGCAAAAGGTCATTGTCAAATCCATTTAGCATCCTCATGTTTTAACTCCAAACAGACAATGTTCCTAAGAATTCCTCTCACGTGGATCAATGCAGGACTCTTTGGAGAGGCTGTCTGTGTGTGTGATCAGACATGACCCTCATGCCAACAGAAGCCACACCTCCTGTCCTGCTCCAGGGTTGTCACCAGGCAGCTGCACTTGAGAAAGGAGCTGGCCATCCTGCTCTCCTTCCCAGGCCTCGTTTCCAGTAGCCCTACTCCACCTACAGCTGCTCTGTCCACAGCTGCTCCAACCTGGCTGACATTGCACAGCAGAAGGAAACCGCAGGGTGAGGGACCTGGAAATGATGCTCTGAGAGAGATGCATGGAGGACTTCTGGGGAGAAAATAGCCTCTGTCCTCAGCTTCTGCAGAGCATGTGGTAGGGTGGGGGGACAACCCTTGGAGTGGTCCACATCAGAGTTTTGCAATGTGAAATGGGCAGCTTAGCAGGTGGGGGGCTTCTGTTCATGGGAGGTGCTCGTGCCAAGGCCAGTGGCTCTCAGAGAAGCACACATTTCCATCAGGGGTAAGATCTTACTCCATGCCTTGTGTAAAGGCTTCTCCCAGACCAGGCATCTAGGATGCTCCAACAACCAGGCATCACAGGCAGCCTTGTGTATCAAAAGCTGGGGCCTCCTCTGAAACCCAGACGAGCATCAGTGTCCCCCATGGGCTGGGAGACTCTGCAGTTGCAGCCCCAGAACAGTACAGACACAAATGCGGGCAAGGCCAGTCCTACAACCCCCACCCCATCGTCTGCCCAGGTAGGGCCCTTGGCACAGCCAGAGCGATTAATAACCTTGGCACCTGGATGAGAGGCCCTGGTGGGTTCCCCTTGGTCTCCATTTGCCTTCCCAGTGTCTGTGAATAAATTAATCCCCTAATACATAATTAACTCGAAGTTGAAAGGTGAAGTCAAACTTAACCAATTTACTGTTCTGGAGCTGGTTTAGTTCGGATCATGTGATTTTAATTCTTTCCGTATGACCAGGTGATGGGGAAGGCGGAAGGGGGAGAGGAAAATGCACAGATTAATTTCATTCCTTAACCTCCCTAATGCGCCTGCTTGCTCGCATCGTGTTGCAGACAGCAGATCATCACATGATTTATGGGACTGACCGCTGCCTGCATCTCTCAGGCTAATGACACCCACACTAGAGTCATTGATTTGTATGAGTAGCCCCCACTCTTCATTTATCACAATTTAATGTAAGAGTTTGCAATGCAGAGAAAAAAATCCACATGGGAAACATGGGCCCATAGGTCCAGCCGCCAACCAGTTATGAATCATTTGCTGCCTTTTAATATATGGACTATTCTATTCTGGAAAATGCCCCCGTAAGGTCATATTCTTCTCCCGAACATCCCGACAATTAAAGTCCCCAAGAATCGGTTTTAAGATACGTGACCCACTGGCACCTTTGTTAGCTCACGCTCTCCTATAATGCACGGTATCGATTGCTCCTGAACTCTCCGGAACCCTTCATAAGCCATAACCCACGAAAGTTTCCCAGGGAAGTGCTGTACAATCTGAGTGTGGGGTTCCTGGAGCTCCTGTCATGGGCCAGCCAGGGCCCCTTCCTGCAAAAGAGCTGTGGGCAAGCTCAAAGGGTCTTGTGCCCCACCAAGGCCAAACCAACACACCAAAATTAACAGTATTTCAAAGGAGAGCATTTAATTTCTGATTATGAAAAGTAGTCAAGTTAATAACCTAGAAGTTTTGGAAAAGAAGCAAAAGATATAAAGAACAATGAAACTGAGTAATTCCTGCATTTCTCAAGTTAGAGAGCCCACCTGGGAAAATTTTCAAGACATACAGAGCCTCAGGACAGCTCTGCGTATCTTCCTGGAGGGATCGATCGAGCCCATGTTTCTGGAAGAAAAGCAAAAGTTTACTTAAAACACAGAGAGACATACTATATAGTAAGATGGAAAATGCACAATTTTTTAAAAGATAAAATATAAGCCTCTGAATAGATGTGCTGATGCAAGAACGTTGACCTTGGCCCAAAGTTGCTAGATTGTGAAGGGGAAGTGAGTGTTGCTGGGAGAAAGTTGAGGGAACATGGTTGGTGTGAACCACAGTCACAGACTCAGACAACTCTTGGTTAAGCAGGCCAGGCAGGGTTTGAATGAGGGGGGAACTGGGAACCCAGGTCTGGGGAACAGCACTGCTCAGCTCCCTTGGGAGAACAGCAGGTCCAGTGGGACCCCACCTCCTAACTTAAAAAAAAAATATTATAGTTGCTTTACAATGTGTCATTTTCTGTTGTACAGCAAAGTAAATAAGCCATAAATATACATATATCCCCTCTTTTTGGCTCTTGTAAATAGTGCTGCAATGAACATTAGAATGCATATATCTATCTGTTTGAATTGCAGTTTCATCTTGGTATTGGCTCCCCTGGTGGCTCAGATGGTAAAGAATCTGTCTGCAATGTGTGAGACCCAGGTTTGATCCCTGGGTTGGGAAGATCCCCTGGAGAAGGGAATGGTTACCCACTTCAGTATTCTTGCTTCGAGAATTCCATGAACAGAGGAGCCTGGTGGGCCACAGTCCATGGGGGTGCAAAGAGTTGGACACGACTGAGCGACTAAGCACAGCATGCTAACTTTTTAACATAACCACAGGATTCTGTTGTAAAAAAAAAAAAGAAGAAGAAGGAGAATTCTATATTGTTAAATGTCAGAATAATGGAAAGAACATGGCCCAAGCAGAATGCCAGAGCCAGGCCCTGTCTGTGGCCTGTGGTGTAACTGCCCACCACGTGCACCTGAATTACATGTTCCCCCTCAACCTAGTCCCCCTGACTCAGAAAGGAGCTTGTTGCAAACTGTGGAGAACTTTGGAAAGTACTATACAGTATCCTGGTAAACCCTGGTGTCTCAGTGGTAAAGGATCCGCCTGCCAATGCACCAGTGCAGGAGACATGGATTTGATACCTGGGTTGGGAAGACTTTCTGGAGAAGGGAATGGCAACCCACTCCAGTATTCTTGCCTGGGAAATCCCATGGACAGAGGAGCCTGGTGGGCTACAGTCCATGGAGTTGCAAAGATTTGGACACAACTTAGCAACCAAACAACAGTATCCCTGAGCAGCAGTAAAAGGAATGGACCTTTGGTGGATTTCAGCATGGACAGGAAGTCAGTTTCAATTCCAAGGCTAATAACCTCCAAATTAGAAGCTTTTGGTTTGGAATAAGGAAGAAATAGTTATCTATTCACCATGCAATTTTTTTTTTAATCTCTCAAAGGCACACTAGGGTTTTTATCAATCCCTGAATGAATTATTGTTTAAAATAATCGGTCTGAAAATGTCACCTTAGGTCACTTAGTATTTTTCTGCCAAGTTGATTTTGTCATGAGGTCCACCTATAATACCTTATTGTTTTTCCAGAAACATCCTAGGCCCAGGTTTTGGAGAAAGAAGATAGAAAAAAATTAGGAAAGAGTAAAGTGACCTGTTTTCTTCTGAAAAGTTCTAGCCCTCTCAGGGTTTGGCTATACATGCAGAAATCTAGACCATGAAATTGTGCCAAGCCCTGTGCTCTGTGATATGGTGAGTGATTGGAGGAGCAAAGGGCTGAATTATGGCTCAAGAGGAAAGCCAGCACCATCCTGATGGGAGTGATGGCAGCGAAGGGGAGGAGACACCTCTTCCTGTGGGGCTCACTCTGGTGGGTGAGGGTGAGAATGGAGTATCAGGGAAGTAGCCCAGGGCGTGGATACCAGTATCACTGGCTCCAAGTTGCCCCTCTTTGATTCTAGTGCCTCATCTATTACAGGAACCTGCCCTGTCCTCCCCTGCCTACTCTGTCCTGAGGCTGTTGGTTGGTGAGTGAGCCCACTGGTTCGTTTTCTCATTGATTGATTCGTTAATTCGTTCAACAGCCACATACAGGCATCTCCTAGGAGCCAAGCTCTGCTGTAGCACCTGGGGTTCTAGAATGGGCAAGGTCCCTGTTCTCATGAAGCTTTTATTCTGGAGTGGGGGCAGGGGACCGAGTGTTAAGAATAAAATGCATCAAATTAAATTTCAGATGGAGGGAGAGTAGCATTATTAAAGTAGGTGGTCAGGGAAGTTCTCTAAAGACGGGACTATAAGCTGACACTTGGATGACAAGAGAAGCATGAAGACCTGATGGAGGGCATTCCAGGGAAGATAAATAGCAAGTGCAAAGGCCCTGGGGCAGGAATGAGTCTGGTACAGTTGGGGAACAATGATCACTCCAGTGCATCTAGAGATGAGCTTCATCCATCTGAAGGAAAACTCCAGGTTCCTCCAATCCCCTCCCCACTCAGGACAGAGAAGGCCAGCAAGCCAGAGAACTAGAGAGGTATCCATACACACAGCCACCTGCCCAGACCTGCAGTGCAATGCACAGGGGTAACATCTCTCAGAAGATATACCTCCCACAGGGCATCAGGGGAGGCTTTGTGCACACAGGGTTTAAGTTGGCTCATGAAAGAAGAGGAAGAGTTTGCTAGGAGGAGCAGAGGATGGGAGCTGCATCTAAAGACAGAAGGCTGGACCACGAGCTGGATGTACATGGAGAGGCTGCTTGTAGGAGAAGAGGTCAGGACAGGGTGATATTGATGAAGCAGAGAAAGACGTGGGAGTACTCATGCCAGGGCAGCTGAACCCTGCATGGGAAAAGTTAGAAGCCATCATCTCTAGTGGTTTTAGGGGCAGCCAGGCAGGGATCCCCACGGAGCATTCATCAGACAAGTCAGCTGGATAAAGACCTCCTGGGGCTGGACCTTCCACACCGAGACAGGACAGTCCTACATCTCTAGCCGTACAGACACCTGGCTGACTCCCTGAACACACCAAGTGAGTGCCTGCTCAGGGCTCAAGGAATCTCACCCTTGCACACCCCATCACTGCCTTTGGGACAAAGAAAGGCCAGTCTTCAGGCACCTGGGTAACTCCTTAGGTCCAAGCCAGTAGCTACCAGTGCTTTTTCCTTCAGCTAGTGACTGTGTACCACTGTATTATTTAGTCTTCCTACTGATCCCGTAAGGTAGGCGCAGAAGCATCCTTGGAAATGCTCATTGGTCGGCTCAAGATTTCACAGCTAACAGGTGATGGAGTCAGGGTTGTAGGATTCATGCCTTTGCAGGTGCACAAGGTGACGTTAGGTGCCACAAAGATACCGTGTTTTATCTTGGGCTTTCCTGAGGTCAGAACCTGGAAACAGGGCAGGTGGTTTACCTAGGAAGTGATCCCAGGGAGCAGGGGTAGGGGACCAGGGGATGTAAACAATGAAGGAGTGAAACAATCCAATCGGGAGGGGTGTTGAGGTGCCCCCAGGCCTGCCAGATAGGCGGTGTGGCCAAGATTGGGACATTAGATCAACCTGCTCACAGCTGGAGTGAGGAGTAAGGCCAGAGGGGTAAGGCTAAGACCTGAACTAGCAGATGGCACCAAGTTCCCACGAAGGAAACATAATTTCCTTCATGTTCTTCATTCAATCCTGGGACTCCCTGTCACCTAAGGCCTGCCTTGGGCTGGAGCTGGAGCAGGGAAGTGAACCTCATCATAATGTATACTTACTGCTTTGTTGTTGCTTAGTCCCTTCAGTCATGTCTGACTCTTTGCAACCCCATGGACTATAGACCACCAGTCTCCTCTGTCCATGGAATTTCCCAGACAAGAATACTGGAGTGGGTTGCCATTTCCTTCTCCAGGGGATCCTCCTGACCCAGGGATTGAACCCATGTCTCCTGCCTTGGCAGGTGTATTCTTTACCACTGAGCCACCAGGGAAGCCCAAAAAACTGCTTTATGTCATTGTACTTTTTTTCACTATTATCTCCTATTTATGTCAAATGATACATGTTTCTCATTTATAATAGTTGTAGGAAATTTCTTTCAAAAACTTCTCACTTATGTAAAAGAGGTCAGTGGATATAATCAATATATTAGTGATTTGTGGAAGAGATGGCCAGGGATGTGGCGAATGTTGTGAAGGACACCGCGAAATCCTAGGAGGCAGGCCCGGAAGCCCTGCATTGTGCTCACTAGTCCTGATCAGGTGCCTACATTGGGGGACTCACCTAATCCCCGATCCCTGCGTGCCTGGGGTTCCTGCTCTATAGTCAGAAGGCAGCCTCCTCCAGAGCAGAAGTGACTTTGATTACTAATGATGGTAACAACAACAGCCACAGCGACAACAACAATCATGATGATAGAAATGACTGTGTCTGATCGCAGCCCTTTGGTGTTTGTCAGTTGGTTTTGCTCGCACCTCTTAACGGTGTTTGGATCGGGTCTCCTGTCTGCATCTCCCTAAAGGATCACTTTGGCCAGAGGGCCCCCTGAGCACCCAGACCATGCACAGTGAACAGCTATGAATGGACGGATTGACTGATTGGTTAGTTGATTATTAAACAATCACAAGAGGCATGGGGAGAAGCAGACCTCTTGAATAAGCCCTGAGCTAGCAGATGGCACCAAGTTCCCATGGAGGAAACAATTCCCTTTATGTTCCTCATTCAGTCCTGCTCACTCACTAGAAACCAGTGGTGGTATAGTTACTCCTGCCTTTAGCAGATTATTAAAAGTAGCAGTAATGTTTATTTGCTGACAGGACTATTAGCCCTGTAGGTAGGGCCTCTCTGCCTGTCCACTTCCCCAGGTCCCGACACACAGCAGGGGCTCCATGTGTACTTGGGGCATGAGTATCACTGTTCTATTTTTTAAGCATAATTTTATGTATTTATTTTTTGGTTGCCCTGGGTCTCTGTTACTTTGCTTGGGCTTTCTCTAGTTGCGGCGAGCAGAAGCTTCTTTGCAGTGCGAGGTCATCTCAGTGCGGTGGCTTCTCTTGTTGTGGAGCGTGGGTTCTAGGGAGCGTGGGCTTCAGTAGTTGCGGAGCATGGGTTCTAGGGAGCGTGGGCTTCAGTAGTTGCGGGGCTCGGGCTTAGCTTCTCTGTGGCCTGTGGAATATTTCTGGACCAGGGATCCAGCTCGTATCCCCCGCATTGGCAGGTGAACTCTTATCCATTACTTCACCAGGGAAGTCCAGCATCACTGTTTTTAAAAGATGATGACTCCTTTCTGTAGGTCTTAGAGGGATCCTGAGTGCAGAAAAGGACTGATTTGCAGGAGCTTATCCTTGATAGCTGGGGCCAGGGTGCCTGGTGAACTGTTGGGAGGTTAAGTACAGCCGTGAGCCAGGAACTCTGGATGGTTTAAATCACTGTGCAAACCTAGGGCCTTGGGTATGGGCCATGATTGTGCTATATTGCAGTCAACTAACACTAAGGAATTGTATGCTCATCTAACTTCCACACGTTCAACAAATGGTGGTACAGAGGGAAGAGGGCAGAGAGAAACGTTCACATCCCACCCTCCATCTGCTGGCACCCCCTGCTAATACGCTATACCTGCTGTCTGGTCCCTGGAGGTTTGTCCACTCAGGCTGGCTCCCTTTCTGTCCACAAGCTCCTTCCGGCTTGACACTCTGAATTTCCAGGTGTGCAGGACCATTCTAGTGGCCCTGCCCCTCCTGGACATCCTGAGTCAGCCTGGGGCCTCTCTGCTTGGACATGGCACCAGCCAGGACACAGCACCACCGGGCCAGCCTCTACTCCTGGCCCAGGCCATGGGGCTCAGTCTCCTTCTCCCTGTCCCTGCTGTTGATGGATCCCAAAAAGCCACTGGGTGGCTGGAAACAAGCCCATTTCTCAGGGTTCCTGGGGGCTCCTACGCTTTGATGCCCCTTCCCAAGCCCCTCACTGCTCTGGCAACACATCTTGCTCTTCATTCCCCTGTTCTCTCTCTAATGGTATTTTGAGCTGCCACCCTCCCCTCAGGCCTAGGTTTCTGGGAATCTAAGTCAGAAAAAATCTCCTTTGCCTGCTTTCTACTGCTTTATTTCTGCCCTGGACCTGACTGACAAGAGAAAGATGAACTGAGGGATAAAATCAAAGAAAAGGAGAGAAGGGAAGACATTAGGTTCAGAATGTTATCCCACTATTCTCAGCTAAAATATATTCTTGTTTAATTGCTCAAAACAAGTTTTCTTTTTGTGCCCATTTTTCAGATCAGGAAACTGAGGGTTAGTGGGGCTATAACTTCCCCAGGGTCATGGTTAGTGAATAAGAAGCCATGATTCACAACCAGGTCTGTCTGACCTTAGAGCTTACTATCTCACAGTGCACCAGCCCATTCTTCCAGATGAAATCTAACAGCTTGGGGAAAGGGGCAGCCAGCAGTGCCAGGTGGAAGGTAAGTCAGGTAAGCCCATAGCCTCTGTTCTCCAGCAGGCATCCTTCTTGGTGTCTATAGACAGAAGCCCCTAAGTTCAACATTTGGGATTTGCAGAAGCACGTTTTCAAGTAATTTGGTCCTAGTAATTCAGGAAGTTCACATTAAGTAGAATTGAGTTTTAATTTAATTTCTTTCTTGGGGGAAAAAAAAGAAATCAGCTATGCCTCTGGGCTCCCTCTGTTTGGCTCTAAGATTCATTTTGGCATCTGCTGTTGTCTCCTGGTGTCACAGAGAGTCAGATCATGAAGCAGCAGTGTGTGCTCAGAGCTAGGAAACTGTTTACTTGCAGCTCTGAGAGCCTTTTTGTGTTTGGCCCCAAGGGAGGCTATGCCCTCTGGCACCACTTATGCCAGTTAAGGTGGGCCTTGCACAGCATGCCTTGTTTCATGTATTCCTCACATCACACCTGAAAGTCCCATGATAGGTACACAATGCTACTGAGGAACAGATAGGTAAAATGATTTATCTAAGGTCTCATAGTGAGTAAATACTAGAGCCAGGATTTAACCATTGGCTTTCTGATTAGAGGCATTTTTTTGACCCTGAACCTTCACACAAAAAGTTAATGATGAAAGCAATAGGAGCCTAAAATATATTATAATAGTGGTTTAAAAGGAAAGGGAGTTATGTAAGTGTTCTGTTGTAAGATTCTTATAAAATCAGTGCAGGCGCATGAACTTACTTACAAATTAACTGTGTTAAGTTAAAGATGTATGTTGTAAGTCACAGACTAATCACAAAAAATAAGACAAAGAAGTCTTAGAGATAAAAATGGGGATAGAAAAATAAATAGAAGAAGATAGGGAAGGAGGGAAAAAATGATAAAGATAAAGATAAATGAGACAAATAAAAAGCAAATAGCAAGATGACAAACTTTAACTTAAGCATGTTGATAAGTACAATAAATGTAAATGGCCTAAGCATTGTAATTAAATGAATTTAAACTGAATTAAATTAAAAATCAAATAATTTTGGATATAAAAATGTATATTGTCTCAAAAAATATACACTAAATATAGGGAACAGAAAGGGCAAAAGTAAAAGGATGCCAAACTGTCCTTCAAAAGATGATTGGATAGAAAACACTATGGTATGGCTATACAATGGAATGACTCTACTAAGCAATAAGAAGGAATAAACTATTGACTTATACAACACAGATACACCTTAAATGCACTTTGCTAAATAACAGAAGCTAGGCCCAAAGGTTATATATTCCATAATTCATTCTCTTAAAATTATAGAAAAGACAGAACTTTGACGGCAGGAGACAGATCAGTGGGTGTTAGGGGTTAGATAATGGGGAGAGACTGACTACAAAGATACACAGGAAATTTTTAGAGTGGATGTATTTTGTGTTGTAGCAGATTATGGAAGCAGTTGAGAGGATCATTGAAGCTAAAATTACAACTACATGAGAAGTTGCTGAAGAACTCAACTTTGACCATTCTACGGTTGCTCAGCATTTGAAGCAAACTGGAAAGGTGAAAAAGCTAGATAAGTGGGTGTTTCATGAGCTGACTGCAACTCAAAGAAATCATTTTGAAGTGTCATCTTCTCTTATTCTACACAACAGTGAACCATTTCTCAATCGGATTATGATGTGCAATGAAAAGTAGATTTTATACAATGACCAGAAATGACCAGCTCAGTGGCTGGACAGAGAAGAAATTCCAAAGCACTTCCCAAATCCAAACTTGCACCAGAAAATGGTCATGGTCACTGTTTGGTGGTCTGCTACCCCTCTGATCCACACAACTTCCTGAATCCTGTTGAAACCGTTACATCTGAAAAGAATTGTCAGAAAATCAATGAGATGCATTGAAAACTGCAATGCCTGTAGCCAGCACTGGTCAACAGAAATGGCCCAGTTTTTCTCCAGGACAACGCCTGACTGCACAGTCGCACAACCAATGCTTCAAAAGTTGAATGAATTGGGCAACGAAGTTTTGCCTCATCTGTCATGATTCACTGGACCTCTCGCCAACCAACTACCACTTCCTTCAAGCATCTCAACAACTTTTTGCAGAGAAAACTCTTCCACAACCAGCACGAGGCACAAAATGCTTTCCAAGAGTTTGTCAACTCCCAAAGCATGAATTTTTACACTAAAGAAATAAACAAACTTATTTCTCATTGGCAAAAATGTGTTGATTATGATAGTTCCTATTTTGATTAATAAGGATGTGTTTGAGTCTAGTTTAAATGATTTAAAATTCACAGTCCAAAATTTCAATTATGTTTGTGCCAACTTAATATCATTTACCCCCAGCATGATGTGATGAGAAAAGCAATCCATCTTCTATAATCCTGGTATAATCATGAGAACGTATCAGACAAATCCAAACTGAGGTGCAGTCTATAAAATACCTGATCAGTATTCTTCAAAAGTATAAACAAAAAAAAAAAAAACAGAGAATATCACAGAACAAAAGAAATGAAGGAGGCAAATGTGAACTCTTGGATTGGGTCCTGGAAGAGAAAAGTGGATTAATTGAAAATCTTGGAAAATTCCAAAATAAGTCTATATTTTAGTTAATAATAATATATCAATGTTCATTTCTTAATTTTGAAAAAAAATGTACCATAGTTATGGAAGATATGGGTAAAGGGTATACAAGGAATTTTAGTACTATCTTTTCAACTCTTTTGCAAATCTAAAATTATTTCAAAATAAATGCATTTTTTAGGTTAAAGGATGAAAAATGATATACCCAACCACTAATCAAAAGATGAGCTGGGGTAGTTACATTTCATATCAGACAAACTAGATTTCAAAATAAGAAATATCACCAGGGCTAAAGAGATACACTTTATAATGTGTGTGCACTTAATAAAATTTTAGAACACATTAAGACAAAACCTGAGACAACACTAGAGAGGAATGAAAAAACTGGCAATTATTTGTAGAGATTTCAACACCCATCTACTCATAGTTGAAAGAACATTCAGAACAAAAGCAAAATCAGTAAAATATAGAAGATTTGAACAATATTATCAAGGTACTTTAGCCAACTTGTCCTGATTAGTGAAAGTGATCTGTGTGCTGCTGCTGCTGTTGCTAAGTCGCTTCAGTCGTATCTGACTCCGTGCGACCCCATAGACGGCAGCCCACCAGGCTTCCCCATCCCTGGGATTCTCCAGGCAAGAACACTGGAGTGGGTTGCCATTTCCTTCTCCAATGCATGAAAGTGAAAAGTGAACGTGACGTTTCTCAGTCGTGTCCGACTCTCAGCAACCCCATGGAACGCAGCCTACCAGACGCCTCTGTCCATGGGATTTTCCAGGCAAGAGTACTGGAGTGGGATGCCATTGCCAGCATTTCCTCCCAATTCCACGTTCAAAGGCATCACATTGGTAGCTTAAGTTTGGACACAATAGGAGGATATTTCTATAGAAGTCATCAAGAGCTGCAATTGTTGTTGAGTCGTGTCTGACTCTTTTGCAACCCCATAGACTGTAGCCCACCAGGCTCCTCTGTTCATGAAATTTTCCAGGCAAGAATACTCAAGTGGCTTGCCATTTCCTTCTTCAAGGGGAACTTCCCAACCCAGGAATCAAACCTACATCTCCTGCTTACCACTGAGCCATTGGGGAATGGGAGGATATTTCCACAAAAGTCATCAAGTGCTGCAAACCAAGGCCTTTTTCCCTCACGGGTCCAGTTAAACATTTCCCACCATCAATAAATCAAAACTAAATGACATTTAGAGACACTTGGAGTATCCATCAACAGTAGAAAGCACATTTTTTCAAGTGCTTTTGAGATAGCCACCCAAGATAGTCCATATACTGGGTCATAAAACAATTTTCAGTAAAAGTAAAAAAATTAAAGTAGAAAGGAATATGTTTTCTGACTGTAGTGGAACTAAACTAGGAATCAGTAACATAAAGATATCTGGAAAATCCAAAGGCATTTGGAAATTAAACAACATGCTTCTAAATAGCCCATGGGTAAAAGATGATATCACAAGATCAGTAAGAAAATACTACTACTTGAAAATATTACAAATTAATGAATTGAGTGAAGTGCACCCAAATAGGTAGGTTATATATTTGAAAAGAAGAAAATAATGATTTAACCTTTATTCAAATAAATTAGAAAAAGAACAGCAATTGAGACCCAAAGTAAGCAGAAATAAAGGAAATAATAAAGATTAGACAGTAATGGAATAGAAATAGACAAACACTTGAGGAATTTTATGAAGACAAAAATTGGTTTTTTTAAAGGATCACTTAAATTTATAAAGCTCTTAGACTTATCAATGAATCAAAGAAAAATATGCACATAAATTTCCAATATCAGGAGTTAAAGAAGAGACATTACTACATATCCTACAGGCATTAAAGGAAGTATAAGGAGATATTATAAATAATTTTGTGTCAGTAAATTCAACAACTTGTGTGAAATTGACAAATTCTTTGAAAGATACAAACTACCAAAGCACATTGGAGAAGAAATAGATAAGCTGAAGAGCCATATATCCATTAAGATACTTGAAATCATAATTTAAACACTTCTGACAAAGAAAACCTTAGGCCCAAAGGTGACTTCAATGATGAATTCTACCATGCATTTATGGTAGAATGAAAAATGGTGTGTGTGTCAATTCTGCACACACAAACACAAACAGAAAATACAGGAGGAACAATGTTCCAACTTACTTTATATGGCCAGCATTAATCTGATATCAAAGTCAGACAAAAGCATTACCATGAAGAAGAACTATACATTAATATATCTCATAAATATGCATGCAGAAATCCTTAACAAAATTTTAGCAAATTAAATCTAGCAAAATACAAAGGTAATAATGCATCATGATTAAATAGGATTTACCCAAGGAATGATAGACTAGTTTAAAATTCAAAAAGTAATGAATGCATTTCACCTTTTTAACAAACTTCAAAAAAAGAAAAATCCATATACAGCCAGATCTGCTGTAACATTTGTCTTGAAATTTCAATTTGTTTCAACACAATTGATACATCAGGGAACAATTTGACCATAATGTGAATTTTGTGCTTGTTTATGTATAACTTTGTTCATGAGAAACACTAAGTGAATGCAGAAAACTACATCCAGCTGAAGTGAGCCATGTAGGAATATACAAAAAGTACCAGGCACACACCTCAAGCATCTACCAACTACTGTAGTTTACCTCCTATGTTAGGAGTCACCCATCCTCCCCAGACCAAGGGCAGGTCACCCACCTTTGGTCATTTCTGATTAACTTATATGAGACCCATTTCCACAAACAAACTAGATCTTTTTCAAGGTAAAGTGCTATATTTATTGTAGTATTTATGTATTTCTCAACTATTTACCACAAGTAAGATGGTGTTACTATTTTCATTAAGTTCTCATCTTTCTGTATATATCTCTGATAAAGTTTGGGGTATGACACCCCTCGATTTTCTCATAGGCACTGTAGTTTTCCTTGCAAGATTTTGAACAGCATGGTGTTTTTTTAGAGACACAAGCATTGTGTTAGAGCAGAGTTGATTGCAATCATCTCAACAGATGCAATATATATATATATAATATATAATATATATATGCATTATATATATATATGTATATATATTCGAGCCAATTCAACACCCAAGACTGACTTCTTCAATTAGATTAAGGCCATCGGTGAAAAATCTACAGCTACCATTAAACTTAATGATAAAAGATCAAATACTCTCCTCAAGATTAGGAAGAAGACAAGGATGTCTCCTTCCATTTTATTCAAATTTTTTCTAGAGGTCCCCCAACCAGGGCAATAAATTACAAAACAGAAATAAAAGGCATATAGGTAATTTGATAATCTATGAAGAAAATCCAATATAGACATAAGATACACTTAATAAATGAGATTAGCAATGAGCAGGGAATACAGTTCATACATGAAAATGTAAAACAAATATTAATGAAAGTAAAACTTTAAAAATATCATTTATAATAGTGTTGAGTATTCACTAGAGATAAAGTGAACAATGTGCAAGACATATGCTTAAAACTACATAGACTGCTTAGATAAAGTAGAGAAGGCGTACATGAATCAAGGTACATACCACGCTTAAGACTGAAAAGCTCAATGTAGTTAATATCCCATTCCTTCTCAAATTGACCTATAGATTCAATAGAATTCCAGTCAATTTCTGTAAGTTTAATTTAGTTTAAAAATTAACAAGCTGAGTCTAAAATGTATATGGAAATGCAAAATCACTATAAAGTAAAAATAGCTCTGAAAAAGATGGAAAGCTTAGATTATTACATCTTAAGAATAATATAATGCCACAGTATTCAAAACAATATCGTTTTAGTATAAAAATCAATGGAATATAATAGAAAATTCAGAATGAAACCATATATATATATAGTCAACTGAGTCTTCACAAAGGTACCAGGGTTGCTCAATGTGGAAAAGAATCTTTACAATAAATCCTGCCGAAATAACTATATGGAAATATGAATATACAAATAACATGGAAAATATAAACCTCATCTCTTACCTCACATTCTACCTAAAAGTGAACACTCCTGGAAGAAATGAGAGAAGAAAAGCTCTGCGACCTTGGGATAAACAAAAATTGATTAAATAAAACACACAAAGCACAAATCATAAAAGAAAAAACTGGTAAGCCCAGCTTAAAATTAAAAACTTTTATTCCTTGAAAGACACAGTTAAGAAAACGAAAAGGCAAGCCATAAACGGGGAGAAAATATTTGCTAAGTATGTGTGGAAATAGACTTGTTTCCAGAATACATAAAGAACTACTATCAGTCAAACACTAGAAGATAGGGTAAAAGATTCTAACAGATGCTTCACCAAAGAAGTTCTAAAGGTGTCCAAAATTTAACACATTAGCAACATCATTAGTCTTAGAGAGATGCAGATGCAACCACAATGAGATACTACTATACACACACAAGAAAGGTAAACTTAGAAAGACTGGCAATACCAAATGTTGGTGAGGATGTGGAGCAGCGGGAATGTCTTCTTCATTTCTGGTTGGAATATAGTCATTTTGGAAAACAGACAGTTTCCTATGGAGTTTATATACATTTGTCTTTTGACCCAACAATCCCACTGCTAGATATTGACACAAGTTAAATGAAAAGACAACGCAAAGACTTGGACCTAAATATATATGGGCTTCCCTGGTAGCTCAGCTGGTAAACAATCTGCCTGCAATACAGGAGACCCCGGTTCAATTCCTGGGTCGAGAAGATCTCCTGGAGAAGGGATAGGCTATCCACTCCGTATTTATAGCTGCTTTATTCCTAATGGCCTCAAACTAACAATGACTCTGATGTCTACAACTGGGAAACTGAAGAACTGTGATATAGCCACATACTGGAACATCACTCTGCAACAGAAGAAACAAATCAATCACATAACAAAATGACAATCTCAAAACTTGCTGTTAAGTCAAAGAAGCCAGATATCAAATCAAATCACCATGTGATTCCTTTTACATAAGGCCCTAGAAAAGGCATAACTATAGTGGCAGAAAGATCAGGAGTTGTCAGAGGCTGCAGATGGGGTAAGCAGTTTGAATGCAAGGAACATGAAGGCATTTGGGGAGTGATGGAAATCTAAATTCTGGTCGTGGAGGTGGTTACACAACAAATGGTCAGCTCACTTAAAACAAGTCTCACTGCATTGAATTATACTTCAATAAAGATGATTTAAAATAAAGTACTGTAGAGAGGATGTTAAGAGAGCTTTGGAAGGGAACTTCGGCCAAGGACCTCCTGGAACCTTTGCCTAAACAGATGTTTGCTATGCAGAGATCAGCCTTCACAAAAGCTGTTTGGGCAGAGAGGCAGGTCTTAGGTGGCTACAGGCACTGGATCAAATAAATGCTGGATTTTTCCAGATGAGCTGGGTTTAGTCTCAGTACTGGTCTTAGAAATGGCCTGAGTGCTGGCAAGCACCTGGGCTTTCCCAAGCCTGTGTTTTTTTTGTCCTCATCTGCACAATAGGCATAGAACCCACCCTGCCAATCAACTGAGTTAATAAGCAAAGGTAAAATAGCTCTGCGAACTTTAAAGTGCTGTGCATGTGTGAAAGGGGAAATGGGAGGCCATTGCTGAAAATGGGAAGGTAAGCTTTAGGTTCAAAGTAAGTCCGCACAGTTTTAAAATTACTGTTGGCCTTGAGCAGCCCAGGAAGAGGGAATCTGTTTTCTTCCCACTGGATGTTTTGACCACTTATCTTGAGGCTTCAGTGGGTTTGTTTAGATTTAAAGATACGCTGCCTGCAACACTCAAGATCAAAGAGAACAAAGCTCGGATGGAAGGAGGCCCTTATGGGCCAAACTAGATAATGTCATTATCCTATAAACAGGTGATAACAGCAGAGCCAGGCTCATCTCAGACTAATCCAGTTCTAATCCCTTCAAGGGTCTGGAAAGATGTCAGGGAATAAAAGGCCACTGCCACTTAGCAAGCTGTATCTTGTGAGTGGATTTGTCACCTTTCAGTCCTGAGCATCTGTCTGGTTGTCTGGACATGACAGGTGTGGAGGGTGGAGGTGAGTGAGAAAGTACTTCCTTTTCATGAGCTAGAGAGCTGAAGCGGTCTTATGTCCCCTCCTGATCTTTGGGACCTGAACTTGAGGATGAATAGCTGACAGCTCTTAACAACCAGCACCACTACAGCAATAAGAATTACTAACAAATACCGAGCTCGTAGCGTGTATTGTTTTCTGTCTTTGGTAGTGAACCAAGGCTAAGAGAGGCAAAGTACCATCCACAGTCACAGGGCAGTAAGAGGCACAGCTGGATTCCAGGCCAGGCAGTTTGACCCGGAGCCTCCTACCTCCACTATCTCCTACATACTGCAGGGCATGAGGCATTCCTTTTTATTTTTTTTTGAACTTCAGTTTCCTTTACCCTAAATGGAGCTAGGGCTTCCCAGGTGGGTGCTAGTGGTAAAGAACCCTCCTGCCAATGCAGGAGACAGAAGAGATGAGGGTTTGATCCCTGGGTCAGGGAGATCCCCTGGAGGAGGGCATGGCAACCCACTCCAGTGTTCTTGCCTGGAGAATCCTATGGACAGAGGAGCCTGGCAGGTTATAGTCCATAGCATCACACAGAGTTGGACATGACTGAAGTGACTTAACACGCCCGCAGGTTAAACATGGTAATGGATGTCAAGTGCCTTTGAACGAATGCTGCCCTTACCAAATCACTCAAAAACATTAGGCTTCATCCACTCTCCTTAGGCAGGCAATTCTCCAGCCCTGGGGACAGTGAGTATGGGCCTCTAAAAACATTCCGCAGAGGTCATCCTTCCTGCTGGCTAGACGTGGCCAAGGCCACTGCCAGTGGAGCTTGTGAACAATTCAGCCTCCACCACGGGGTTTCAAGACTTTCACTTCCCAGACTGGACCCTCTATGTGAACAGATATGCTGGTGGAACCCACTCTCTGTTCCAGTAAGAAAATTATAGCACTGACAGTAGTGGAATCTGGTTGCCTGGGAAGCTAGCAAGTCCTGCTCTCAGCTCAGGTTCAGGAAACTTCTGGGATTACACTTTCCAGACTTCATCTATACCTGGCAGCAGGGGGCAGGCAGGGAGAAGGAGGTGGCAGGAGGAGCCTCAGTCTTTAAAGCCCAGGAATAGGAGGGACCTTCAGTGGTTGTAGCTGCTGCTGGGATGAAAGGCAAGCTCACTTTTTCCCCTCTTGACAGGTCCATCTGCAGTATTTACAAAAGAGAGGAAGTGACCAGGACTCTAGGGGCGTGGTCTCGAGGGCTGGGATGGACCCAGGCCCTCCCACCCCCAGCCTAGAGCCCCCGGACACCGAGCATCCACAGCTCTGTGCCATCACACTAACCGCCAATCTCACCATCTGCAGTTCTGTTCAGTAACTACAGGATGAACATCATCTCAATTAACAGCGTACCTTTAGGGCGTCTCGTCGCCAACTCTTCCAGCACAATTGTCCACACCGTCATCAGGGCCTAATCAACTAATGATGGCTGAAAATGAGGGAGGCCAATCCCAATAAATTCGAAGGCAAGTCATTTTTCTCTTTTAATGCCCCTCTCCCTCCTTCTTCCTTCTTCCCACGGCACAATGCAGTAAATTAATGTCACCGTGGTTATTACAGCACCGCTGCTATGGCAAGTATTCAAGCTACGGTCCTGGAATATTTTACCTCAGCATTTATTTGTCCATAAAATAAAACAGGATTTATGGGATGACTCTCCAGTTTGAGGGCTGCATGGACAGCAGCTGGGCCACATCCTTACCTCCTCCACAGGTAAAGATATAGGGATGCTCTCGGGAGCAAAAGAAACCTGGCAGACAGGGTGCCTGGGGCTGGGGAGAACGAGTCCCCCAGAGGACCCACTGACCATGCCTGGGGAAGAAGCTTCGGTTAAAAGGACTGAAGATGTGGAATTCAGTTGCAGCAGAAGGATACAGCTTTTTGAGGGGAGGATGCAGAAAAATAGCGTACTCCTCTAGCATCCCAGCATTTGGTACCCTGCTGCACAGGCTCCACGGAAGAGGAGCTGGGATCCAAGGGTACCTGCCAGGTGTTGGTTGCCCGCTCACCCACCAGGACCCCACGGTGGTCTCCATTGTCTCCAGCTATCTGCCTGGAGCACCTGGGTGCTGGCAGAGGTGGCAGCACCAAGGGAAACAGGACCCTGCCGGATCAAAAGCCAGAAGTGAAGTTCATTAAAACACACCCGCGTGCACAGAACTCTTTCTGGGAACCACAGGCTCCACCTTTGAGGACGCGCTCTGAAATTATAATTCATTGATTCTGAAGCCAATCATTTCATATTTTGACTGCTGGCTTAGGAATATTCATATTTTCCACTGCATTTAAATTTCCCTGTGCCATTAAAATCTCAGAGCTCTATAATTAGGCTTCTCCTGATAGATATGGATGAGGTCTCTGTTCTGGGGAGAGCGAGCAGGAGCCTCTGGGAAGCTGGAGGTTTGCTGGGAGGGCTTCCCCTCGGGGCTGTTCCCATCCCCTTCCCTCCCCAGCTGGAACCTTCCAACCCCGGCCCGCCTTCCACCTGGACCCAGTTCATGAGCCGCAACTCTCCCCCTCTGCCCCTCTCCCTTCCTATGCTCCAGGCCCCCAGCCACTGAAATGTTTACTCACTTAAACATAATTTGCATTCCAAAAGCTGTATTCCCGACTCAGATGATATTTATGAAATAAAGTCCCGCCGGTTACAGCAACTGAAACAGATGTGGCCAGCCACACCACTCCATGTATACAAAACCGTGCTCCTGCTCAAAAATAAATAAATAAATCCGTAGAAATCTTCTCCAGAGGTAAATGTTATTTTATGAAATGCAATACCACACGCACGCTGTTTCTGCCTCCTCCTTGTCAGCGCAGCCCTGTAGCTGGCAGAAGGCCTCTAGCCGCTGTGTGAGTCTCATCAGCCTTGTCCCCTTGACCAGATGCTCTCTCTGAATCAGGAAAGTCACCAAGCCTCATGGCCTGGCCACATCTCTCCCGTCCAGTTTCTGCTGAGATCGACTAAAAATATTGGGTAATGAAGATGGAAAACCAATAAAGGATGGGGGAAAATAAAGAATTGCTTAGAATGAATTCTGTACGTAATTACTTGCGTTTTTGCTAACTACTGTATAAACAACACTTTTAACAAGGCAAGTTGGAATCCTGAAGACAATTCTGCTTAGGGATATAGCTTCAATTTATTATACAGGGATAACTGAAAACTTTGTTTCTGCTGCGTTGCAGTCAATTTCCACAGCGCGCACATTTCGAATGTGTGATTAATCATATGAGTGCAGGGGTTGCCAATAGACACCAAAACTCTAAAACTGTAACAACTTGCTCATTTTGTGCGGTCATTCCAAATAGCTAAACAGCCCGAGCCTGTCAATGGGCACCAGGATCAATACTCCGGGGTCTCTGCAAGGGATTGATTTTGCTCTCAGAGGATTTCATTTTGCTCATCAACAAAAATACTCAGCTCCCTAAATAATCGGATCCCAGGCTTTTGTGCAGACCGGGAGAGCTGCCACCACCTGCCCCCGCCTGGGTGGCCATGGAGGGCTTCAGCGTGTGCTAGAACCTCACCACTTGTTGACCAAAAGAACACTTAACCCAAAGTTTGGACACTTCAAAAAAAAGAAAAGAAAAAAATCATTATCTCAAAATAGCTTAATTTGAACAATTATGCTTTCGTTTAAGACTAAGCAATTTAAGGATGGAGATGAGGGGTGTTCCTCTAACCTTAGCTGCTATCACAATCAATTTTATAATCAATTAATTTCAATTAATTTCATAATCAATTTTCTCTGGTGATCCAATGGCTAAGACTCTGCGTTTCTGATGCAGGAGGCCCGGGTTCGATCCCTGGTTGGGGAACTAAATCCCTCATGCAGTGGCTAAGTGTTCTCTCTAAGCGGCAACTAAAGATCTCACATGACGCAAGGAAGATCAAAGATCCTGTATGCCGCGACTAAGACTCAGTGCAACCAAATAAACAAATATTCAAAAAATAACAGCAACAGCGAATCCCAGCTCCACCATTTAAAAAATTCAGTTTTATCATGGTTGTGTTTCTATTTTTCTTTCCTGGTTTTTAATCAACCCTCATTTCTCATGTGTAGCTTTTGGTGAACAAAGAGCAGTATTTAACACACCTGGAATGACTGTTTACTAATAGTAGAATGTATACACTGTTCCTTGGGTGTTTATTCCTGAAGATAAGCTTCCATAAAAGTGGAGGATATGGCAGAACAAATGCATTGTCATGGGTGAGGGGCAGTGGGGGAGTGTTGCCCTGCCGGGAGGGGGAGGGGACGGTTTCTACCTAGAATCTCTGTGTCTACCTGGAACTTTAAAATGTTTGCTTTACCTACTAATTAGTTGATTCTTTCGCTGAGAGCTAGGGCTTTATTAAAGGAGGCTTTCTTCTAAGGTGGAAATTCTGCCCCCACCACTGCCCCCACCCAGAGAAGCCCTCAGCCTTTCCTCTATCAAGCCACCACCCTCTGATCAGGATGGGTTACAAAAAAGGTCTTGATTGACTAAACCTCAGGCCTGATTACATAAACATCAGAGAGGCGCTGAATGCCAAACACCTTTCTCAAGAGGGAAAAAAAATAATAATAAGGTGAGATTGCTTCATTCTCTGGCAACCTAAAAATAAATGGAAGGGGCTTCTCCCAGCTTCAGAGAGTGCATATGGATTTCTTGCTGACATTCGATTCTCTGAACTGAATGTCACACTTGCTGCGAACAGTTAAAAAAAAATAATAATGCTCGACTGTTATCGTTATTAGAAGGGCAAGAAGAATGAAATATCATGATTATCATTAGGAAACCCTGTAAAACATATTTGTACATTATCTTGGGGCAAATACAAGTGTCATGTGTTACCAATTGTTAGGCAAAGAATGTGGTAATATATTGTTCCCCTCCAGCCCTCCGAGCAGCTCAGCACAGGGCAGAAATGATGTGCTCCCTGTGTGTGAGGCTGGAACGCACTGGTGTGGGATGTGGGGGTCGGGGAGCCCTCCAGGACTGGCCTCCCCAAAAGTAGTTGAGTCTGGGATGGATGGAGCACAGATGGCAGTGCAGAGCAGGGGAGTGGGTGGAGGGGTGGAAGGCAGTCCGAGGCCAGGCTGAGTTTGGAGAGCCCTTGGTTGAATGGCAGGTCTGGTCCCTGGGCTGGGATTCCTGTCTCACTAGGGAGCCCCAGATTCCCAAGGAGGAAGCAGACTTACTTCTTTCTTTTCAGACAATTGGCATGCCTCTGAAAAGGGGCTTGAGGGTGAGGTTGGCATGGAGGAGGAAGTTTCCAAGGAGTCCTGCCCTAGGAACCCAGACTCCCTCTGCAGCCTTCTGCTTAAGAATCTGCAAGTAAAGGGGTTTGGTTTTGTGTTATTTGTTTTAGCATCAAAAGCCCTTTAGAGAATGTTATAAAAATGGACACACACGAGTGCCCACAATAATTCATATAAGTGTGGTGGACCCACAGTGCCTCTCAAAATTCATCCACCTGTGCCTGGAAGACCACGGATCTCCAGTTAAAAGCCTTTCATTCATTTGATCTAAAGGGAACTTTCCAGGGGTCCCCAGCGGCCAGGGGCATCCATGGGACCCTCTGCTGGATGCACTGCCAGGCCGGGGTTCCAGAGAGCCTTCAGGGGATACACAGAAGGAGGGAGCACTCCTGGTCCCGGCAGGTAGGCATGACTCCCATGAGTCCATGTCGGTGTTGGCAACTCCCCGGACAGTCTCTGCCCCTGGAAAATGGACTGAAAGGAAACTGCCAGAGAATGTCAGAATGGTACTCTTTGCATCATCACAGAGAAATGAAAGTCTCTCAAAGGGACCAGAGGACACTGCTTGGAAAACACCCACTCTCAGGCCCAAGGACTCCCAGAGCGAGAGCTCTGAATATCCCCCAAGGCTTCGCCTCTCTTGGACTCCAAGCACAGTGGACTGAGGTTGAGGCTGCACACAGGGTGTCCTCACCGGGAAGAGCAGACCTTCATCTTTGCAGGGCAGGGCTCACAGGGGTGGCCTGAGTGAGAGGGCAGCATGCGCTCTGACTGCTCTCCCAGCAGTCTCCCTCCACCCCTGCCCTGCTCTGAGACAGCACGATCTGAAGGGAGATACTTAGGCCTCTCTCTGCAGGGGTACACTTTGTAAGTGAGCCCCTTTGTCCCCAAAGTAATGCTATACTAATGGTGGCATTCCAGGAAGGGGGACTTGGCAGGAAGTGGAGAAGGCATTTGGGGGCAGGAAGTCCCTCAGTCCACACAAAGCCTGGTATATCTAAGTATACTGAAGCCGTTCTGTCTATTATAGGAAAGCAGGGTAGCCCCATAAACTTCTTGCTTACTGGGGAAACTAAGGCTCTGGGGTGGGAAGGATGGGTATGAGAGCTTGCAGCACCTTTCCCTGTGGCCTGGCACCTCCTGGGCCCCCACCTTTTGTGACATCAGAGCTTTAGTTCCCTCTGGCTGGGGTCCACAGCCTTCTTTGCTTCCAGGACAAAGTTCATCTCCCCCTATGGGTTGGCCAGTGCCCTTGGGCAGGCTCGGAGCACTAACATGCCTCAGTTGTCTCCCACATAGAAAGTGCAGAATCTCAGGGCCCCTGCAGCGCCATCGAACCCTGCTCTGCACATTCTAGTTTGAGATACACTGGCCAGAAGTTCCTCTCTTCCAGAACATTCACAGCCAAGTCTCACATTAGTAATTGGCTCATCTCAGATCTTCAGATTTTTCTCTCTTCTGGCTTTATCTCTAATTTTTCAAGTTGACAGTGTTTAATTTTCTAAGCAGTTACCATCCAGGCAGGTAGGGCATGATGAGACAGACAGCAAGCTGGCAGCCTGGAGTGCTGGAGGCCTGGAGGGCACGCGAGGCCTCTGGTCACCCTGAGCAGGTCAGCTGCAGGTGTGATCAGCTGGACCCCAGCCGAGTCTCCCCTTCCCCACAGCCATGGCTCCCCGTGACCCCAAATATCTGCCCAGACTCCCCCTCTGCCCCCATGCACCCCTACAGTACCTAACGATCTGCTACTGCTTCCCACAGACCCATGACCCTGTGGCTCCACGTGGACCCCCACTGACCACCATGGAACCCACTGGCCCCATTGATCCCCATGGATCTTCCCGTGAGCCCATGGTTCCCACAGCCCCCACAGTTCCTCTGGGGCCCCTGTGTACCCTCCTGGTTCCCTTAGGTTCCCACCTCCACCCCCACCACTGCCCACGAGCAACCTGGACAAGCTGCTCTCTTTCCCAGGGGAAACTCACTCCCATCCAGCTCCTCTGAGCTCCCGGCCTTTTCTTGTTGCTTTTCAGACCTCTTTTCTCCAACTTTCCCACTCGTTCAGTACATGATGCAAAGTTGTGGAAAATGTGTGAGGACATTAACCCGAGATGTTATTTGTAAATATGTTATAATTTATTAAATTAGAAGGCACTCGACAGCAACTCAGATAAAGAAACACATTGGAGTGTTACTCCAGCACATGCACTATTTTAATAATCCTTTTATCTTAAAATATTGCCTCCTATCAGGCTGTCAGGGAGCAGCAGGAGAATCTGTTAAGTGTATAGAGGGGGGCATCTCTCCAACACGTTTTACGGTGAATTATTAAAGGACAGAAAGGCGCCAACTAATCATTTGATAAACACAAGTAGATTATGTGTAATGGGTACCTTCGTGGAAAGAATCCTGGACAGCTCAGGAAAATCCTGGGGCCCAAAACAGAACTTCTCCAAACCAGCCTCTCCCACTGCCCTCTCTCTCCTAAAGCAACTTATGCCAAACTTGAACTTCAAATTCTCATTTACCACCATTTCTGGCCACACCCTAGAACCACTGGTAATCTATTTTACGTCATATTTTTATTTAATTTATAGCCATTCCTTTTTTTTTGTCTTAACTTAAATAGATTTAATTTTTAAAGGAAGCTTTATATCATTACCATGAATAGAAAACTAATAGCACTTACCATAAATATGAAATAACCGTAAAAAAAAGTATAATGGAAACAAAACCATGTAATTAAATTCCAGCTCAATATGAAGGTTTGATGAAGCCTGAGTCCTGCTCTCTCTGTTAAAAGGGAAGATTATCTCGTGTCATGGAGGCATTCAAGATGTGCTGGAGCCAGAGAGGTTTCCTCCCTGACCCTGGATAGACTGAGGCACCCACAAAGGGGACCCTTTCTTCCCAGGCAACTTGCTGTGATATAGCACGGGCTGAGTACCACCAAAACCCCTCAGGTCCCCACAGTGATCCTGTACCACTGTTTTAGATGCAGTGGATCAAAATCAAGAACATTGATCACATCACTATTCCCTGAGGCTTTGCCCCACGGGTGAGCAGGTGAGAGTTTTCCAGGAATCTTGTCCGAGAGGACACAGCCCCAGAGGCTGGCATGTGAGCCCCACTCTGCTTGCAATCTGGGACAAGTCAACTTCTCTCTCTGATGACAAGTCATCAGAGTCTGGAGATAGAGCTTCTGGACCGCAATAGAGCTTCTCTAAGGCTGTCTGCCTTCTTTCAGTCCTGCACTTAACCTCCTCCGCACGCAGCAAAACTAGACAGTTTTTAAAGTATTTTTCATGTCCCTGTGATGCAAAGCATGTGTCCCTGGGACCGACTGTGTGAGACTCCTTCCTTGAACTGGAGAAAGGAAATGTTGGATCATCAAAATGCAAAGCCAAATAAGGGGGAAAACATGAACCTAAAAATGAATCCCTAAGCCCCAAGGAAAGCATGAGCATCTTGCTGTCAAAATAGAAGCCTGAGCCACATAAAATAGAAATATCCCGATGTGAAGCCACACTCTCCCATCATATTTAGAACCCACTTCAAACCAGGAAAAGGTAATGTCAGATCATCAAAATTCACATGAGAAAACACAGTTATGGTTCTTCCTGTTAGCTACGATTAATATGAGCAGTTAGAGGAAGGCTAAAAAAATGAAGTCATACATTATTTTTTTTCCTCGTAGGTATAGGTTTTATTTGACCTATTGCTTTTAAAATAGAATACCTTCCCAAGCACGCTTTACATGATAAAACTCAGAGACAAAAGAGAGAAAATGCAAATCAATTCTACATTACATGTATGTTGCTGCATTTGGCAAAATCAAATGAGATCTTTTCATCTCCTTACTGTAGAACAAAAACAGAGCAATATTATGAAATCTCACAGAGCTTTATTTCTCGGCGTCTTTTGTGTCCAGCCTTTTAAATTCAGGTTTTTCTGCCTTTTTTACTGACAAGCCCACAATTTTCAGAAAAGAAAGCTAGCATTAATTAAGACAGTGCCAGATGTAATTTTCTTGGGAAGTAAATTTCTGCACAACTAAAGGTTACAGAGACCTTTTCACTGTCAAAATTTACTACAGCCTGTGAATGTTAATGTTTCTAATGAAGACATGTTCTCTGTCCCTGAACTTAAAAGTACCCAGAGAAGAAGGCAAAGAGAAAAAAAACTCTATTTGACGAATGTATCTGGAGCCTTTGCATTAATGCAGGAACTCTCGGCTGCTGGCGCACGTTGTAATTATAGTGTTTGGATACTCTTGTTTTCCAAACAAGGAATATTGCCATAAATTGGCAATTTTGCATGAGGAGTGGGATTGTAGTAGGTGCCTTCCGCTACAAATGAGCTCAGAGTGTAATAAGCATTTACCCCATTATGCTTAAGGATGTGTGCCTTCTGACTCTGGGGAAGGCGCTCAGGAAGCAGGCAGAAGACCCACAGCCTCCACGATGGGCCACCAAGTCAATGTTGGGGCCCCTGGGTTTCCAGTTTTCTGACCTCCCACCACGTGGGCTCAGAAGTTTGTCTTGGTGTTTGAACCAATCCATGTCATTAGTTTCTGGCCAGTCTTCTGATTTTGTTTTGGAAGCCTAAGCATTTTCTGTCCAGCATGCAGGAAAAACACCATGGTGTACAGAAAGCAGGGCCCTCCCTCCCCTGGGGCTTGCTGCGATCTTTGCTGGAGGTTCCCAGAGTGAGAAGACAGCAGAGCCCAGCCTCAAGCTCACTTTGTGATTTTTCCTCTTCAATAAATTGAGCAATGGAGTTAAAAGATAGTTGTTTCATTGACCGAGTGAAGTCTTTTTCAGAAATTTCTCCTAAGAAAACAGCTTGCATTGAGCACAGTGATGTTCTCCATTCACAAACACAACAACAAGTAGAAAAGTAAAAGACTTAATGTTGAACAACATGAGAATGAGTAAGTAAACCATATTGTTGTTCTTCAGTCACCAAGTCATGTCCTTCTCTTTGTGACCCCGTGGACTGCAGTACGCCAGGCTTCCCTGTCCCTTACCACCTCCCAGAGTTTGCCCAAGCTCATGTCCATTGAGTCAGTGATGCCTCATCTTCTGTCGTCCTCTTCTCCTTCTGCCTTCAATCTTTCCCAGCATCAGGGCCTTTTCCAATGAGTCAGCTGTTAGTATCAGGATATACCCCCAAACAGAATATTATATAGGCATCAATCTTGCCAATAAAGAAGACATGTTGATCAAATGGAAGCCATTTATGTTATATAACATGTGAAAAGCAAGATACAAAATTTTGTGATTTCAGTTTTGTAAAATAAGAAATTTGTTGACAGTGGAAGCCACTGGTGGGCAAAATCACAGACACTTTTCTTTTTCCTAATAAAAGTTAACAGAAGAAAGGTTTTGAAAAATTTCCCCAAAATATCTTTTTTTATCATCAGGAAATGCCAGAGGGTCATCAGGACTGAGTCAGCTTCCCATTTCAACATGGGCCCTCTTGAGTCTTAAATTCTTTACGGTCTGATTTATCATTGTCTGTCTTTCTTCTAAAGCAAAAATTGGCAAACCTTTTGTGCAAAGAGCCAGATAGTAAATATTTTATCTTTATGTGGCATAAGGTCTATGTCACAATGACTCAACTTAACCATTACTAGCATGAAAGCAGTCATACGCAATACGTAAAGAGCATGGCCATGTTTCAATAAAACTTTACTGACAAAAGCAAGTGGTGGGTCATACTGACCACAGGACAGTTGGTCAACTCCTTTCTAAATCAAACCAGTATTGTGCTAATGAAGTATAGCATGTGAGCACAATGCTCTAACACATCCAAGATAGCAGAGAACCAGCACTCCCATTAATGGATGGATGCAACAATTCCTTGCAGAGACAACAAAAACACCAGGAGCACCCCACCTTTCCAGAAGCGTCCTTCAGCTTAGTCATGCTATCAGGCTATGGACTACAGCCCTGGTCTCTCCTGGTCTGTGTGGTTGGGGATCTTGGGTCTTGCTCTGTATCATGTGACCTGCCCTGTCAGTGGTGGTGGGCCTCTCTACCCCACTCCTCCTCCTCTCCCTCATTCTCTTGGAGGACTTGGACGATGTGTTCCACAGCATCTCTCTGGTCACCATCAGCTCCTAGAGAGGAATAACCAGGAGTCTTGCTTGATCTGGCAGAGAATCAGATTTGCCTGTTGTCCTATAGTTATAAATGTGCTCCCTTTCACGCTCAAAAGTGCCAGGCTTGCACAGTTTATCATCTGTATGATCATATCCCCAAAGGTGAATTTAGTCGCGTTGTATCCTGTGCAAGAAGAAACTATGAGAATTCAATTATCCACAGGACTTATAGGAAAAAAAATACTTTTAAGAAATGAAAAGCAAAAACTCAGAATTCAGCAGAGTGGCTGATGCTGCACTGTTCAGGAGGTAGGTATATGCCTGCAATCGCATTATAAAGGGCCCTCAGATCTTATAGTGGCTGATACTAAGAGATGGTTGAGTGGCAATACTGACTGTGCTGAGGTTCCCTTTACAGTTGACTTTGAACTCTAACTCCCTTGCCTGTCTCATGTTCTAGCTCCTGCATCAGTGCCCTACCCCTACCCCAGCCCTGGTATTCTCCTGCAGCTCATCCTGCATCTCAGGGTCTCTGCTCTTGGCCTTAGCCCATTGTCCTCCTCCAAGTGACCAGGGTAATTCACCCAGATACTTTATTTGGAATCATCCAAACCTTTTCCAGGGCTTCCCTGGTGGCTCGGATGATAAAGAATCTGCTTGCGATGCTGGAGACCTGGGTTCAATCCCTGGGTTAGGAAGATCCCTGGAGAAGGGAATGGCAATCCACTCCAGTATTCTTGCCTGGAGAATCCCCATGGACAGAGGAGCCTGGTGGGCTACAGTCCATGGGGGGGCAAACAGCTGGACATGACTGAGCAACTGACACTTTCAAACCTTTTCCAATCATCCCCCTTGAGAGCTCTTTAGACAGAGGAGTCAGCAGAAGATGCTTGTGGAATGTACACACCATCTCCTGAATGAATACGCTTGTTCAGAGGACAAAATACCCAAAGAGTAAGATGTGCAATCAAGGAAGAGAAAGAAGCAGACGCAGAACAAGGGAAGCATGTGTAGCACCTTCCCTCCAAAAAGACTCTGTCCAGGAGACTTGACTCTGGGGAGAGGGGATAACAGGTGGAGAAGGAAGAGCATGGAAATGTCTGGCCTGGCCCAGAATGTATGACTTTCAAAAAGACCAGTTATCTTAGACCATGGTGACTGTGGTACCCAGATGATCAGTGTCAGCATCACTCAGGTCCTAGTTAGAAATGCAAATTCTCAAGCTCCCTTGACCTCTTGAATCTGGAGCCCTGGGGCTGGGGCCAGCCCTCGGCGGGGTGTTGGTGCATGCTTCTCCAGGTTGAGAGCCACAGCCATTAGACACCAGGGTCTAAAGAGGCCCCGGGGGCCCTTGTCCTTGGGTGGAGCTGATGTGAGGTGTACATTGAGGAGGGGAGGTGTTTGAGGTTTGAGTTGCTTAAATGATGGTCAATGGACAGACTGACAGGGTGTTTTTTCCTCTGATTTGACTGAAGAAGCCAACAGTCCTTGTAGTTACAGACACAGAGTAAAGGTCCTCTCTCTCCATAGAGATGGTGTTGGTTTCACTCAAACTACTGCTCTGTGAGATCTTCCTGGGTGTGGTCAGGCCAGCGTCCACCCCAGAACCCAGATAAAGAGGCCAGCCCCAACCCACCCATGAGAGCCCTTTGCTCCCAGCTAGACCCTCTCCCTGAGCTCAGGTTACTAAGGAAACCACCACACGCCTTTCTCTACCCTTGCCATGCGCAGCTCTCCAGAGTCGGCCTCACGTGGCAAGGGGCTCCCCAGAGCAGCTGAAGAAAACAAAGTGTGAAACCTGTAAAAATGACAGACAGACACAGCCCACCTTGGTAGAACTGTGCAGAGGGATTTTTAACTCTGGGAGGCAACAAAGGGGAGGAAAAGTGAGAGAATTTAAGAGCTGGGTCGTACGATTCACACTCCAGGGTTAGCTATAGGGGTCCATGTTCCTCTACAGAAAATGGGGCACGAAAGGATGATTTCTGCTAATGCCTATCCCAAGGCTCTCACAGTAACCGTGGCAGAGTGCAGGTTTCCCCTGGCTGCTCCCAGGTGGGGCATCCTGACTTCAGGGTGATGAACATTAGGGACGGGGCTTGAATGGAACAGCAAATTGGCCAACAAACCTGTGATGGTTTTCCTTTCTGTGTTTTTAAAAATATATATTTGGATTTCACACTCCGCTTGGGTCTCTCTGTATTATTCAAAAGAAGTCTTGGCCCCTGAAATTGACATAATATTGTATGCCCACTCTATTTCAATAAGAAAAAAATGCAATTAATTGATTTGAAAGAATTTTTTTTTCTTTCTCCTTTCCTCCCTTCCTTCTTTTCTTTCTTGTGTCTCACAGCCCTGGTAGAGTGACTAAAACACTGAAGCAGCTAAATTATAGCACAGGTGGGGAGATTCAATGATGCCAAAGTGCATTCTGCGGGTCATGCTCTCACCTTCTCCCAACGGTGACCTCTGTGCAAACGACCCAGTCTCCATACACACCTGTAGCCTGGGTCTAGGGGTGTCTCTGCAATTCATGAATCCTTTTGCAAGCAGCCACTGAACTCCTTTCCTGTGCCCACACTGTCCCAGCACTCTGGGGGTGTACATATGGGTAGGAGATAGCCTGACTGCAAGCACGGACAGCACCAGTGAGACCACCAGCCTCTTGGCGAAAAATTCCTTAAGAGGAGGAAATGAAGTGGTGATGCTCCTGGCTCTTGGGGAAAATTCACCAAGTAGAAAAAACGTCACTGAGTCAGGATCTCAGTAGGAAATGGGGGAAAAGTGATTGATTTTGTCACAGCCTCTTCTGTCTGACCAGACCCCAACTCACTGGAAAACTGCAAAGACCTTGCAGTAGAGGCACAATGGATACTGAGGGTGAAGATGTGGCCACAGCTCAAAACTCAAAGGAGAAGACTGTCACCAAGTCATGAAATATGGCTGGAGAAGGTCACTGAAATGGAAGATTCCTCTGTGCACGTGGAAAGGGCAGACATAAGGATGCTGGGGAAATGACACCAGTGAGTTTGCCTCCGGATGTTAAAATACATGTGCGTGTATCTGAGGACTGCTCAGACCTTCAGAGGATGCTGTCTGATGGATCCAATATCAGAATCCAGTCAGGGACTAAATGGTACTTTCCTCCTTATTCTTATGAGGAAAATTGGACCCTTCTAGCCATACAGATGATCTAAAGAGGCTCTAAAGACAAACCCCACCCAAGGCCCCACGGGCTAGGGGCTGTCCTTCTCTCTGCTCATCATCGTAGCTACTTCTCCTGGGTGATGGGGAGGGCATAGGAGTGGGCGGGAAGGATACCATTCTCCCCAGATACCAATGGGATGTGAGACTCACAAAAAAGCTAAGATTCACTTTTACATGATATAGATGTTTTTAAAATTATGGTGCAGCTTTAGTCATTCTTGTTCAGCTTGGAGATTACTCTGACCCTTAGCTCATTTTCTGCTGCCCAGTTTTCCTTGGTCTAGGGTATGCTTTTGCTTGTTTAAGGTTAGTAAAGTGTGTGTTAGTCGCTCAGTTGTGTCTGACTCTTTGCAACCCCATAGACTATATAGCCTGCCAGGCTCCTCTATCCACGGAAGTCTCTAGGCAAGAATACTAGAGTGGGTTACCATTCCCTTCTCCAGGGGAGCTTCCTGACCCAGGGATCGAACCTGGGTCTCCCACATTGCAGGCAGATGCTTTACCATCTGAGCCACAGGGAAGCCCAAGGTTAGTGAAACTTTCTCTAGTTCTTACCTCCAAGCACTAAAGACTTCCACCCCAAATGTAGGGGATGGACTTTGGGGCATGGAGAAGTAGAAGAAATATTATAAAACTACTTTGGCTGAATATTTTGCTTTTCAATCTGCAAGTAACATCTTGTTGATTCATTCCTTCATCCCTTCTACCTAGAAATAGCCTTGACCTCCACAGTAATTTTCACAGTGCCCCCCCCCGCCAACTTTCAGCCAAACAGAAAGTAGTTTTTGGTCCCCTCCAGTATGGCTTGTATTGAATCCTTAAGGCTAAAAACTGCACACAGAGCAGAAAGGACCAGCCCTAAAAAGGCCTGGGAAGAGCTCATTCCAGAAAGTCATGACTTTAAAGGGAGGAAAGACAGAGAAGTTGAGAGTTGTAGCACGTGGGGCTGGATACAGGCCAGAGTGTAGACGCCTTCATCAGCCTCATTTCCAGTGAGGAAGCTGAGTTCTAGAGAGGCTAAATGACATGCCCAAGGTCATGAAAGATCAAATCCTCAACACCTATGTTCTTAGCCACTACATCTTCCTCTTACAGGAAGCCTTCCTGATTGACCCCGGCTTCCTCTGTACCTCTCTGGGCTTGATCACTCTCTCACAGTCTTGGGCGTACCTTGTTCATGGCCTTGGGTACTCCTTTTCTCCTTGGAGCCACATCTGAGCACACATCTGGGTATGGAGGATATTCAGGACCCACTTTCCAAAGGATCAGCTGTCTGACTCTTGGATGTGTTCCATGCCCTTAGTCCCCTTCCTGGGCAAATTACAAGGTGGATGCTGGGATAGAAGATGAAACTTGTGATCTTTGGGCTCATTGGAGCCTTTAGAGGGAGGCCTGTGAATGGCATCACTGGCTGAAGAGAGAACTAGCCCTGGGGTGAAATGGGACAGAAGAAAGAGTTGTGAGACGAAGATTGAAAGATAGTCCACTAGATTTTCACGGTAACGAAACTCCAGCTACTCTCAAGGCATCAGCACAAGGCGGAAAAAGAACAGAGAGAGAAGGGACAGCAGGGTGGGAAGCCCTCTCCGTTAGCTGCGGGCAGCAGCAGGGAGCAGCAGCAGCCTGTGTGGCTGATGGTTGGGTGGTAAGGGCTGCTGGGCGCAGGGTCACTGGGGAGCACTGCCTGCCAGTCAGGACCTTGCATCTGTGACTGATGGCCACCATATGGTAGAACCTATCCCAGATGGCCATATTTCCTTTCTTTAATTTAATTTATTTTATATTGGGGTATAGTTGATTTACAATATTGTGTTAGTTTCAGGTATATAGTGAAGTGGTTCAGTTATACATATACACGCATCCATTCGTCTTCGGCTCTTCCCTGGTGGCTCAGACACTAAAGAGTCTGCCTACAAAGTGGGAGACCCAGGTTCGATCTTTGGGTCAGAAAGATCCCCTGGAGAAGGAAATGGAAACCCCCTCCAGGATTTTTGCCTGGAGAATCCCATGGACAGAAGAGCCAGACAGGCTATATAATCCATGGGGTTGCAAAGAGTCAGACACGACTGAGTGACTAACACACTTCTTTTTCAGATTCTTTTCTCAGATAGATTATTACCAAGTATTCAGTAGAGTTCTTTATATTGTACACTGGGCCTTTGTTGATGATCTATTTTACATATAGTAGTGTGTATATATCAATCCAAAACGCCTAATTTATACCCCCCCCCACCTTTCCCCTTTGGTAACGGTAAGTTTGTTTTCTAAGTCTGAGAGCCTGTTTCTGTTTTGTAAATAAGTTCACTTGTATCATCTTCTTAGATTCCATATATAAGTGGTATCATATGGTATTTGTCTTTCTCTGTCTGACTTACTTCACTTAGTATGATAATCTCCACGTCCATCCATGTTGCTGCAAATGGCATTATTTCATTCTTTTTTATGCCAAATGGCTAGGCTTCTTAAATTTTTCAAGAGAAATTGCGAATCTGATTTTTTTTACATGGAATATCCCAATTTCAAACTTTATAACTGATTCAAAGAATTTTAAACATTCCATAAACCAAGTGAAAGCTGTGGACTAGGTTAAGTCTGAAGTCTGCCAGCTTGTGGCCCCTGATCAGAATTCAGTCTTAACCCCTCCCAGTGACCTCAGAGGGACCAGAGACGGGCAGGCTTGGGAGCTCCGTGCCAGCTGTCAGAGGCTTCTTTTCCAGAATGTTTCAGTCACAGTGAGAAGGCCTGGTCAGGAGGCCCTTCTCCTTGGGAGTGTCCTGTTGCTCCACGTCCTTTCCAGGCCCCAAGACTCCTGTCCTCTGCCCTCCTTTCTGCCACACGGCGGGCCACCTGCTCTCAGCAGGTGCAGGCTCACCAGCGCCCAGGTTCCGAGCTCCCACTGCCTACCCACCGCTCCGGGCACTCGCCACTGTTTCTGTCCCTCCAGCTCTGTTCCCAGCAGGATACCGCCGCAGCTCGCCTGACAACTGTCAGCCTGAGGTGTGGACACCTTCTCCTTGGTGGCTTCCCCTTTTTCATTAGTCTTGACAATGCGTTTTTCCAAGATTAATAGTGCAGGGGGAGGCAGGATATGAGGCTTTTAGTGGTGACAAACTGCCAGGCCCAGGTGGCTCTGAAAGTTGTGTGGCAGCAGGAACAGGCCAGTGGCAGAGCCCCAGGGGGCTGAAGGAGAGGGCAGTGATGGTCTCATATCCATCGGAGCCTGGACCAGCGAGACCCGGGGGCAGGGGGATGGCCCTCATCCTTCCTCTTTCCTCACAGCAGAGACAGTTGTGCTCAGCCCCAGATACCAAGCCACACACACACACACCTACAGACACAGCCCAAACACCCCTCTAGGTAGCCTCTGAGGCTGGATGTTCAGGGGGCAACTGGTGAGCTGGGGCATGCTCACTGCTGGGTACAAAGGACCACGTAGCACAGCCCTTCAAGCTTAGGCACTTCTGCTCTCGGCTCTGTCTGTTTCTGCCCTCTGGCTCCTTCTCCTTCTTCCATAGGCCCAACCTCAGATTCTCTGTTTTATATATAATCTTGAGAGCTTGAAAACACAAGAATGCAAGAATGTAGCCTTACCTTTCCATTCTGCCCTGGTCATTTCCATTTCACTGGTCCTTATTACCTGCTTTCTGTACCCTCCTCCATCTCCCAAAACAGTGAAAGAGGGATTTGTAAATGTTCAGGCTGAGAGGGAAGGGGTTTGGAGTATAATCAAGGAAATTCAGGGGAAGGGTATACATATACTGATTCTCAGAAATAGTATTTTACTCCATATATAATACCTTCTTCACATTTATACACATTTACATGTTCAAAAACACATGCTCACACTTATACATGTTAAAATGTCCACCCACACTCACATGCACACAAACATGTGTACACATGCAGTCACAGACATGTACACACAGCACATGCACACACACATACTTACACACACACACACAGGCAAATACCAGCCTTTTTCCTGGGAGCAAATTCTGGCTCTATCTCAAGTTCAAGATGATCCTTAAGCTAGAAGGGTCTTTGGGAGCAACCAGAGGCCCAGAAAGGGAAAGGGGCTTCTCTGAGGTCACACAGCCTTTTAAGACTTGAGCTGAGCTTGAAATTCTGACATACCTAAAGTCTTTCCCCAGGTAAACTGACTCCTTATAGTTTTAGGATAAAAATACTTTCCAGTTTGCATCTATTACCTCTTTTAATCTTCATGGTTCATTTGAGAGGTAAGCTTCATTATCACTGTTGAGTTCAAGGTGTGGAAATCAAGGCATAAAGGGGAGATGTTACTTACCTAAGACATGGAGCTGGTCACTGAAGTAGGGCTTGTCCCCAGAGACCTGACCCTCAGGTTGAGTCACTTTGATGCACTCAGCAGCCTCTTCCTCTCCTAAGGCACTGGGTCATCACCCAACTCAGTGAAAGTCCTTTCTCTGCACTCATCCTATTCCATTTGACCCCGGGAGAATGGAGCCTGTTTCTTTTAAAATGATATGTAAGAGCTCTGTGACCTTGGACAAGTCACTTCAAATAGCTAGCTCTTCACTTATCAGGTTGTAAAATGGACAAGGAGAGTGATAATAACTATCTTTCAGGGTTACCTTGATGATTAAACAAACACATATATACGCACCTATTTTTTAAACTGGAAAATTATATAGAAATGTAAGAAAATGTGAAAATGTTATTGAGAACTCCTTTGAGGTTTTTAGGGCAATTAAGGCACAGATGGAGTTCCTTCTTCATGGAATCTCTCCTGTTGATACTATCATCTGTCTGCTAAATATAGAAGACAACTGTCAAAGCTAATAGACAGATGACTGAAAACAAGAAGACATTTGCAATGTCTACCATTGATAAGAGACCTGCATCAAGACTACAAAACAAATAGAAAGATAACAACCTACTAGAAAAAGGAAGGAAGCATATGAGCAGGCAATTTATAGAAGGGGGAAACCAAAAGCTAATCAGCATATGAAGAAACGTTCAAAGTCATTAGTAATCAGATAAATACAAATTAAATTAATGAGCTATTACTTGGCAACTATTAGGCAAACATTAGTAAAAGGCAATACCAAGTAGGAGCAGGAATGTGAGGACAGAGGGGCATTTTGTACTGACAATGGGAGAGTAGGACCTATGGCCTTTTGTGGGCATGATCTGTAAAATTTAATCAAGATGCATAAACTGAGTCCATACACTCCAGCTATTTTTTACTGCATAACAAGCCATTGCATAATTAAAAAAAAATCATCGTTTTGCTCACCAGACTTCAATTTGGGTAGGTTTTGGTTGAGAAAACCATCTTTAATTTTTGTGGCACCAGCTAGGGTGACAAAGGCTGGAGTGGGTAGTGGGGATACTTGATTGCTTGGGGCTAGAACCAACAGACACTTACTCTCTTGCCTGGAACTTGTTCCTGGTCATCAGCTACTGTCCTGGTCAAGGCTATTGGGCAGAATTCTGACATATGATCTCTCTATGTTACTTGGCTCTCACTCAGCATGGTAGCTGGTTCCAAAGGGCCAATGGTCAGGGAAGAAATGCATGGCACTTTTCTATCCTTGTCTCAGATGCTACATGGCTTCATTTCCACTCTATGCTAGTTCTCAAGGAAGTTACAAAGGTACATCCAAGATCAAGAGAAGAAGACATAGACTTCAGCTCTCAATGAGGGGGGTAGCCAGGGAGTCAACATCACATCCGAGAAGAGTGGGGGGATGGGACGTGTTGTGGTGGCCATTTTTAGAAAATGCAATCTTCTTGACCACAAAGAAATTCTCATTCAGATCTCCAGGAACTGCACAGGAATGCCATTGCAGCATTGATTGGGTGGTAGAAAATAGAAGATGAGCAGATGTCCATCACTGAGAGAGTAGAGAAGTAAAATATCACAGTGCACAAAATAGAGTGTTTTGCTGAAACTGGATGGGTAATATGCACTCACAATAATGTCTGTCAGTGGTTCATTAAAAATATATATGTAACAGATGGCCAACAAGCACATGAAAAGATGCTCAACATCACTAATTATTAGAGAAATGCAAATCAAAACTATAACGAGGTATAACCTCACACTAGTCAGAATGGCCATATCAAAAAACATACAAACAATAAATGATGGAAAGGATGTGGAGAAAAGGGAACCTTTGTGCACTGTTAGTAGGAGTGTAAGCTGATACAACTATCACGGAGAACAGCATGGAGGTTCCTTAAAAACTAAAAATAGAGCTACTATATTACCCAGCAATCTCCCTTATGGGCCTATACCCAGAGAAAAACCATGATTCAAAAAGATACATGCACCCCATTGTTCATAGCAACACTATTTACAACAGCCAGGACATGGAATCAACATAAATGTCCATCAACAGAGGGATGAATAAAGAAGATGTGATATATACATACAATGCAATATTGCTCAGCTATAACAATGAGCAAAATTGAGTTATTTGTAGAGACATGCATGGACCTAGAGAGTGTCATACAGAGTAAAGTAAGTCAGAAAGAACAAAGCAAATATCATATATTAATGTATGGTTGGGTGGCATCACCAACTCAATGGACACAAGTTTGAGCAAGCTCCGGGAAATGATGAAGGACAGGGAAGCCTGGCATGCTGCAGTCTATGGGGTCGCAGAGTCGGACATGACTGAGCAACTGAACAACAATAAATGTATTAATATATATGTGGAATTTATGAAAATGGTATACATGATCCTTTTTGCAAAGTAGAAATAGAGACACAGATATATAGAGCAAATACATGATATGAAGGGAGAAAGAGGGGTGGGAGGAATTGGGACAGTGGAATTGACACATATACAGTATTGATATTATGTATAAAATAGATAAATAATGAAAAAAAAAAATATATATAGCACAGGGAAGTCTACTTAATGCACTGTGGTGACCTGAAAGGGAAGGAAATCCAAAGGGAGAGGATATATGTATATACACAGCTGACATTTTATTGTACAATAGAAACTAACACAACATTGTAAAGCAATTATACTCTAATAAAAGTTCATTAAAATATATATGTTATATATATCTTATTTTTAAAAGGTAAACCATAAATATAATTAAAATATAGAGCTAGGTATTATACGCATAATTAAAAATACCTATGCACAAAGTAAAAATACATATTTTACAAGAACATTTACAAATGAAATGCATGCTTTGAACACATTGCAATGGAATCTCATATTTGGAGGAAGGAAATGGATATGGAGAATAGGAATAAAAGAAATACTTATTTTTGAAAGAGGATAAACCCAGAAATTTATTCACACTTACACCATTGTTTGATTTTTGACACAGGTGCCCAAACAATATGATGGGGAAAAGGAAGTCCTCTCAACAAATGGCAGTCGAATATCTGGATATTCATGTGGAAAAAATGAAACCGAATTCCTACCTCACATCACACACAAAAGTAATTAAATTATAGACTTAAACATTCAAACAAAAACTATGAAGCTTTTAAAGGGAAATAGAATATTTTTGTGAACTGAGAGTAGGCAAAAATTTCTTTGATAGAGCACCATGAACAATAACCAATACAAGGAAACCGTGATGATCTACAGTCATCAAAATGATAAATATCTGCCCATCAAAATAAACCACTGATAAAGGGAGGCCATAGACTGGAAAAAATATATATAAAAAATATTTTTTTAATAAATTTATTTATTTTAGTTGGGGGCTAATTACTTTACAATATTGTAGTAGTTTTTGCCATACATTGACATGAATCAAAAAAAAATATTTTTCACAAAAGATAAGTGTGGGGAATTCTCACAATTCAATGATGAAAGGATAAATAATCCAGTTAAAAATAGACAAAGTATTTAAACAGATAATTCACAAAGACAAATGATGGCCAATAAATGTATGAAATAATATTAACATCAGTCTTTTTTAGAGAAACGCATATTAAAACTACCATGAGATACCACTGATTACCTGTCAGAATACACAAGATTAAATCTAACACCACCAAGGATGGTGTCAAGGATATGGAGTAACCGGAACTCTCATGAATTTTTGATGGGAAGGTAAAATTGTACATCCATTCTGGAAAAAGTTTCTCATATTTTCCTATAAAACTAAACATACACGTAAGTTGTGACCTGATAATTCCCCTCCTAGGTAGTTATTAAGGAGAAATGAAACATATGTTTACACCACGACTTCTTCATATAAGCTTGATTTAAAAAGTGGCCGTGTCCCAAAAAAATGGATAAATAAACTGGGGTATATTCATATAAGCTACCCTAGTAGTTCAGCGGTAAAGAATCCACCTGCAACGCGGGAGACCTGGGTTTGACGCCTGGACTGGCAAGATCCCCTGGAGAAGGGAATGGCTACCCACTCCAGTATTCTGGCCTGAGAATTCCATGGACTATACATATACTGGAATTCTACTCTGAAATAAAAAGGAACACAGTATTGATGTGTAAAACATCACAGATGAAGCTTTAAATGTTACGCTGAGTGAAAGAAGAGCAAAAGAATGTGTGTTCTTATCAGTTCATAGATATGAAGATTCAGGGCAAGGAAAACTAATTTATGGTGGAAAAAAGTCAGAACAGTGGCTGCCTTTAAGGAATGCTGTAGGAGATGAATTGAAAGGGAATTAAGGATATTTCTAGGGTGACAATAATGTTCTATATCTTGATAAGAGGGATATACTGGTGCATGTATTTGCCCCAGCTCCACAATGAATACATTTATTGCTCATGCATTTCACTGTATATGTATTTTTACAATAAAAGAACAAAAGAACTGAAAGCAAATATTTTAGTAAATAGTGAAGTATTTACAGGAAAGTGTACTGAAGTCTGTAATTTACTTTTAAATGCACCCCAAAAGTATATTCATTGATGGATACAAGTTTGGATTGATAGAGGATAACAAAACTGTTGTAATGTATTGAGGTAGAGTCTAGGTGGAAGGTGTACAGGTGTTCACTGTAAATGTCTTTCAAGTTTGTTGTATAAAACACTGTGGGAAAAACAAAAATAAAGATGAGAGAAGACCTAACACTGAAGACCATGATGAAGTGCCCTGAGCTGAGGACTATGACCAATGCAACTCTGTCTCTAATAGGAAAAAGCTAAAATATTAAGTATTTTGAACTAAACTATCAGATATTTGACAGTGGCAAGCATGGGTCTTCCGGTGGGACGTGGGGACCACCGTGAGCATGTCAGGAGTGAGAACCAGCTGCACAGACCATCAGTTTGAGTTCTACTCAACCTAAAATATCCCCACCCCTGAAGGGCATGCCTCTGGCTCTACATGGCACCCTAGGAGCCAGAGGCAAGCCGTGCAGTGATGTGGGGGAACAGTACCTCACAGAGGGGAGACTGGAACCCAGGGAGCAGGTACCAGGGAGTCTATGCATCCATACACCCAGAGTCTTGTAAGAAAGGCTGCAAGTTTAGCTGAGCAAGGCCAGGGCCCTTCTTCAGGCTCCAGAGCACCTGATTCACACAGCATGTGGCCACTTGCATGTCTTTGGACAGGTACACTATACCCAAGGATCAACAAGAGGGCAGAACCAGTGATGGACGCCCCTGTGTCTTGATAGGAAGCACTGAGGAAATGCCTGAAGGATGAATGAATGAATGAATGAATGAATGCCTAGCTGTTTCCAGCAATGGTGTGGCAGCAGCACAGCCAAGATGGGGTTCTCTTGGCCTGAGCACCGGGAAGAAGGGCTTGGAACAGAAGTCAGGAGGATTTGTCAAGTTTTATTATGTGATCTAAATTTCCACATTTGACCTTTGCCTATTAAAAATGCTTTTTCATTATGCTTAGTAATTTTTAAGGGCCACCAACTAGATGGTAGAAGAAGCTCCAGAAAACTCCATCTTCTTGGAGATGCCTTTATGTCCAGTTCATAGCTGGGTTTTATGTCCACTTTATAATTGGGATTTTATGATGGACGTGAGTTTGAGCAAGCTCTGGGAGTTGTTGATGGACAGGGAAGCCTGGCATGCTGCAGTCCATTGGGTCTCACAGAGTCGGACATGACTGAGCGGCTGAACTGAACTGATGTCCGCTTTATAACGGGAGGCTCAGCAGTGGCATGTTTGTGACTTCCACAAGTTTCACAAGGATGCCAGCGGCAGAGCTACATCAAGTGGTCTTAGCAAGAGTCAAGCACAGACCTTGAATGGAGTAAGTACGATTGTCTGTGTCTCTGGTATCTTGCTTACCAAGGAGGATTGCTTTATCTTTTAGTCTCAGTGGACTCATCATGTCTGTCTTGAAAGCGCTGTGTGAGGATTAAGTGAGATAATCTCTGTAAATTATTCCACAGAGAGCCAGACACCCCATGGTTCCAACTAGGTTTGTCCCACTTCCTTCCAAGGGCTGAGAAATCTCACATCATCCAGAATATTTGGCTAATATCAGACAAACTTACTCCCCCAGGAGGATTTCTCCAGCTGATCCTCTGCTCAGATATTGGGGGTAGAAGTCCAGCTTTGTATGCTGTGGATGCTGCACAAATAGCTTCCACTTCTTGTTACCAAAGTGTTAGCCAATGGAGCCACCCACCTTATTTTTTGTATTTATTTTCTGTCTTCATAAGATGAGCTTAACCAGAAGGAATATCACAAGGAATCACTCTTCCTCTTCACAAACCAGAAGTGTGAATTTCTCGGGCCCCTGGGCTTCCTCAATGGTCAGAAGGACAAGGTGCATAAATGTTTAAATAACACCCCCAAATGCAAAGGAGCTAGAGCATTTTGCCATGGAAATCAATAAAGTCTTTTCCCCCAGCCAGCCAATGAGAGTTCTGCCCCATCATGCTGATCTCCCATTAATTCTGGCCAACCAACTGAATTGAGGCCATGGGCACGCCCAGAAACTTGGGCCTCCAACCTTTGGGGGGCAAAGTCAAACCTCCCCTCAGAGGTTAATTAGGCAATTATGTTTCTGGTTAAAGATGAGAGCAGTCAAGGCCATTGGGTTCATTTTAACATTTAGAATACAGAGCACTCACTAGAGAAGCAAAGGCACAGAAAAGATCGCAAAACAGAATCAATGTTTTATGACAGAGAGAGAGACCATTCACATACTGTGGGCACAGGAACTGAGTTTCTGTTTATTTTCTACTTCTTCTGGAAAATCTTTCTGCTGAAGCACACACCATTTTCTCTGTTCTATCTTCACGTGTTCAGGGGAACATGTCCAGATCACATACGAGGCACTTTCCACCAGTCCATGGTCAAACCCTGGCCCTTCATCCTCATTTCAGTTTGGCCATCACTTGGCTCTTCCAGGCTCCAGAACTGGTCCTGGTCAAGCCTCTTTCTATTCACTTGTCCATTCATTCAATAGGAACCTGGCCTCATGGAGCTTATCTCCTGAATAAGACATTGACATTATAGAAGCCTAAAATCAAACATCTCATAACATAAGCACAGAATCAGGAAATCATACTAGTTGGAACATACTTAACTTACGATAGAAAAGTTGTGTGAACTATAATAGGGACAAAGTTAAGAGAAGCTTGTCTAACCTTGGGGTCAAGGATGACTTCTCTAAGGAACCAATGTTTCTGAGGCCACATATGAGATTAGTAGGAAACAAACACTAGTATGTAAGAAAAAAGGAATTAGGCAAGGGGGGTGAGTGAGAGATGCATGCTGTGCAAAGGTCCTGGGGTGGGAGTATGTGGTATGTTGATGTCAGGCTGAAGGCTGGAGGGCAGTGGTGCAGGTAGGCAGGAGACTGCACATTCCTGCCTTTATGAAAAGTCAGTCTCTATCCTAAAAACAAAGGAAAGACTCCCAAGAATTGCACTCAGTATTCTGAAATTCAGAGGAAAGTAGGTATCAACAAGGACATGGTGATGATGATCAGCAAGGACATTACCACATATGTTAATGGGAATGGTTTGATCAAGATGGAGATTTCTAGAATGGCTCTTGGATTTCTGTCTTTACAGTTGATCAGAGCTGTGCCAAGAACGCCTTTGTCAGTTTTCAGCAGTGTGACCATGGTAGGGCCAAACTGGGTCTGTGATCACTAGGACTTTCCAAGATGCTTAGCTGCTCTTTGCCAGGGAAAAGGGTGAAAGTAAACAAACAAACAAACAAAGCACATGGTTCTCATCTCTCTGCAGTTCTCACAGCGTAACTTGGGAGACCTTAAAGAAAATAGTTTCCAGGTTTACAGAACTTCATAAGATGTGGAGCAGTTAGACATCGATTTTTGATGCAGCTCATGGTAGATGGCAGTGGGGAGGTGAGTAAGCATGTTACCACTGTTTAGAGATAAAGCAATCAATATCCAAAGTCCATCCCAGGTGGCTTCCTCATCAGCATAGATCTTGACATGGCCTGGCACATAGAAGATACGTGCTTATTTAGGAGTGACATGCTCAAGATCACATAGTGTAGATCACAGGCCTAGGATTTCCTCCAGGACTACAAAATGGCTTCCCAAACCCCTGCCCCATGGCATCAGACTAACCCATTTAGAGAGGGAGCTACGGATAGCAAAACATGCCAGGGCCAAGTGCAGTGAGGCTCAAGAGATGTGGCCAGGCCCAAAGGATTGTCCAAGGTACGCCTTCCCTGAAAGCTCAGCGGTAAAAAACCCCTTGCCAATGCATAAGATGCAGGTTCAATCCCTGAGTTGGGAAGATGCCCTGGAGAAGGAAATGGCAACCCACTCCAGTATTCTTGCCTAGGAAATCCCGTGGACAGAGGAGCCTGGTGGGCTACAGCCCATGGGATCACAAAGAGTCTGACAAGACTTAGCAACCAAACAACAACAACATTCATCAAGTTTAGGCTAAAAAATAAAGACATTCCTGGTGCCAAGATCCAGCTGGGTTTTCATGGAAGGTAAAGAAATCATCTGGTTTCAGATGGAGGAGCAGCTGTCCAGTGATGGAAGGTCACCAACATCCCAGTCTGAACTCTCTATTACCCTGCCTTGTACTGAAGTCACTGTGGACCTGCCTAATTCACTCTTAAGGGTTAAGTCCTAGATGTGAGACTGGATCAAGGAATGTGTTCTTATAATAATATTTTGTATATATATTGACAAATTGCCTTCCAGAGGGATTTTTTTTTAATTCACATGATGACCAGCATATACAAAAAAAGACTATTTATCCTGACCATCACCACATAAAATCATATACACTTTTATAAAACTCTGTCATTTTAAAATTGTTATTACACTGTTATTTAATTACTTCTGAGTGTGATCATTTTATGTGTTTATGATCCATTTGCATTAATACTCTGTAAACTCTTGTGTCCTTTGCATCTCTCTCTTCACCCCACTCTGTTGGAATAAATATATGCTTTAAAATATTGTTGATCTGTAATCTGCTTATAAAAGTAACACATACTTATTGCAAGGCATAGAAAATAAGGAAAAGCATAAAAAGTAAAGATTGCTAGTATTCCCACAACCCAGAAGAATCACTAATTGATTTTGTTTCCCGGTAAGTAACTAGTTTTTCTCTTTCATTGATTTTTAAGTAATTTTTAAAACATAAAGGAAATTAGTTCCTTACCTATGGTGCTTTTAAAAATCCTTGTCTATTTTTTGTTTGCTTATGGTGGTAATACATTTTCACATAAAATGCCAGTAATGTTTGCAAAGTTTTATCAATCATTCCTCTTTTCATCGCTTAGACTAACTTTAGGTTTTGAAATTTCTTTCAACTTAATTGCTGTTATATTTTCAACTAATTTTTGAAATGTAATGAGTTAATTAATATAAAATGGTCTTATTATAGAATGAGATGTATGGATATGACTTGAATGTTTTTCCTAATTAGACAGTAATTTACAAAGTCAGTTATTGAATAATCCATCTTTTCCTTTTGGTGAGTTGCTTGTTCTATCATAAATTAAGTGCTTGCATACACGAGAGAAGGTTTCTAGGCTATCAATTCTCATCCATTGATCTGTTCATTTCTTTTGTCAATACCACATTGTTTTAAGTAGTGTGGCTCTATAATGCATTTTAATATCTGTACTGCAAGCCCTTACCCCTAACTCTTTCCTAAAAGTATGTAGCTGTTCATACTTGATTCTTCAAATGAATGTAATAAGAATTTTACTAGTCTATATCTGTATTTATCTATTTTGTTGTTGTTTAGTTGCCAAGTCATGTCTGACTGTTTACGAGCCCGTGGGCTATAGCGCGCCAGGCTTCTCTGTCCATGAGATTTCCCTGGCAAGAATACTGGAGTGGGTTAGCATTTCCTTCCCAAGGAGATCTTCCCGTCCCAGGGATTGAAACCGCATCTCATGCATTGGCAGGTGAGTTCTTTACTGCTGAGCCGCCACGGAAGCCCATATTTATCTTTATCTATGTCTGTATCACATACACATTGACAATGTGATTAAACTTCAGTTTTTCTGGAAAGAATGGATAACTTTAAAAAAAGGTTTAATAACTAAAAATAAAGCAAAAAGAACACCGTGTGTGTGTGTGTGTGTGTGTGTGGTGTTGTGTAGCAGTCATAACTAGGGCTGTGCATTAGGGAGTTAAGGACAAATGAGACATAGCCACATCTTTCAAGCAGCCCACAGACCTGCAGGGACAGTCAGGTGCTCGAACAGGTAGCAACATTCCGTGGCATTGAGCTTCAGGGGTGATAAAGATGTACAAAGGAAAACTTCCGTATTTCCAGCCTCACCCAGTGGTGAGCTTGCTGGTGGATGGGAAGAGGTGGGGACAGCAGTGGCTTTATTTATTTGTTCACTTACTGAGCACCTTTTGCACTCCAGACAGGGCCCCTGCCTCATGGGGCTTCCAGTCTAGAGAGAGACATAAAGGAATATTCAGCTTGTTTACACTCTGCGATGGATCTTCTGGATGGCCAAGTGCAGGGTACAAAGAAAAAACAGAACAGAAGCTCTCCCAGATCTCAAGGGAAGGGGAAGCTTCCCAGGGGAGATGGCTCTTTTGAACTGAGGCTTGAATGGGGGTAGGAGGCAGTCAGGCAAAGAGAAGTCAGTGGAAAAAGAATATTCCAGGTGGGGGCAGTATTTCTGAGTGCCCAGGGGTAAGAGAGGACATTAGGGCTGCAGACAGGTGGGAAGCAGGGCTGCAGCATCCATTACAGAAAGGACAGTGGGAGAGAGAGTGGGCATTACAGACCTTGACCACGGGCACTTAAGTTCCTTCTTGACTCATGGACTTTCCCTAAAGGCAAACTCCCTTCCTGACTTGTGTTTTCCAAAGGCCTGTGCTCCTTGGGAACAGGAAAGAGGAGAGATGCAAATGGTTTGAAAAGGAGGGTGGGGAGGGCTAGGGGCAGGAAACAAATGATGGCGAGTTGGAAGAGGGTGATGGTTGGGGGTTCTGGATCACGGAAGCAGGGCCACAGGGATTCGCACCGCAGAGCAGTATGCTGCCATGGCATACACAGCCTGAACCTCTGTCCAGTGCTGTTTGTCTCGGGAAAGACCCTGTGCCCAAGACAGGTCAAGATTTGAAGATGTCCTTCTTTAGGGTTTGGAGAGCTTGGGTACAGATCTTCTGGGCTTAGAACAAGGGTCAGCTGAAGACTAGAAGCCCTTGTTTTATGGCTGTTAGGTGAACCTTCAGGATTTTAGTGTGTCCAGAGGGGTGGAGACAAAATAGTTAAGATAAAATCTCCCAACAGCCCTGCAGGATAAAAACTCAAGTCAGGTTTATTTTGATTTAATGAAAGTAATATGACGTTTCTTGCATATCTGAATTTATGGAATAAGGTTCACATATAATATTCAAGTCTCCCATTACACAAAATAGGAGATATATAGAAAAATAGGAAAGAAAAAAAAAAATCTACATATCCAATTCTTAACTCCAGCTACTGTTAAAATTTTGATAAACTTCTAGTTTTTGCTATTAGGACTTTGGTTTTCACCTTGCTCTGTGTGTGTGTGTGTGTGTGTGTATTAAATAGTTCTGATAATATTATAGGCATAATTTTTATCTGACATCATAATATAGGAATTTTTTCTCTGTACTTATAAAGCCTTGAGAGAATGAATCATAGAGGAAGAAATGTATATACTTAACTACATGATATTTAAAATATGCAAGTATAAAATTACTACTGAAAGGTAAACAATTAACTGTAGATGAAATTTGCATCAAATAAGACAAGGAATTAATGTTTTTATTATGCCACGTATTTACACGAACTGATAAAGAACCCCAAAATATAAAACAAGTAACACATGAAAAGTTATCAAAGAGGAAATACATTTGGTCAACATGGAATATTATTTATTCTCACTAGATTTCAAAAGAATATAAATTGACCTTGACATACCATTAATATTTTATCATATTAGAAAAGATTTTAAAATATTTCATGTCCATTGTTTTGCAGTGTGAGGATAAGGTGAAATATACTTCCTCTGACACATGGAGTTGTAAATTGGTACAAGGTTTGGGGAAAACTGGCATTATGTAACAAAAGCCTTAAATGTTCTCAGTAATCCCACTTTTGCTCTTTTCATGATAGGACGTAATCAGAGGTAACCACAAAGATTTATGCATAAGCATATTCATCATAGCATTATTTATAATGGTGAAAAATTGGAAATAACCTAATGTCCATCCAACAGGAATTGGTTAAGTAGACTATTATGCAGTCATTAGAATCTAGAAAACTACATAACTGCATTGAAAAATGACTTCTCCATTTCTGTAAGGTTCTTACTAAAATGCAGAAGGAGATTTAGAATTTTATTCTGTTTTTCACAAACGTGTCTTTAGCACATCTGTGTGCTTCTGGTTTTGTAAACATTAAATTTAGACCCTCCTGAAAAGATTGCATAGACCCCGTTGGTATTTGAGACCCTCTCAAATTCGAAACAGGTGGCTCAGACAGTAAAAATCTTCCTGCAATGCAGGAGACCCAGGTTCAACCCCTGGGTTGGGAAAATTTCCCGGAGAAGGAAATGTCAATCCACTCCAGTATTCTTGCCTGGAGGGTTCCACGACAGAGGAGCCTGGTAGGCTACAGTCATGGGATCGCGAGGAGTCGAACACAGCTGATCAACTAACATTTTCACTTCACTTTCAGTTCAGTTCAGTTCAGTCACTCAGTCATGTCCGACTCTTTGCGACCCCATGAATTGCCACACGCCAGGCCTCCCTGTCCATCACCAACTCCTGGAGTCTACCCAAACCCATGTCCATAGAGTCAGTGATGCCATCCAACCATCTCATCCTCTGTCGTCCCCTTCTCCTCCTGCCCCCAATCCACTTCACTTTCAACCAAAGCTTAAGTTCTATACGCAGCACAAAGGAACAAGTAGAAGGCTTGATATTTTGCTTCCTTCTGTCTCTTTATGTCTGCTTGCTGGGCTATTCCTTTCTCACCCCTACACAAAGCTTGGGAAATCACTCTTGTGAACAGAAAAAAAAATCTTGCAATTGCTTTAACTTATAAGACAATCTCAATTCAGTAATTGAAGAAGTCAGCTCCATGTGATAATCCATTTCCAACTTTTTCCACCAGTCTGACTTCTCCCAGTCCCAAACCCCTACTTGTTCCCAGACCTTTTGCAATTGGGCTCTCAGGGAAACCTGCCTTCATGCTTACCTCCCTTCTCACTTTCAAGTCCACATTTCTCTGTCGTGGGCAGTGGGGGAGTGGGGAGGAGAGCTGAGCACTCAGCAAGTTCTTACCTGGCTGGCAGAGAGTTCAAGGTGACTCTGGCTCTTGAGGGCTGCTTTTGCCAGTTCTTCACTGAAGAACTTTTCTATCAAGTGGATGATGCATGGCCCCTGGATGGCCACACTCTGCCTCAGTCCCTGAGGTTCTGGTGGTCCATCTCCAGGGAAGGGAGCCTGCATCTTGCAGGCTGCCATTTTTCCTGTGTGGCCCAAAGGAGGTATGCCTGAAGACTCTGGGCTGCTGGCTTACCCAAAGTCTGCCCAAGTCAGCCAACCCTCATCTCTGCCCTCTGAATCTCCCAGGTTGACACAGAAACCTGTGTCCAGGTGGTGGGCCACACACCGAGCTTCCCAAGTGACCCCACTGAAGGATTTCTTTCCCATCTCCTGGTTAAGTTGGGAGAGGAGGGTATTGCAGGCATCATCAAGCTTTCCAAAGAAATCCACTAATAGATTTCACCTCATCTCCTATCTCTTAAGCCTTCATATATTCTCAAGATGGTTGAGGGCTTCAACATTTATATAAGCAACCAATTATCAGACACTTCATTTGAGACTTTTGCAAGATGGCAAATGCAGCACCTGCTGTCTTGATGTTTTATCTGGTTCTAAGAGAGGAAGACCCATCCTTAACGTGCTGAAACAACCTTTCTGTATTCTCTTTCCTTCGTATATCTGAAGCTTTATTCACATCAGACTCCTTGTTCCCCATCATGCTCTTTTGAGCATCCTTGCTCCTCTCACTTTTGAGCATCCTTACTCCTCTCACCTGACAAGAGTCTATCACCTGTCCCAGGTATTGCTCCGTGCCTCCCCCATCCCATCAGCTGCAGCAAGCCCCCATCCGCTGTGCTTGCCCAGTATCAACCTCAACTGCAGGACATGTTCTGTCAGGTGAAAGAGGTAGGGTCTCCCTTAACAAAGCCTAAACTTCCAGAGGACAGATGCCATGTTTTCATCACTTCTGTAATCCCTACATCATATTGCTTAGAACCCGGCATGCAGTAGGTGCTCAGAGAATGCTTGCTAAATCAGGCCCTTTGTACATGGCACTGACCTCAGCTACTGGGCTGTTTGAGGTCAAATAACAATGACCCCAGATGATATGAAGGATCATACAGGCCCAGAGAAGGCTGATGTCTAGGAACAGGCCAGAGAAGAGATATCAGTGATCTGTGCCAACCTGAAAACTCAGAGAAGCAAAGGCCCACCAGAGCAGAACTTACTTCCGGGGTGAATCATAAGGCCCAAGTTCTGGGAGATTAACCAGACAAATGAAGTGCGGTGGTCAGGAAGGGTGACGATGTTAACTTCTCAGAGAAAGGAGATGGCACACCTAAAGATTAATGTCTCCTGACCACTGGGTCTATTCAGGGCCTTCCGATGTCATATTTCTATTCACTCATTCATCTTGACTGCACACCTTTTGCAGACGGAAGCCAGGGGCTGGTTGCACAAAATTAGGAAGGCTCTGAGAAACCCCTCAGGTCCTTGAGATACTGACTGTGACTTTGAGCTAGTATATAAAATTAAATAACTGGCTTCACAGGTTAACTGACAAGAACTAGAAAAAATCTGAATGTGCCTTTTCCACCCCCACCCGCAGCTTTAGGTTGGATTAGAACTGAGCATCCTTAGATCCAAGGAGTGCTTGCACGTAGAGTGTAGAAGGAAAACTACCAAGAGAGATAAGCAGGATCCAGCAGATGGCAAAGGTGGGGGTGGGGTGCAACCTCTGTTTGCATGGAAACAAGCGTGGCCAGAATTTCTCTGTAGACACTTAGTAATCTGGCCACAAGTGGGGATTGGGCGTTTCTCTGGAAGCTGTCCTTCAAGTGCAAGTTCAGAGGTTTTACTTGGCCTTGTTATTTAGGGTGGCTTGTGGAATCAAGAAGGGGATTGTTAAAAATGAAGACTGGGTATAACTCCCCAAGCTCATCTTGGTATAACTGCTGAAAATCTGCTCCACATAAACTATGGTGAAGACTGAGACATTACGCAGCAAATCAGTTAGTCTGGAAAGCCTGAGTTGAGTCAACTGGGTTGACTGTCTTCTGAGATTTTTGACAAATGGAAAAGTCATCCTCCTCCCCTTAACTTTAAGCCTGAAGGACAGGCTGGGGGCGGTGGAAGGGATGCTCAGAACACCATCCCCCTTCCAGGAAGCAGTGTCCCCACACGCATCGAGTTCTCAGACCTGTAGGGTGACTCCGGAGTCTGAGACCTGGGATGGTGATATATGTATACCCCTGCCTCTGGAGGTCAAGGTAAGCTCCAATTGCAGAGGTGACAGTGCAGAAGATCTAAAACAGTGTCCTCAGAGGGTCTGCGCCTCACTGAGGTGGGTGGGAAATGTATGCATGTACATGTTCCCTCTACAAAGAGAACTCAGTTCTTCTCCAGCCTTTACCAGCATCTCAGTGACAACTGTGACCTCCCACCAAGTAAAGAGCCTGGTGGCCTATTTGCTCAAGTCTTCTTGAGGTTACCTAATCTCCATCAGTGAAACTATCAGCTGGTCTCTGCCAGAGGCCAAGGCTGCTTCCTTGTGAGGATGGGCCCTGACCCAAATTCTCTTCATTTACATGTATTCAGGCTTCTGTGGGTGAGGGGGGTTTCTCATTAATGGTCTTTATAAAATGTCTCTTGGAAACTTCAAAAAGACATTTTCAAGGCTTATCTCCTGAAGATCACTTGATGTTCTGGCAACAGCCTCTCTCCCCTAGAGATTAAAATTCACCTACTTTCTCCCACCAGGAGTTTACCTATTCAGGTTTGCGTTTTTAGTAAAGGTCTATAGGGCTTTTTGCCCCATCCTATAGGTATCATACATTTCTTGTTCGGTTTATTTCAGGACGGTTTATGTTTGGGAATGTTATAATAAATGGGGATCATTTTCTATTGCATTTATCAACTGACTATTTCTGATCAAATAGTGATTGTTTTTCTATTATGTAATATTATTGCTACTTTACTCAGTTCCCATTAATTCTAGTTGACTTATCAGTTGATTCTGTTGTTTTCTCCAGGTAACTAATCATATCACAAGGGAAAATATATTGAAAAAATCATATTTCCTCTTTTCTGAAATGTATCCTGTTTTAAAATTTTCAGCATCCTTGTCTGTGAGAGAGAGAGAGAGAGAGAGAGAAAGACAGAGTGAGAGAGAGAGAGAGAGAAATACAGAGTGAGAGAAACAGAGAGAGACAAATTCTTTTTTCCCCATTGTCTAGAACAGTTAAATTACAGTGAAATTATCTATCCCTTACAGGATTGATAAACTCTGCCAGTAAAATCCTCTGATCTGATTCTAGCGTCTTTATAGAGCTAGTTCTTTGACAAAACTTTTCTATTTTTTTAGAGACCCTGATTTATTTGTATATTTTAGATTTTCTTAAGCCAATCTAATTCGTCATTTCAGAGAACCCAATCTCATTTATTTAGCAATTCTGCTGACTGCATAAAGTCTATATTTGTAGTTGTAGTTTATCTTTTACTGGGTTACATGGAAATGTGTTTATTAAATTTCAAGTAATTTCTCATTTAAAATTATATTATTTACATACAGTTTGTTTGCATTGCAATCAGAGAATGCAACAGTTTTAACCTATTCAAAGAGTTTATTCAGATATCTTAGATATTTATCAAGTAATTATTATTGTAAATATTTGATGGGCACTAGAAAAAAAAACAAGCATTAACTCTGTAGAGTTTAACATATTAAATCAATATTATCAATAAACTTCTGTGACATTGATACATTAAGTGGACAAACAAAATATGGTCTCAAATTAGAAAAATACAGCTCTATTCTACCACTAGTGTTGTTTCTTTATGTTTATCTCTCTGTTTCTAATAGCTTTGCAGTATATCCTTTGATTTAATGCTATTCATAATAACAATAATAATAATCCTTAACATGTATGAACACAATTTAGTGATATGCTAAAAGACTGCTAAGAACATTGAATACCTTAGCTTTTCAGTTTTCCCAGATGGGCTATGAGAATCATCCACAGCTTAAAAGTGAAAGAAAACGTTAGTTGTCCAATCATGTCTGACTCTGTAACCCCACGGACTGTAGCCACCAAGCTCCTCAGTCCATGAAATTCTCTAGATAAGAATACTGGGTAGTCATTCCCTCCTCCAGGGAGTCTTTCCGACCTAGGGATTGAACCCAAGTCTCCTGCATTGCAGGCAGATTCTTTACCGTCTGAGCCATGTATGAACACGATTTAGTGATATGCTAAAAACTGCTGAGCACGTTGAATACCTTAGCTTTTCAATTTTCACAGACAGGCTATGAGAATCATCTACAGTATACAGATGAGGAAACTGACCGTCACAGAGAGCCTCAGTTGGGGTTGGACCAGAAAATGGAAACTTATTCCATTCCTATATTAGTTCAGAGCTGGTGTTATGGAAGCTTCAAGCCATCCCAAGGGCATGAGCTTCTCCTCTGCGTTCAGCTACTCTCATTACTCAGATCCAAACCGAACCGAAGCCTGGCTGACTTATCCTGCCTCCTTTGTGTCTAGAAGAGAAAAAAGACCTCTGATTCTTAAGGCCATCAAATTCCCCCAACCCTGTTTGTTCCTGAGCATTGAATGACCCTTGAATTTAGGGAACTCCAGCTCCTATCCAAGCCTTTGTTGATGCTGAAAACCCAGTAACTTGGACCCAACCTGCAAAGGTATGCCAAGAGTCATCCTGCCAAGACCTTGGGAGTTGCCAGGTGTTCCATCAGGTGCCCTTGTTCTCTTTCAGCTCTGAATTCCCCTTTGGGAAAGAAGATGGCACATCTTCCTCTTCATCTCCTCTCTGATGCCCATCAGTAATGTTTGGCATCATCTCATCAGTGAACTCTCAGGAGACTGGGGGGACCAACTGTATTGAAGAATGCTTCCCTTCTGACTCACTATCCACCCCCTCGTGGCAGTACCCATTTTGATAGGATGATGGAGGGAAGAATGGAAGAGAAATATGCATGCATACAGGCTTCCCTGGTGGCTCAGATGGTAAAGAATCTGCCTGCAACGTGGGAGACTTGGGTTCTATCCCTGGGTTGGGAAGATCCCCTGGAGGAGGGCATGGCAACCCACTCCAGTATTTTTGCCTGGAGAATCCCCATGGACAGAGGAGCCTGGCAGGCTCCATAGACCATGGACTCTCAAAGTTGGACACAACTGAGCAACTAAGCACAACACAGCACATACATGCATGCACATATAAATTAAAAAGCAGAGAAATCACTTTGGCAACAAAGATCTGTGTATTCAATGCTATGGTTTATCCAGTAGTCATACATATATAGATGTAAGAGTTGGATCATAAAGAAGGCTGAGCACTGAAGAATTGATGCTTTCAAATTGTGGTGCTGGAGAAGACTCTTGAGTCCCTTGGACAGCAAGAAGATCAAACCAGTCAGTCCTAAAGGAAATCAACCCTGAATATTCAGTGAAAGGACTGGTGCTGAAGCTGAATCTCCAATACTTTAGCCACCTGATGCAAAGAGCTAACTCATTGGAAAAGACCCTGATCCTGGGAAAGATTGAGGGCAGGAGGAGAAGGGGTGACAGAGAATGAGCTGGTTGGATGGCATCATCGACTAAATGGACATGAGTTTGAGCAAACTTCAGAAGACAGTAAAGGACAGGGAAGCCTGGCATGCTGCAGTCCATGGGATCGCAGAGTCAGACACAACTGAATGACTGAACAACAACATCTGATTTTGGGTGTGAGGTTAAGCTAGGATCACAGAATCAGTTGAAGAGCTTTAAATTTTTGTTTTTATGATCTGAAACAGTTCATAAGATATATCTTTATTCAGTAAAGATTGGTAGAACTTACCCATAAAAGTGCCTGAACTTGATACATTTTTAAAGATTGTTATGTGACTCCCTTTCATTTCATTCTATGATTATTTGTATATTATGGTGGCTCATCTCATCCTGAGATGATATTCATCATTTACATTATGTTTAAAAATTTGATTGAAATGTTTACATTTATTGGCACAAAGCTGTGTATAGATTACTCATAAATTTTCATAATATTGTCAGTAACTATGCATCTATCCATTTTTTTCTAATGTTTATTATTTTCTCCCTTTTTTCTTCTTGATTAGTCTTGTGAAAAGTTTTATTTTTTTATTAGTCCAATTAAGCAAGCTTTGGGGGTTGCATTCACTTTTAAAATTTCTGCTTTAATGAATGATCCCATTATCCTTATTAAATATGTTCATAGAATGTTAGCTTAATTTTCGTTTATTATCTAGCTTTTGAGTTTTAGGTTTGCTTATTTTACTTTTCAATCTTCTTTATTTTCTGCTATGTTGCATTTAAGACTATCCAGATTCACATGAGTACTCATACATCTTTACACGCAGTGTCTTCACTGGCATTCATTTTTAAGGAGTTTGTATCTCTTTTTTATTTGAACTTTTATTTGAACTTACTTTTTATTTCAGGAGTTATTTACTAGCAGTAATAATAAAATTAATAATAATAATAGTTGAGGAATTAGTAATAATTTCTGTTGCTGACAATCGAGCAGGGTTGTTATGATTTGGTGATTATTGCATTTAGTCATAGAATATACACCTGTATTTTTACATTTTATAATTTGTAGACTTTCTTTGTATAAGTACTTATGAAAGGACAGGATTTATTTCAAAATAAGTATTCTCTGCTTAATTTGGTGTATAATTTTGTCTATGTGTGTAAAGCAAGATTTAGATATATATTAGAAATATCTAAAAAATCATAGGTATACATTAAATTTCTTATGCATTTATTTCTTTAGTCTCTCAAATCTCTGTTGATGCAATAGCAAAATAATTGAAATAATAATAACTCATAAAGATAAAGAGAATAGAAGAGGAATCAACAGTGTTCACAGATAGAAATTAAATGTTTCAAAGATAGGAAACAGAGCAGGGGTAAATAACACAGAAGGGCCAAGGAAAATGAAATCTTTGTGCTGACAGAGGGGAGAGCAATGAAAACAAATTCATTTCCCCCCAGGACTCTGGGAAGGTTGGGGATTCAGAGGCACCAGTCACCAAGGTTGCACATCTGTACTGAGCAGTTAGATGTCACCCCCCAATGCCTTTTCCAATCTTTTTGTCTTCCATGTGTAGCCAAGGATATATCCCATTCCCATCTCTACAGGAAATGGGAGTTTTATTATGTTTAGAATTGAGAGGCTCCAGATGTGGGGAAACCAGATGTAGCTGGGAGAGAAGGTACTAAATTGAAAACAAAAGGAACAAGTAAATCCAAATCCAGAATGGTCACACTTCACATCTCTTACCTTGCCCTCTTTCCAGGGTATCAGCAATTGGTATAACACCTCTAGAGAGTATACTAAAAGGATTATTTTCTGGAGAAACCAAGTGGATACAAGTAAAAATCTTCACAAGGTCTGTCATTAGGGAGCTTTACAACAGAAAGACAAAAACGCTGACAGCCTGATTGCACCACAGTGGAGGCCCACGGTGGTGATCTGATGAGGACACGTGGGGCTACCAGTGAGTTTAAAGCCTTGCTCTTAAATATGAATGAAGAGCCCAAAGTCACAAAACATGTGAGAAGACTCAACCTGAAGGACACAGACTAAGACAAATAGGGATACAAAAATAAAAACAAATAAGAAACCTAAAAAGGACTTAGAGGAGTAGGCAGTAGATGGAAGAAAATAAAATAAATAGTAGAACAAAGAGATAAAAAGATGAACAATAGGAGAGAAAAGATGAAAAACGTGTTGAGACTATCCAGGAATTCCTGTACCTGGCCAGTATGAGAAAATTCTAGGGATAACATCAAGAAAGAAAAAATAATGATAAATTGTTAGTTTGGTTGAATCTATGAAACACTGAGCAGAAAACACAACAAAAGAACACCTATGCCAACCACATCATCACGCAACTTCAGAAAACTAAGGATTAAGAGAAGATCCTAAAAATTTCAGAGAGGGAATAAAGCAAAAAATAAATAAATAAAGCAAAAAGGCTATATATACATATAAAGAAATAGGAAATGGGACTAAAATTTTTCTCCACTGTAACACCATAAGCCAGGTGAACAAGCTCACGAAAGATTGCAGGAGGAATTTCTCTGGGGTAGGAAATGTGAAGTGCTCAGAAATGTGCCCAAAGACTTGCAATAATACTGACATATATTTGACGGGTCTTTTGGAGCATTTAACAAAAGATGGCTCTTGATGTATAGAACACTAAGTAATTAGAAAATAAAGCAATTGTCAATGTCCCAGAAAAACCAAAGAGTTGTACAGAAAAATTATTATATACTGCATGGCTAGGCAGAAAGCAATATGGTCATATTAATATCAACATTTGTTGTTTTGTTCAGTCGCCCAGTCGCATCTGACTCTTTGCAACCCCATGGACGGAGCATGCCAGGCTTCCCTGTGCTTCACAGTCTCCCAGGGTTTGCTCAAACTCATGCCCGTTGAATCGGTGATGCCATCCAACATCTTATCCTCTGTCATCCCCTTCTCCTCCTGCCTTCAATCTTTCCCAGCATCAGGGTCTTTTCCAATGAATCAGCTCTTCAAATTAGCTTGGCCAAAGTATTGGAGCTTCAGCATCAGTTCTTCCAGCGAATATTCAGGGTTGATTAATATAAATGTTAATTAATATAAATTAATTAAAATAAACATTAATTACTGATTTAACTACAAATTGTGATATAGATATATTGATTAGCTAATCCATAGAATCAAGAGGAGGTATTTAATCAAGATAAGGTAAAATGGGGAGTGGATATGGGAAAACAAAAAAAATCTAACTAATAAAACAAGAAATCAAGGGGATGGCAGAGGATGAGACAGTTGGATGGCATCACCGAAGATAATCTGGAGAAGGAAATGGCAACCCACTCCAGTATTCTGGCCGGGATAATCCCACTGACAGAACCTGCCAAGCTACAGTCCATTGGGTCACAAATAGTCGTACATGACTGAACACTACTACTACTATAGGTCAGGTCAGGAGTGTCTAAGTAGAAACTAAGATAAACTGAAGAGCCCTTTGACACTGTTATAACTAAACATTTATTATTTTGGTAAATATATAAAATATTTTAAATAGTTATATATATATACACACATGTATATGTGTGTGAAAGTTGCTCAGCTGTGTCTTTGCAATCCAATGGACTGTAGTCCATCAGGCTCCTCTGTCCATGGGATTCTTCAGGCAAGAATACTACAGTGGGTAGAGATTCCTTTCTATAGGGCATCTTCCCAACCCAGGGATTAAACCCAAGTCTCCTGCATTCCTGGTTGTTTTTTTATCTGAGACACCAGGGAAACCCATATACATGTGTATGTGTATATATATATATATATATATATATATATATATATATCAGTTCAGTTCAGTTTAGTTGCTCAGTCATGTCCGACTCTGGAACCCCATGAACCGCAGCACGCCAGGCCTCCCTGTCCATCACTAACTCCCGGAGTTTACCCAAACTCATGTCCATTGGGTCGGTGGTGCCATCCAACCATCTCATCCTCTGTCGTCCCCTTTTCTTCCTGCCCTCAATCTTTCCCAGCATCAGGGTCTTTTCAAATGAGTGAGCTCTTCACATCAGGTGGCCAAAGTATTGGAGTTTCAGCTTCAACATCAGTCCTTCCAATGAACACCCAGGACTGATCTCCTTTAGGATGGACTGGTTGGATCTCCTTGCAGTCCAAGGGACCCTCAAGAGTCTTCTCCAATACCACAGTTCAAAAGCATCAATTCTTTGGTGTTCAGCTTTCTTTACAGTCCAACTCTCAACATCCATACATGACTACTGGAAAAACCATAGCCTTGACTAGATGGACCTTTGTTGACAAAGTAATGTCTCTGCTTTTTAATATGCTGTCCAGGTTGGTCATAACTTTCCTTCCAAGGAGTAAGCGTCTTTTAATTTCATGGCTACAACCACCATCTGCAGTGCTTTTCGAGCCCCCCAAAATAATGTAGATAGATAGATAGATGATAGATAAAAATGAATCCTGATCGTTTTATGGTTAACTTTATTTGAATCCAACCAATCTGACAATTCTCATTATTATTTCTTTGTTGGTATTCTCCCCCAAATTTTCTCCTACTGGTGAGGTACAGGAATTCCTGCATAAACTCAACACATTTCTCATCTTCTCTGGTGAATTTGCAAAACTGTTGAAAGACAGATTCAAGTTCTGTAAACCCCAAGAAGAATTAACACTAATTAGAGATCTTTGGACTGAAAAAAAGAAAAATAAAATATCTTGCAGGGAATCACAGAAATGTATGAAAAATTAAGCACAAAATCAAAGGGTAAACATATAGATGAATATGAACGCACATTGACCAATAATGACTGTATAGAGCAATAATAATATCTTACAGAGTTTTAAACATGCAGAATTAAAATACATGACAACAAAATTTCAAAATGCAAGAAATCCACACTTTGAGCAGGATGACGGAAATGTAAAAGTAACAGTTTGCATCATATGGCAAAATATCAAGGCTGCTGCTGCTGCTGGTAAGTCGCTTAAGCCGTGTCCAACTCTGTGCGACCCCATAGACGGCAGCCCACCAGGCTCCTCCGTCCCTGGGATTCTCCAGGCAAGAACACTGGAGTGGGTCGTCATTTCCTTCTCCAATGTATGAAAATGAAAGGCAAAAGTGAAGTCAGTCGTGTCCAACTCTTCGCGACCTCATGGACTGCAGCCTACCAGGCTCCTCTGTCCATGGGATTTTCGAGGCAAGAGTACTGGAGTGGGGTGCCATTGCCTTCTCTGAATATATCAAGGAAAGGTGTTGTAATCTCTAGAGCAACTACAAGAAGAATAAAATTATAAATAAGTAAGCTAATAAAGAAGAGAAAATGAATAATGAGAAGTTTTTTATTAATGCAAAATAAATCAAGAAAAGAGAGGCAAAGAAACATGGAAGACGTGAACTACAAGAAAACAAGTAGTAACATGAAGGAAATAAATAAGTGATCACATTAAATATAAATGAATAAATATTCCAGTTAACAAAGATAGTCACACTGGATATAAAGACAAAAATGTAACTACATCCTGCTTTAAAGACTCACAACTTTAAGTGTAAGAACACAAAACTGTTACAAGGATGAGAAGTAAGCTGATGTTGCTATACTAACACCAGACAGACTAGATTTAGAAACAAGAAACACTACTAAATATAAAGACATTTCATAAAGATAAAGAGATGAATCCAAGGGACAGTATCACATTTCTAAAGTAAATGTACACAAAAAACTTACTTCAAAATATAAGAAGCAAACAGTAATAAATTTGAATTAGAAATAGGAAAAAACAGTAATCAGAGAGAAGTACTCTAAGATACTTTCAATTTAATGTGGTGAATAGCCTTTATAAATTTTATGATTTTGTACTCACTTTTCATTCTGGAAACTAGTTTGGTCATTTTACATTTTCTTTTTTTACATATTGTTTTTTGGTGGAGAGGGTAGGATTTAACTCCATATTCATAAGTAAGATTGGCCTATAACTTTACTTTTCTATGTTGTTCTTGTCTTATTTTGATACACTTACTGTGCTTGGCACATGAACTAAGAGAACTTCACTCTGTTTTTGTTTTCTGTTTATAAAGCTTTTGTAGTATTTGTTTCTTTGGTATTTGGTAAAAATTACCTTTAAAATCACCTGTGTCTAATGTTTCCCTTGTGGGGGAATTTTTAACTATCGATTCAATTTATTTAATGGGTATAGGATTACTAAAATTTAATATTTCTTCTTTGATCAGATTGGTTGATTTATTAATAAATTTGTCCATTTCACTTAAATCTCCAAAATGTTGCCATAAAGTTGAAGAAAATAAACTTTTTTCTTTTAATTTCTGTTTGATCTGTAGTTTTTGTTTCCTTTTTCATCCCTAAAGTTATTTTATTTGTGCCATCTATCTCAGTTTTTTCAATGATTCATCTTACTAGATTGGTCTGTTTTTATTAGCCTTTTATTTTATTTTTTTATTTTTCATTTTTTAAAATTTATTTTTAATCAGAGGATAATTGCTTTACAATGTCGTGTTGGCTTCTGCTGTACAACAATGTGAATCAGCTGCAAGTATACATATATCCCTGCCTTCCTGAGCATCTTTCCCTCCATCCCACTTACCTAAGCCATCACAACACCAAGTCAAATTCCCTGTGCTATACAGCAGCTTCTCATTAGCATCTACTTCACACATGGTAGTGTGTGCATGTCAATACTACTCTCAGTTTGTCCCACCCTCGCCTTCCTCCACTATGTCCACAAGTCTGTTCTCTGCATCTGAGTCTCTATTCTTGCCCTGCAAATAGGTTCATTAGTACCATTTTTTCTAGATTCCATTTTAAAATGAAAAATTATTAGCTTCGTTTAATCCTCTCTAGTATAACTCTGGCTTTATTGTATTAACTTCTATTCTACCTTTAATATTTAACTCATTTCTAATGCAAATGATATAAATTTCTCTTTATATGCAAGTTTCTTGACTTTACATAGATTATGAGATTATATAACCATACATAACTATGGTTAGTATATTCAATAGTTATATACCTATTATACATGCTATATGTGAAATGTTTGTATTTAATATACTGTTTAATTATTTAAAATTTTGCATGTTACTACTTGTGTTTTATTTTTATAAATATTTCACTTATTTCTGAAAAGAAAAATTATCTTTTAAAGAGAGTTATTTTATATTTATACAGATTTGTTAGTTTAGTTCAGATTTCCTACATCTTCAATGATTTATTTTTGTACCTAATCTATTATTTAACAAAAGAAATGTATTCAAATCTGCTGGTTTGATGATAGACTGGTTGGATTCTCCCTTTAGTTGTGATCACTGTTATTTCCGTACTGTAAAGCTACGGCATTAAATTCAGAGACACTTAGAACTCAATATGGGGTTATACATTTTATATTCAATAAGGTTTTTCTAGCTTTTCTGAGGTTTATATTGCTTCATCAGTTCCATTTTCACTGCTTAGTGCTTACCTAGTATATCCTTCTTCATCTTTCTACTTTTAGCCTTTCCAAGTCTGAATGTTTTAAATATTTCTCCTTTTTTTTTCATTTAAATGCAACCAAAAAATCTTTGTCCTTTACCTGGAAAGTTTAGTCCATTTACATTTGTTGTGAAAATTGGTATAATTGGCTTTAGCTCTATAATTTATTTTTTAATTTTTTCCTTCTTTCCTTTGTTATTTTCATCCTTTTACATATATTTAATTTAGATGATTGATTTTATCCTGTTTCTTACTCTTCTGGTTAACCAGTCTTTATCCTCTTCCAAAATGATACAATCATCTTAGAATATTTAGTACCTATCACTAATGTCTGCTATTTCCCCAAGCATTTTATTTTTACTCAGTTTGTACTGAACAATTTAGAAATCATAATATTGTTTTAAATGGTCATTGTTTAATTAGATATACCCATATATATATATCATTTTCTTGCTCACCATTCAGTCCTACTTCTCAAACCTTTTTTCTGGATGATAAATAATGGCCTTTAGACATTCTTTTTAAACAGTTTATTCTTTTAAAACTGGAAAAAAAAAAAAAAAACAAAAGTGTTAGTCACTCTGTTGTGTCTGACTCTTTGCGACCCTATGGACTATGGCACGCCAGGCTCCTCTGCCTGGAGGATTCTCCAGGCAAGAATACTGGAATGGGTTGCCATGCCCTTCTCCAGAGAATCTTCCCAAGCCAGGAATGGAATTGGGGTCTCCTACACTGCAGGTAGATTTACCATCTGAGCCACCAGGGAAGCTCAAAATTCTACAAGCCATTCTTTACTATAATATATATTTATTTCATCTTATTTCTTGCAAGATATAATTTCATACTCAGAAATACTAATTTAAGAGTAATTTTTCTCAGAATTTTAAGATTTTTCCATTTCCTGGCTTCTAGCATTGCTGTTGGTAAGTCACATGTCACTGTAGTTATCATTTCTACTTAGTATTTTTCTTTGTTTCTGGTCACTTTTAAGGTTTTACTCTTTCTCTGAAGGGTTTTACAGATGTAGCTTTATTCATATTCATTCTCTTTGGGAGTAGTTGAGCTTCCTCAATCTGATGATTAGAATTTTTTATCATTTCCAAAGATTTGCAGACATTATATCTTTGAATATTGTCTCTCCTCCAATTCTCTTAATATATTTATTCTGGAACTCTGAAGAGGCATATGTTAGATTTTCACACCCTGTACTCTATGTCTGCTTAATCTGTGTGTAAAGGTCTTAATTCCTAGAAATTCTACTAATTTTTTCAGACATTTCTAGTAATTTTTTACAGTTGTTTGTTTCATACTTACACTTTCGAAACTCTCCTTTATTTAATCCTAATAAACACAATTTTAAATATTCTGAATTTCATCAATGCAGCAACTACGGGTTTTGCATGTCTGATCATTCTGTAGTTTGTATTCTGCTAATTCTTGCTATGGAGGCTCACTTCCTCATGTGATCTGTAATTTTTGATTACGAGTGCATGTTTTCTGGAATTTTATCTATTGGAGATTTTTGAGACCTAAGTTTAAAGTGGTTCTTCCAAAGAATATTTCATTTAGCTCTGCTAGACACATATGAATATTGCCAACCTGAAGCTACTTTAAACTAAAGTTTCTTGGGGAATTTCAGGCCACACTGGTAGTGTGAATTCAAGTCCCAAACTCATGCAATGATTTATATTAAAAATTCTTGGAAGAATCTTTCTTCTTTTTATTCCCTCCATCTAGAGCCAAAGACAGAAGGGTATTTCATTTTCTCTGTGGGGTTGTTTTTTTCCTAGTTTGCTTTAGAGAGTTGCTGGCTATATATAGCTGCCTCTGATCTGACCACCCACCTTGAACATGCACAGATTTTGTCTCCCTACCCCGCTTAGGTGGCTTTTAAATATTCTATCACACATTTTTAAATCTTCTGTAGCAAATGTGTTTTTTCCTCCAACATTAAGTCCACCATATTGTTAGAAAAGAGTGAATCTAGTTTCATTGTCCTTTTACCCGTATACTGCAGAGCACAAGCTAGAAAACAGCATAATTTTTATCCTATTATAACTGGCATTTTCTCTCCTTTTCTCCAGTTGTTCTTTCCCTTTGAAATAAAAATATTTCACCAGAGTTATGTACAGGAATGGATCACTTTTTATTAACCTTGTAAACATTTCGCCATGTGAATTTTTAGATTTATGTTTCTATTCATCCAAGAGATTTATTCCACTGTATCTTTGATAATTGATTCAGTTATATTTTTCCGATTTCTTCTTTAGGAATAGCAGTGGGTTTTGTTTTTCTTTTGCTTTTTGTGCATTTTTTTCTTCACTGTTTCTTCCTATATCTCAAATATTTTTTTCCTGGGATTGTGAAAGGTGTATATATGGATTACTGAATATTTGAAAGAATATTTGTACATTTGTTTTATCTGCTCCTTGTTTATCTTCTTGACCCTTAGAACATCTATCTTCTTAACCCCAAAATAAAATTATGCCCTCTTAAAGCTTGTGTTTGTTCTCTTTTATCCTCTTTAGTGTCATTTCTACAATTTAACGCTTCTAATGTCATTTTTGCCTACATTTTGATTTTATTTGCTTTTTTTTACTGACTTCTAATACCTTTCAATGTTTTGGCTCACTATTTTATCTTTCACCTCATTTTACAGAGTTCATTTTTTTCTGAATTTAACTGAAAGCACATGGTAAACAATACAGTATATTTTAAGTATGTTATAATTGCCATATTCTGTTTAAGTAATGCAGAGTCTTTTCAAAGGTGCCATTTTTGGTCATATTATTCAAGCTAAAACAAGAAGATGTCTACCCAAACTAGATATGTGCCCCAAACAATGTGAGCAAATTCTCCTCTGATCCCCCCCTCACCACCTGGACACTTACAGATCTGAAACTGGAAGAGGAGCTGACATAGTTTGCAAACCTGCTTAGTCATAATGCAGCTAGAGAGGAGCAGGGAGGATGCTAGGAGACAGTCATAGCAGGGAAATTGCAATTTGCTATGGCTCCCTCTTTGTATTCGCTAAAACCATCCACCACAGATTAGTTTTTCATGTGATGGTTTCTCTTTAGATTTGTGTCTACTTTCAGTATAGGATGTCATTTCATCTGGCCTATTTCCTGACCCCACAGTTCACTACCGTGAGAAGGGTCATGGCTGTCACAAAGAGTCTTCAAAAAAAATTATTTACTTTTAAATGGAAGATAATTGCTTTACAGTGTTGTGTTGGTTTCTGCCATATAGCAACGTGAATCAGTCATAGGTATCCATGTGTCCTCTCCCTCTTGAACCTCCCTCCCATTTCCCACCCCATCCCAGCCCTCTAGATTGTCACAGAGTACCAAGTTGAGCTCCCTATATCATACAGCAAATTTGCACTATTTTACATATGATATTTATATGTTTCAATGCTACACTCTCAATTCGTCCCACCCTCTCCTTCCTCGACTGTGTCCACAGTCCGTTCTCTATGTCTGTGTCTCTACTGATGTCCTACAAATGGGTTCAGCAGTACCACTTTCTTAGATTCCATATATATGCATTAATACATGATATTTGGAGAAGGCAATGGCAACCCACTCCAGTACTCTTGCCTGGAGAATCCCATGGACGGAGGAGCCTGATAGGCTGCAGTCCATGGGATCGCTAGGAGTTGGACACGACTGAGCGACTTCACTTTTACTTTTCACTATCATGCATTGGAGAAGGAAATGGCAACCCACTCCAGTATTCTTGCCTGGAGAATCCCGGGGACGGGGGAGCCTGGTGGGCTGCCGTCTATAGGGTCGCACAGAGTCGGACACGACTGAAGTGACTTAGCAGCAGCAGCATATGATATTTGTTTTTCCCTTTCTGACTTCATTCTGTGTAACAGGTTCTAGGTTCATCCATCTCACTAGAACTGACTCAAATTCATTCCTTCTTATTTCTGAGTAATATTCAACGATATATATGTACCACAACTTCTTTATCCATTCATCTGTCAATGGACATCTAGGTTGCTTCCATGTCCTGACTATTGTAAATAGTGCTGCAAAGAACATAGGGGTACATGTGTCTTTTAGAATTGTGTTTTACTCAGAGAGCCTTTTATATCTGGGATTTTTACATTTGCTCTTTTGTACTTAACCTTGTATTAATACTTCCTGGAGCAGCTTCTTCCCAGGGTGTCAGTCTACAATAGTGCAAAGACGTGGAGCTCACATCCATCTCATGACCTGACCTGCCCACACTTCTGTTCTCACCATTTAAAATGCAGATATTCGGGTAGATTCTGCCATGATCTCCTCTATTCACATGACACCTAACTGCTTTCTCAGTTAGGATGAGGAGTCGTTTTCTTCATATTTGATCTATCTGTGCTATTTTCAGCAGTAACTTCTTGCAGTTTCTGACCTATTCATAGGGCACACCTTCCCTGTTCTCCAGTGAAGTGCTAGTTTATCACTCTTTCTTTAGTTCTTTTATCTTTTTGGTCAGTATTCAGGTGGGGAACATTAAACATGTAAGATGACCTTTATTTACTTAGAAATCTGTCCTAATTAGAGCTCTGCAGATTCTCATGTATTTAATAAATATTTACACCCTAGGTACCAAGGATATATTAGTGAACAAAGCAGACAAACATCCCTAGCAGAGGAAATAGGTAAAAATTAATAGATTTTGCTGATAAGAAAATTATATAGTATGTTAGAAGGTAACTTGCACCATAGAAAAAGAGAGAGTAGGGTAAAAGAACAGAGGAATCAGGAATAGCCTCACTGAGAAGATAACGGCATTGGTGGCACATTAGTCAGGGTTCCCCAGAAAAACAGAACCCATAGGAAATGTATAGACATATAGGAAGTGATTGACTAAAAGCGACTGGTTCACACAATTCTGGAGGCAGAGAAGTGCTATGATCTGTTGACTGCAAGCTGGAGGCCCACAAAAGCTGGTAGTGGATTCCAGTCCAAACCCAAGGAACTGAGAACAGGAGAGCCAATGGCATTATTAAGTCCACTTCTGAGTCCAAAGGCCCAAGAACCAAGAATGCTTATGTCTAAGGGCAGAAGGAGGTAGATACAGCAGCTCTAGCAGAGACAGTAAATTCCTTCTTTCTCTGCCTTTTTGCTCTATTCAGGACCTCAAAAGCTTGGATGATACCCACCCATACTGGTGACAGTGATCTTCACTGATGCTTCTCTTTCAAATGCTAATCTCTTCTGAAGAAACCCTCACAGAAACATCCAGAAACAATGCTTTACCAGCTATCTGGGCACCCCTTAACTCAGTCAAGTTGACATGTAAAATTAACCTTCACAAGTGTGAAGGAGCTAAGAAAGTTGGCCACGTGGTTTCCTGAGGGATGGTTATCCCAGCCACTGGGAAGAGCCAAGATGAATGCTCAAGGCCCAACAAAGGAATTCAGTACAGTCAGAGAAGAGGGTAGCAAGAGGGAAGACTGGCAATGTGGAGCCCATCGTATGGGCCCTTGTGTGTCTTGATATACAGGGCTTGTTACCTAGTGCGGAATGGGGAGCCATGGTAGGGTTTTGAAGAGGGGAAGGCTATGACCTACTCCATACTTAAAGATTCACTTTGGCTGCATTGAATACAGAATTCCTGGGATGCAATCAGAATTCCTAGAACGTGGTTGATGGCCCCTGAGGTCACTGAATTGACTCCAATGTGTGGTGCTCACCCAGACTGCACGTGAGAATCATCTGGGAAGCTTTTAAAACCCCAGTGCCATGTCTGTACCTGAAACCAATTAAACTCAGAACCTCTGAGGTGTGTCCCAGCCATTAGTACTGTGCGGCCAAGGTGGTGCAACAGAAAGAAAGCTCCCTTGGCCACTCACTGAACTGTGAGTTGCTAAAAGAGAAGGGCCATGTTTTGTATTTGGCTGCATCCATGGCACACATTTGGCACATCATAGAGATGAATTAATTCATAAAATGTCAATTTCACCAAAATGGGAACCCAGAATATTGATGGAAGTGTGTGGTCTTCCCAGGCCAGAGCTCAGAGAGAGGCTTCTGCAGGGTTCTCAAGAATGGCTTTTGAACAGAGGCTTCAGTATTGACAAGAAAGAGAGAGAAAGAAAGGAAGGAAAGAAAGAGAGAGAGAAAGAAAGAAGGAAATCCAAGAGAGAAGGAAAGGAAGGAAGGAAGACAAAAGGAGCTTTTCAAGATGTGGAAAATCTGCCTTTCAGTTCTGCCTCAGATGTGAGTGCACCAGACGTGTGATGACGCTGACACCCTTGCAATTTGTCTTGGCTAAAAAGCTAAGAGACTTTGGTGCAGGGCAGGGCTGAGGGTTTCCTCAGTTTCCCCTGTGGGCCCAGACTTGCCCTCAGCAGGAGCTAATTTACTCAGAGAGGCTGAGGTCCCCTCCAGCACACAGACCGCAGAGAGCTCCCAGCTGCTGCCACCACCTGTTCCCCGCTGCCGCTGCATTGTGAAATCTCAGCTTAGGTCATCCTGTTGGGTTCATCCCAAGGTCAGGCTCATTCCCCAGGAATGCAGTCCCTGTGCAGAGGTCTTTCACAGCCCACAAGGCCCCTTGCTCATCTTCACCATCTCTTCACAGCAGTTCCAGTGCTGCTGGGTAAATATCATGCACCCAGGTGCCTGAGACCATCTGCCCACCCTGGAGGTTGGCTGTTCTCCAGTGTTCACCAGGTTCTCCCAGTGTCTGGAGTGTCACGTGTTCAGGATGCAGAGAAGAGCTGCAGTCCCAGCACATGGTCAAGGGAGCCACCTCCAGGACCACAGGGAGGGGCTAGCCTAGACCCAGGCTATTTGATACCATGCCACTGACCACATGTGGGCACCGAGCACTTGAAATATGGCTAGGGCAACTGAGAAAACTTGCTTTATTTTGTTTAAAATCAAACTAAACGCCTGATACTTGATTCAGCTATTGAATATTTCTAAGTATGTTAAAATACATTTGGAATAGCTAAGGTATTTGAATCTACTTTTACAACTGTAGATTTTGTGAAATCAAAATACAGATCAAGAAAACTTTAACATTCAAATTTAGATGTACTGTAAGTATAAAGTACACACCAGATTTTGAAGACTTTACAAAAAAACAGAACATAAAATATCTCATTAATACTTTTATATTTATAATAGGTTGAGACAGTAATAGTTTTGTTATCTTGGGTTAAATAAACATATTATTAATATTAATTTCACCTTTTTCTTTGTTAATGTGGCTACTGGAAAATCAAAAATTACATACAAGTTCACATTATATTTCTGCTGGACAGCTTCAGAATTTGTCTAGGGAGGAAGACCTCCCACCATCCCTAAGCAGATGGAGGATGGTACCAGTAGATATACCAGACCATGAAGTAGACCAAGAATAAATTAGCTCAGGGCTAAGAAATTTCTTCCTTAGATAGGAATTCCTGCTCCCTCCTTTGTTGTTTCAGTCGCTCAGTCATGTCTGACTCTGAGACCCCGTGGACTACAACACGCCAGGATTCCTTGTCTTTCATTATCTCCCAGAGTTTGCTTGAACTCATGTGCATTGAGTCAGAGATGCTATCCAACCGTCTTATCCTGTTGCCCCCTTCTCCTGCCCTCAATCTTTCCTAGCATCAGGATCTTTTCCAGTGAGTCAGCTCTTCATATCAGGTGGCCAAAGTATTGGAGCCTCAGCTTCAGCATCAGTCCTTCCAATGAATAGTCCCGGTTGATTTCCTTTAGGATTGACTGTTTTGATCTCCTTGCTGTCCAAGGGTCTCTTCCTGCCTCCCAAATCCTGTTGGTTCAAATGATTATGGGTATGTGAAAGTGAAAGTGTTAGTGGCTCAGTTGGGTCTGACTGTTTGCGACTCCATGGACTGCAGACCTCCAGACTCCTCTGTCCATGGCATTCTCCAGGCAAGAATCCTAGAGTGGGTTGCTATTCCCTTCCCCAACAGATCTTCCCCATCCAGGAATCAAACCTGAGTGTCCTGTGTTGCAGACAGATTCTTTATCATCTGCACCACCAAGGAAGCCCCATGGAGGTTGGTTATTTCTAGCATGGCTGGTGGGCTGCCGTCTATGGGGTTGCACAGAGTCGGACACGACTGAAGCGACTCAGCAGCAGCAGCAGCAGCAGCATGGAGTCTGCCTTGGGTATCAGGAAAAAACAGAACTGTCACCCAGGGGAGTCCTGCTACCTTCCTCATGGTGGCTTCCCTCATAGCTCAGTCAGCGAAGAATCTGCTTGCAATGCAGGAAACCTGGGTTTGATTCCTGGGTTGGGAAGATCCCTGAAGAAGGAAATGGTAACCCACTCCAGAATTCTTGCCATGGACAGAGGAGCCTGGTGGACTACAGCCCATGCGGTCACAAGAGTTGGACACAAGTTAATGACTAAACCATCACCATTAAATTCATATGGTTATTTTTTAATAATGCTTTACTTGGACCGTTAAAAAATTCTGATAACATACTGAAGCAGTACATAAACCTATAGAAAGGTATCCTTTACAAATATACCTTATGTCTTTAATTCTTTTACATTAATGTCATAAGTTTCAATGCACTGATCTGAGAGTTGCTTTTCTGAGTTAGCTTTACAGCAGATTTTGTCACATCAAGCCAAATGAAGTCCCATTATTATTTTTACCAGCCACACAGTCTTCCATTGTGTAGATATATTTGATTTTTTTCAACTAATGAACATTTAATTTTCCATTTTCTTTCATATTATACACAATGCTGTAGTGAACACTCTTTCACTTACATCTTTTGAATGTGTGGTCCTTACTTTAGAATTGCTAAAAGGGAAATGTTGAGCCAACGTTAGTCAAATTTTCACTTTCATTCTGATAATAAAGTACCTATTTATCCACATCCCCACCAACATTTTATCAGTCTTTTGCCATCAAGTGGGTGTTCGTTGGTGTTTGAGGACATATATCCCACGTTTCCAGTGAAACTGAGGGATTCCGCCAGTGTACACTGGCCAGTTGTGTGTAGTATGTGAATTACTTATTACTCTCCACTCATTTTTCTTTTAGATGGTTTGTCTTTTCTATTTAGAAGCCTTTTATATACTTCGGATATTAAACTTCTGCTGGTATAAATATAGTATTTTATCTCAACCTGTCACTTTTCTTTTTCTCTTTTCATTTACTTTTTAATTGGAAAATAATACAAATGCAAAAAAGTACATAAGCAAAAGTGTTGGGCTCAATCAATTATCATAAAGTAAACACATCTATGCAACCACAAACTGGGCCAAGAAATGGAACATTTACACCCACAAGAAGCCCTTCTTTCACCCTCTCCATCACCATCTGGTTCCTACACTCAAAGCAACAGTAACTATCAAAAGATGAATTTTGCCTTTATAAAATTTATTTGAAGGAATTATACACCCTCTGTTTTTTTGTGTCTGAGTCCTTGTTGCTGTTGGTCAGTACCATGCTTGTGAAATTCATCCACATTTTGCATGCAAATGTAGACTTTTATTGTTGTATAGCATTGCATTTAAGAACTATGCCATATTGTGTTCACCCATTCTACTGTTTTTCTATTAGTATTTAGAGTTGATGTACAATATTATATGTTGTTGGTGTATAAGATATTGATGTACAATTTTTAAAGGTTATACTCCATTAATTGTCATAAAATATTGGCCATATTCCTTGGACCTTGGACCATAAAGAAGGCTGAATGCTGAATAATTGATGCTTTTGAACTATGGTGTTGGAGAAGACTCTGGAGAGTCCCTTGGACTGCAAGGAGATCCAACCAGTCCATCCTAAAGGAAATCAATCCTCAAGATTCATTAGAAGGGCTGATACTGAATCTGGAGCTCCAATACTTTGGCCACCTGATGCTAAGAGCCAACTCATTGGAAAAGACCCTGATGCTGGGAAAGATTGGAGGCAGGAGGAGAAGGGAATGACAGAGGATGAGATGGTTGGATGGTATCACTGACTCAATGGACATGAGTTTGAGCAAGCTCTAGGAGACGGTGAAGGACAGGGAAGCCTGGCTTGCTGCAGTCCATGGGGTTGCAAAGAGTCAGACACTACTGAGTGAATGAACAACAACAAATATTCTTTATGCTATATGATATTTCCTGGTAGCTTACTTATTTTATACATAATAGTTTTTGCCTCTTAATTCTCTTTCCCATTGTTCCCCTCTCTCATTCCGTTTCCCCAGCGGTAACCACTAGTTTTTTCCTATATCTCTGAGCCTGTTTCTTTCTTTTCTTTTTTAGGTTGCACTTAAGTGATTATCATATATCATTTGTCCTTTTCTAACTTATTTCACTAAGCATAATACTCTCCAAATTCATTCATGTTGTTGAAAAGTGGTAGAATTTCACTTTTTATGGCTGATCAGTATTCCATTGGGCTTCCCAGGTGATTTCCTGATAAAGAATCTGCCTGCCAAGCAGGAGACACAGGTTTGATCCCTGGGTTGGGAAGAGAAGATCCCCTGGAGAAGGAAATGGCAACCCACTCGAGTATTCTTGCCTGAGACAGAGAAACCTGACGGGCTGTGGTTGGCAAAAGAGTCAGACACAACATAGTGACTAAACAGCAACAACAAATATTCCACTGGATAAAATGTGGGTATGTGTGTGCATGTGCTTAGTCATTCGGTCGTATCCAACTCTTTGCACATATTTTTTATCCATTCATCTGTTGATGGATACTTAGGTTGCTTCCATACCTTGGCAATAGTAAATAATACCGCTATGAACATTGCGCATGTATCTTTTAAAATTGGTGTTTTTGCTTTTTTCTATCCAGGAGTGGAGTTTCTGGCTTATATAGCAGTTCTATTCAGATCCTGAGATGATGTGGCTGCTGCAGAAATGTGCCACATGAAGTTTGCTGGGACCACTTTAGAACCAAGAGAGCCTGGGGATGCAGTGAAATTATACTCCTCTCCATTGAGTTCATCACCAATGGGGGAAAATATAGGAAAAAGTAAAACACCCTGGTCTCTCCTTCATCCTTGCAGTATTCTTTCAAGACCCCTACAGGAAGAGCCTGACACAGAGCCTGCTGGCAAAGCAGAAATGCAGTTTGCAGAGCCCAGCTCCAGGATTACAAAGTAGGGGAGAAGAAAGTGAATTTGGAACCAAGAGGCAATAAATTGATAATTGGCACAGTTGTGTGTCATTTTTTATTGATTTGCAGAACTTCTTTATACAGTCTGGCAACAAGTTCTCTATGGGCTATTTGTGTTACAAATATATTCTCCCACTCTGTTATTTATCTTTTAGACTCTTTATGATGTCATTTAAAGAACAAAAGATTTTGATGTATTTCAGTTTATCAGTCTTTTTTTATGGTAGGACTTTGGATATCTTATTGAAGAAGTCTTCTCTACCCTAGGCTGTAAGAATATTCTCCAGTATTTTCCTTAGAAGCTATATTGTTTTCATGTTTAGATTTGCAATCTGCCTGGAATTGACTTGTATGACTGATGTGAGGTAGGGAGGGAGTCAAGTTACATATCTTCCCCCATATTGTTATCCAGTTAACCCAGGAGGATTTCTTGAAAAGGACAACATTCCCACACTGCACCATGTCTTTTGTCTTCAGTCAAGTGTCCAGATATACCTGACTTTCTCTCTGGCCTGTCTTCCATTGCATTGGCCCCAGTTGCCCAGCCTTGAACCAATACCACAGTCCTAATTGCTATTGCTTTATAATAATCCTGATTATCAAATAGAATCAGTCCTCTCACTTTCTTTTAAGGAGTTTCTTGATTATTCTTCACCCTTTATATTTTCAGTAAAATTTCAAACAACTTGTCAATTTCTTTAAAAAAAAAATCCTGGTATTTTTGTTGGGTTGCTTACATGTATAGATCATTTAGAGAGAATTGACAGCTAAAATATTGAGCTATTTGAACATAGTATATAGATCTTTGAACCTTTGAACATAGTATATAGATCAACTTATTTAAATCCTGTGTATTATTGTAATATTTTATATTTTCCTGTGTGAAGCCTGTTTAGGTTTATTCTCGGGATATGGAAACTTAATGCTATTGCAAATAATTTTTTTCATTTTCAATTTCTGTTTATTATTGATAAATGACTGGAAAATATAAGCAGCTGCATTTGTGGTGATTTTTTAATTTTTACATGGTAAAATCTGATTATCCTTTTTGTTGATGTTTCTTGGTTTCCTCTCTTGCTTTGGAAGGCCTTCCTTACCCAAGCCTACAAAAAAATTCTACATTTTATTTTTATATTTGTAGAGTTTCGCTTTTAAATGTGTAAATTTCTAACCCACTTGCATTTAGTTTTATTAATGAAAAATGGGTCTAGTTTCCTTTTTATAATAGTCTAAGTTTTCACATACACACACGTTAGTTTCCAGTCTATCTTTTTTCACTGATATATTTGTGTTCTCTTATGGAATACTACACTATAATGGCTGTATCCAAAACATGCTTTAGTTACTTTTTAATGGTATTTCTTGATAACATAGAGGCCTCGTTATTTTTTTCCAAAATTCTCTTGCCAATTCTGGGACATTTTTTCTGTATGAATATTAGAATAACATTGTCAGGTTCTGTATGTTGAGTACAAATGAATTGAATCAACTAATTAATTTAGGAAGAACTGACATCTTCAGAGGCTTTCCCTACAGGAACGTAATATATCGATTCATTCATTAGAGCTTCTTTTACGTCTCCAGCATAACTTCATAGGTCTTTAAGTTTAGTTTTCGTTGCTTTATTTTTGAAATTAAGTTTTAGACAATTAATGCATCAACATGATCTGAAATTAAAATTTATGTAGAAAGATATATCCAGGAAGACTCACTCCCATCTCAGCCCCTTCACCTACAAGAAATTATTTTTATTAGTTTCTTGTTTATACTCACAGTACTCTTTGAGCAAAAAGAAGCAACTACAATAAAAGCAGCTTTCTGTGTGCATTCTTTACCTGTGCTTTTTGTCATTGAGTGATATTAGCTCAGCCTCTTCATTCCCTTTCCAAGCTGTATACTGTTTCACTTGTGTAGATACCAGAGAATTTATTTAAAACAGTCTCTTATTATTTTAAGCTTTTTGTTATTACAAGTTTTCCTTGTAAATATAACATTTTGTTTACGTGCAGGTTTATCTGTGGGATAAATTCCCAGTAGTGAGATCGTTGGATTACTAGGAATGTTTATTTTTCATTTTGAGAAATATTGCCCAGTTGCCTCCACAATGGGGCATTATTTTTCCCTGGACCAATGATACCCATGGCTGTCTCCCCAGAACCTCTCCAGCAGCGTGTGTTCTCCAACCGTCAGATTCTCCGACTGGATACATGAAAACTGGTATCTCAGTGAAGCCCTCATTTGCATGTGTCTTGTTTGAGTGAATGTGAGTGTCTTCATGTTTCAGAGTCATCTGTGAATTCTTTATCTCCCCATGATCAGTCTGTATCTGTTGTTATGACCTGTTTTCTACTAGGCTCCTCAGGGGATTTGTTTCTGGGAACATTATCTCATTCAGTCCTCACAATTCCCTTAAACTGTAGTCTTCAGAACATCCATTTTACAGATAAGGAAAGGCAGGTTTAGAGAGTTTAGGCAACTTGTATGAGGCACACAGATAATTAGATGCAGAGTTGGGATTCTGATCTATTTGTATCTGACCTCAAAGTACCCTTTCCTCTACATCACCTTGACTCTCCAGTGGATCAACCTTTATCTGATGTCTGAGTCCCACTCCAGGACCCCAGGTCCAGAGTTAGGCAGCCTCTGCCTGAATGTCTCTAGGGACAGGAATCAAGCAGCCTGCTCCACTTTCTATTTTTCTTTCTTTTTGTCTATTTTGAAAAACTTTACATAATGAAAAGTTTAATGCCACTTTAGTGGCATTAAGTACATATACATTTTTGTGCAACCTCCACCACCACCCATCTCCAGAACTTTATCATCATTTCAAACTGAAACTGAAACCTATTAAACATCTCCCATTTCTCCTCCCACCAGCCCCAGGAAAACACCATTCTTCCTAGCTCTATCAATCAATTTCTTCATGTATATGGAATCATACAGATTTCTCCCTTTGTAACTAATTTATTTCAGTTAGTATCGTGTCTTCAAGGTTCATCCATGTTGTAGTATGTATCACAATTTCCTTTTTTGTATTTTTTGTTTTCTTTCAGTTTTCACTTAACACTGGAGTATAGTTGATTTACACTGTCATGTTAGTTTCAGGCATACAGCAAAACGATTCAGTTATATATATATATTCATCCTTTTTCAGATTGTTTTTCCATATAGATTCATTTCTGTTCAGTTCAGTTGCTCAGTGTGTCCAGCTCTTTGTGACCCCGTGGACTGCAGCACACCAGGCTTCCTTGTCCATCACCAATTCTCAGAGCCTGCTCAAACTCAAGTCCATCAAGTTGGTGACGCATTCCAACCAGCTCATCCTCTGTCGTCACTGTCTCCTCCTGCCTTCAATCTTTCCCAGCATTAAGGTCTTTTCCAATGAGTCAGTTCTTCACATCGGGTGGCCAAAGTATTGGAGTTCAGCTTCAGCATTAGTCCTTCCAAGGATTATTCAGGACTGATTTCCTTTGGAATTGACTGGTTGGATCTCCTTGGAGTCCAAGAGACTCTCAAGAGTCTTCTCCAACACCACAGTTCAAAAGCATCAATTCTTCTGTGCTCAGCTTTCTTTATAGTCCAACTCTCACATCCATACATGACCACTGGAAATTGACTAGACAGAACTTTGTCAGCAAAGAAATGTCTCTGCTTTTTAATGTGCTGTCTAGGTTGGTCATAGCTTTTTTTCCAAGAGTCTATTTCCTCTGTCCTCTGGAAGTTCTGTAATCAAATCCCACTGCCTTCAAAGTCCATTTCCCTGGGGCTTCTCAATCACTTTGCTGGATCCCCAGGTTGGGATATCTGTTGTGGGCCCTAGAACTTTCATAACAGTGTGAGAACTTCTTTGGTATAATTGCTGTCCAGTTTGTGGCTTGTCTGCTAGGTGGTTCTATGGTGGGGCTAATGGTGACCTCCTCCAAGAGGACTTATGCCACATGGCGGGCCTCCCAGGCTTTTGCAGCCAGAGCCTCTCTCCCCACACATGGCTCTGTTCCCCTTTGTGCCTCCAGTAGCCCCTTGCTGCATCCTAGGACTGAAACCATTTACCTCAGATTGGGACTTGAACCCACATGGCTGGGACTTCAATCCAGCAAAAACCCTGCTTGGGACTTGAACCCATGTGGCTGGGACTCAAACCTAGCCAACACCCATGGTACCTGGTTTCAGGATCTAATGAAGCTAGGGTTCTTTATGTCTCATTGCAGAAAGAAATCAGTGAGAGACAAAGTGATAGGTAAGAAGTGGATTTATTCAGATACAGAGAGAAGCACACTCCTCAGACAGAATGTGGGCCATCGCAGAGGACAAGTTTGGCCCCCAAATTTGGGTGTTTAGTTTTTATAGTCTGGGTAATTTCACATGCTAATGAGTGGGAGGATTATTCCAACCATTTTGGGGAAGGGGCAGAGATACCAGAATCTGGGCCACTGCCCACACCTTGGTCTTTTAACAGTGCCTTGAAACTGTCATGGCACCTCTGGATGTGTCATTTCACTTACTAATTGAGGATCAGGTTCTAGTCTTGTCTGCCATCTCGGTCCCCTTTGATTCTAATTGGTTTATGCTGTGTCCTTGGGCTATGTCATTTTTTCAAAAGTTGTGCCCTGCCCCTTTCCCTCTTGTTACAGGACTGTGTGAATAACAGAGCTGACAGCAGAGTTGCTACTCCCTATTCTATCGCCAAGAGAAGGCACAGGCCTTTCTCCTCTTTGGGAGACCCCCCAGCTTCCTCTTCCCCATCCCACCCCTCCTGCATTGGGCAAGGCTGCAGGGCTGTGGTACATGTTGACAGAATTGACTTGCAGAGAAATGGGTGAGATCTTACACAGTTTGGGTTTTCATCTGTTCAAACCAACAGTCAACTGGATAATTAACTGATTCAAGAAGTGGGAGATTGACAGCAATTTTGAAAAGCACAGCAACTGACAGAAGCCAGGCTCAGATGAATGGAAAGGGAACATGCTTTGTTGAACACTTCCCAAGGTGTTAAAGAGAAGATCTTAAAAATAACTCTAGAAAGTTCTCTACAGCCAGGCCAAGACCCAGCCCTCTGCATCATCTGAAAGACTGTTGATTCTTGAGGGAGCTTTTATCCATGTCAATGTGCCCTTCCTTAGAAAACAAATGTATTACAACAGACTTAACCATGGAGCAATAAGTGGTAGGGGAAATTAGCTAAGATATTACACAGGAAATTCTGAGCCTTAAAGGTCCACCAAAAAATGACCAATGAGAGGTAATTTTCATAGTTGTTATCATCACTATGGAGACTCACTGGAGGGTGCTCAAGCCTGGCTGCTGAGGAGAGATCAGCACAGGACAGCCAGCTCCGATCCTTCCCTGAGGAGTGTTTTCCGTGCACCCAGATGAGCGGCTGTGATCAGCAATGTTCTGGTGGTGCTGCTGCCCTCCTGCCAGGCTCCCCCAGAAGCAGGCCGGGAGTCACAAACCTCTGACTCCAGCTCTGACACTGGTCATCCTCAAAGTCTTCCTGGAGAAGCAAGGCATAACAAGGGCTGACCCAGCATGGCCACGAGGGTGATAGCCAAGAGACCCCCAAAATTCTGTGGTTGGGGCTGTGTGCACAAAGCAGGGTGCAGTAGGGACACATGGGGTTGGGCTGTGCAGACTGGAGTCTAAGTCCTGGCTCTGTTAACTCTGACTCCTTAGAGAAGTCACTCAGCCCTTCTGAACCTCAGTTTCCTTCTCTAAAATGAGGGATTAAATATTTGCCCTAAAGAGTTATTTGGAGGATTCAATGAGACAACATATTTTAAAGGTTCTGAGAGACCTCAACATACAGAAATTGTTGATACTTATTGTCCTTGTTGTTATTGCTGTTCAGTCACTTGGTCACGTCTGACTCTTGGCCAGAGTCCTTATTCTTCCCTAATTCATCAGTTCTGCATCCCACGTCTCACAACAATTAAGTCCAGATTTTAGAATTCTGCTATGACCAGGGGAGAGATGAGGCTCACAGAGAATAGCCCAAATCTGAGGCTGCAGTGATGAGTTCAAGGCCATTTGGCTCCATATTATTTAGTTTGGATGGGTCTTCCCCAAAAAGGGCAGCCTTTGGTGAACAGCAGCCACTGGGCTGGAGGCCAGGGGTGGAGGTGGCACAGAGGACCAGCAGCCAGCCATATTTTCATGAGGGAGGGCCCCACAGACACCAGGCCTGGATGGGCATCCTGGAAATGAACTTCTCAGAGGGCCTTGCCCCGGCCCTCAATCTCAAGTAGCCCTGATGGTTAACTCTGCACATCGACTTGACTGGGCTAAGGGATGCCCACATACCTGGCAAAATGTTATTTACAGGTGTGTTTGTGCAGCTGTTTCTGGGAAAGATTAGCATGTCTTTCTAACACAAATAGTACCTCTCACAGAGAACGGGCTCTATAAATATTTGTTGAATGCATGGACTAAGGTAGAATCTGCTGAAGGAATTTGCTTGACTTTCAAGATGGTTGGTATCATTGGTAACTTCTGCAAATGGTAAAGTAGAGAAAGATCTATGTTTACTTGAATTCTGCAAGGAACAGCTATCAGTGTAGATATTTGCAGGTGGTTAGAGTTTGGATTGACTGAGGGTGTAGAGTTGACTTGCCAAACAAACAGAAGGAAGTGGCCATGAATGAACAGTATATTTAGGAGGAGTAGACAATGTGGCAAAGGGTCTGCCCTAGGGAATAAAGAGAAAACTCTCTGAGATTGTTCCCCACCCCCAACCTCCAGCCTCTCTGAAAGCCAGCCCTCCTTCCCACCAAAGGTGTCAATGTTCTGGCTGACATGTCTCAGAAGATTTATTGATGTAATAGACACCATTCTAAAGACTTGGCCCAGGATCACACATCAAAACTGCAAGTTTGAAAGGATTAGAAACATACTTTGGACACATATTTCATCTTGACTCTAGACTTAATTAAGATATTGCCAGAGCAATATCATAGATGAGCAAAGAACTAGCACTTTATCCAGCCATCCTCCATCCCTGTAAAAAATAAAATAAACGTGAATTGCATAGAGTGAGGTATTCGTAATTATTTCATGCTGGGAGAAAAAATGAATGAAAAAGTATCAGGAGCTCATGTCATCAGTTTCATAGATCTATGTTTAATCAGAGCACCTTATAATACTGAAACATCAGCCTCTTTATTCTAAGATGCTTGTAGGTATCATCAAATCAATATCAGTTGAAATACTCTTTAATGGTGTGATCATTTCAAAATTAGACTAATTTTAATTAGCAACAAAAGCGTTTTTGGAACAGAAAACCTGTAGCTTTCTCAGCTGATCCGTGCTTCTGCT
>CM044310.1:103856712-103954212 GCA_024291935.2 Okapia johnstoni | reverse complement strand
TCCTGGTCTCCACCACGAGAGGGGATTCAAAGGCAACCGTCCAGCCTGCCTGGCCCCTCTCTTGCAGACATCACTTCCCACCGAGCAGCATCCGGCCGAGGTGACTGTACATGTCATGTGGGGCTCCAAACGGGTCTTTGCCAGGATCTTGAATGCAGCCCGTGTATGGAAATTGCCGACAAAAGAAATTAAGCGCAAGAAAGCTGTGATTAGACTAATGCATTGATCAAGTCAAACCCTCTCTGTTTCACTGCCAGCATGCCCCATATAAAAGCGTCATTAAAGAAACTCCACCGTCTCTTCTGCTAATGGTTTACGATTTGAGCATGCCCCAGTGATTGACAAGTGATGCCAGCGCTGCCTGTGTTGTCTTAAAAAAGCCACATCAGATCAGCAGAAGCTTAAAGCAAAGCATAAATTATAGATACACGTCTGTTTCTTTGATGAAGTGAGACTCATAGGTGCTCCTCTCTCCCATCACACAAAGAATTGCACTTTCAGGAGGCTTTTTCACGATGTCACATCATATTTGAAAAAACAACAGGAAAAACATAAACCTTTCCCCCAATTTCTCTATCCTTCCTTTCTCTCTCTTATTGTTAAAACAAAATCTTTTAAACAAACTGCCTGCTTCAAAAGCAGCCAGGAAGTTTTCCACTTTGGAGAAATTAATTAAACATAAAATAAGTGTTTAAATACAAAGTTCAATGCAGCAAGGATTATTGCATCGTGCCTGCACCTATCTGTCAACCTCGCTAACTGTTTCACTGCCTGTTGGAGGCAGGGTTACTGACTTGGAATATTCGCAGCATCTTGGCCGTTCAAAAACAAAGACATTCGGAGAGTATTAATATTAACAGAAGTATGCTTTGCTTCATAAAATTTATTGTCAGCTAGCGATAGAATTTCCTTATTACAAAGTTCTCAAAGTCTCCCATGGAAATATTTAGGGGACACTGTGGGAAAGGGAAGGAGGAAAAAAATTAAAACATGCGATTTCAGATTAAGAAAGATAAAATCCAGACAGGAAAGGACACCTCTCTCCATCTTGCTGGTCAGGAAGTGCCCACGTCTACAGCTGCTGCCTAGCCTTTTCTGGTCCAGCTTCCGATTATGGACACTGCCCTCACTGAAGCTTCAAAGCAATATTTTTTTTCTCTTTCACTGATTCAAATCAAAGACCCTCTAGTCCCATCGGAAGCTCACCAGTGCTTGTGGAAATAACAGCTTCTTGGACCTGAAGGGCCCACACCAGAGAGCCAGGGCTTGCTTCGGGGAGTCCCCAAGGGACATTGCCGAGTGAAAACAGCATTGGCAAGGTGACTAGTTAAGAGGGTCTTCTAACTTGAAACAGAAATTTGGTTCCTGCCAGAGCCAAAATGAATTCTGTGGAATTAGCTCATAGGCTGCCCTTGGAAAATACGCATTGTGCATCACTTTTCTTAGAGATAAGACATTTCCTCATCCCCCAAGGTGCCAGGATCTCTAAGTTGACATAATTCTGCACAAATCACTCTGGTGGTGTAACTTAGAGTGTCCCAATCCCCTTTGGACCCTGGCCTTTGTAACTGGGCCATCACTCACTTAGTTTCACCTTATCTTAAATAAATGTAACCAGAAGGGACTTGTTCGGCTCGCCACCTCTTGAGTGATGTGAATTATTTATACGATCTTCATACGCATTCGTTAAACTGCACACAGCCAAGTGGAGAGAAGCTGTTTGTCTCTTGTTCAGCCAGAAGGGTAAGACCACAAGGTCGGGGTGTGTAGCAAGAGCATCCAGGAGGTTCTCCCTGGCTGGGTTGTGTAGAGGAAGGATCAGCTCTTGTCTTTTTCAGGCTCCTTGTCGGCTGAGCTTCTAAGGGAGTTACTGAGGCTGCCAGGACAGGGAGGAGGAGATGGAGGTGTGGATCCAGCCCACAGCCTGCCTGGCCTGTAGCAATAAGCCCTGCAAAGCAGGCTCCAAAATACAGCCTCCCGGCCAGCAGAAAAGCATATAACTAATAAAAGGCTTCCCTGGTGGCTCAGACTGTAAAGAATTCGCCTACAATGCGGGAGACCTGGGTTTGATTCCTAGATTGGGAAGATCCCCTGGAAGAGGGCATGGCAACCCACTCCGGTAGTCTTGGCTGGAGAATCCCCATGGGCAGAAGAGTCTGGCAGGCTACAGTCCATGGGACTGCAAAAAGTTGGACACGACTGAGCGACTCAGTGCAGCACAGCACAAGAAAAGGAGATGCTGAAGAAGGCTGAGCTCCAGGGGAGTTTCCTAGAGATAAAATCAGCATGGGGTGATCACCAAGACAAAAGCGTGTTTCCGGGTGAATTGTATATTCTGGTTAATGAAGCTTTAGCACGTGGCATTGAGAAAAGAATGAGATTGGGAGTTGACAGTGTTGGGTTAGAGCCGGTCAGCCTCTCTGGGCTTCATCCACCCACCTTTCACATTGCCCAACTCCCACAATTGCCATGAACAGGAAATAAATGCAAAAATGTGTTCTAAGCTCTGAGATCCTACATAATCATCAGTTAGACATTGACGCAAATTTCAAACAACAAAACAGAAAACCTTTGCATGAAGATGTTCCTTTTCTCATTACAATCCAGAGGTATTTCCCCAAGCTGCCAGCCTTCACTCTGAGCAGTAGTTAGGGCCATGTAAATTTCCTGGATGTTTGAGATTTATTTGGAATTTGAGTTTAACAGGAATTTGTTCTGCTTTGCATGGGACAATGAATATTCAACCTGGAAAGGAAACTTACAAATGGATTAAATATGTTGGGATCCTGCTGGAATTTACCACTGGGCAACACTCTCCATACCAGACATTCTAAACTCAGCTGTCTGCAAAAGCCTGATGGGTGACCTTAGGAGCAAGATAAACCTGGCAGGAACAGGTCAAGTAAGTAAATGTCCCATAAAGGAAGTTTCTGCCATCCACCTCGCTGGGGTTACAGCTCTCTGAGATCCGATCTAGTTTTTATGAGAAGCATGAGATCTTACTTTCCATATGAAATCTGAATTTCAACCATATTCAACTTTGAAAAAGTTAGTAACATTATGCAGATCAAATACAGCTCACCAGAAGTTTGCATCCCACCCTCCAACCATGGATTTGCTACTCACTGTTGTTCCTAGAGTTTTGAGTACTAACACTCATAGTCATTCCTGATTCAGTGTCACTTCCAGATAAGGAAATCAGCTTGTCCCAGTTTGCCCAGAACTTTCTCAGTGTTAGCACTGGAAATCCCATGTCCTTGGAACCCTTCAGTCCCCAGCCAACTGGGGGCAGCTGGTCACCCTGCTGCCTAAGAGAGGTCAGTGTGTCCAGCTGATTGTTTCTGAGAAATGATGACTCACTTGTTCTGGCATGAAAGTTACCTGTGGCATCAGACTAAAGTTGGATTAAATCCCCTTTCTATCACTTACCACCTGGATGAGACTTTGGATACATGCCTCAACTTCTCAGAGGCTCAGATCCTTGTATATAAAAGCCTAGTAACAGCATCTGTCTCCTGGACTGTTGAAATTATATGGAATGCTGACCATGAAATGGCAAGCCAAATACAGATAGTCATTATCACTGGTAGGTGTTGATGGTGTGAGAATGTTGGTCCTGACTGCTGATCAGAAACTCTGGACCTTCTGGGTTGTCCTCTGAAAGCTGCCTGCCTATCTCATCTTTGGCCCCTTGGCTGTGTCCTCTGAGGTGCCCATGGGCTCCTGTGAAGGGCTTTGCTCAGTAGAAGGACCTTGGTCTCCCATACGTGCTTAGCTGTTTGAGGGACTTCACCCTGTTCCTGCAGGCGCTGGACCAAATCAAGGTGCTGACCCAAAAGCAGGAAGTTCTGCCTGTACCCTCTTCTTGCTCCCTGGAAACTTCGAGGAGAGGGGGTTGGTCATCAGCCCTGCTGACAACGTGTACTGTGTCTCCCCTGTTAAGGTAAATTGAAGTTACAGGAAATTTCTCCCACAGCTTCCAATAGGTTTACCATAAGTACTCTGCCTTAGAATATTATGTTACAGACTCTGGGCAAAGAGAAGAGAGAGTAATATTTTTGTGTGTGTTTGTTTCCTGACAAACATCGAGTCTGTCGTATCAAGGCTTCCCATTGACCAAAAGTTGTTCCTAATAGCTTTCTATGATGTAACTCTTAGCCTCCCAGATCTACCAATTAAAAATGGGGAAATGTCATGGAGATTCACTCCATTTCTCAGGAGTGATTTGGGGCTGTTGGATCTGTATTATAGGGCTTTCAAACTCAGTATTGAATAAATTTCAAAGACCCCAGGAGACAGAAATGGCTCCAAAGAGATTTTCCCCAGGGTCCCAAGATCTGTAAATCGAGATAATTCTACACATTGCTGCCCGAGTATGGAAATTACCAACAAAAGAAATTAAGAGCAGGAACCCCGTGATTAGACTAATGCATTGATCAAGGCGTTCTTCTCTGTTTCACTGCCGGCAAGGCACATAAATAACATGTGGGCAATTACCGTGAGTAAATTATATGTGTTTTATAACCTTCCATGAATATTTTTCCTTAAAAAAAAACAAAATAAAAAAACAAAACAAAGCAAAACAAAAATATTCCTCAGGAGAACTGAGTATCAGAGAAAAGAGTAAAATAGTTTTTAAAATTTTTATATGGGTGGGAGAATGGAGCGGGGCCAGGTGGGCACTTCTCTGTCACAGGGGTTGAGCTGGAGTTTGGTTTCCTGGGTGGAGATTAGGTGAACCTGGAGCTTTTTCCTTCCTGAATGCTCTTTTCCCCAAGCTTCACAATTGCCTCTCTTTTGTACTATCGGTTTCTTCCTTTCCTTTTCCTCTCTATGTCTCTGTCTCACTTGACCTTGAGATCAAGATCTCTCCTTTTCACTCGAGAGTAAGACTTTTCCAATCCCAGCACATGGCACTGGCGTCCTAGTCGATAGTCAGTACATCACAGGGGTGGGGAGCAAGGCCACTGCTTATATCTTTCAGCCTCTGCTTGGGAGTTTGATGCTGCTGTTGCATTTGAACGAACACCACTTGCAGAAAGGAACTTCCTATTGGGCTGGCCAAACAGACCAGAGCCAGGACTCACTCACTGAGCAGCGTTGCCCTGCAGTGGACCAGCACAGCCCACCACTCTATCCACCAATCTGGAAAAGGGTCCCAAGGAGGCCACTGTGCCAGCAATTCACTCTGCTTTGGAGCATGTGGGGATCAGCATTCCAGAGGATGCCCATCTCTTTTTGAACCACTGGTCCAATCTGTATTCTGCTTTTGCTCCCTCCATCACAGCCTCAAGAATGCATCCACTTCATCTCTCCAAAACTCTTCTGCCACGGCCATGGCACTAGACTTAGTCCTGGCTCTCATACAGCTTGCTGCTTAGTGGGGGAAACAGAAATACAAACACACACTGTCATACATCATCAAGTGTTGGGTGGGCCCCGTGCCCTTGCAGAGCCTCTAACTATGCCTCCTGGCATGTGGGGAGGTTTTTTGCAGGTGGTCACATCTGAGTTGAGATTTACAGGTTGAGTTAAGATATTCCTATTCCCCATCCAAACAAAGAAACAAATGAAAAATAGCAGAAAGTCCACTGTGACTTTTCCAGCCCATGGCACCCTCCTCCATGCTATGCTTCTGCTCTGACCAAGTGCCAGCAGCCTTGCCTTCTACCCTCCTTGCTGGCTGGGAACCTTGCACTTCTGGGCAATGCTGATGGGTCACTGACACCAGCGACCCCAAGGATGGGGAGGATCAAAGCTTCCCCAACAAGCCAAGGCAGGCTTAGTGCCAAAAAACTAAGGTATTTCTGTAAATGAAAGCTTTCACATCACTTGTCTCATCATTTTAAATATTTGGCCAATTTGGGCACAATGTAACCACTACTAAACGTTCAGAGGCCACCCCATCGGTTGCATCTACAGCTCAGTAACTGACTCCAGATGTCTTCTCTGAGCCCTGGCAACTCTCCTGAAGGTATGGGCTTCAGAACTAGGTGGATCTGGGTTCCAATTCCAGTTTCACCTCTCCCTATATATACAATTGTGACACCTTTCTAAGCGTCTGGTCCCTCTTCCATGGGAAGGTATGAGCAAACGTATAGCTCAATGTGATATCAAGTTTAATCGTATCAATAAAGTACCTAGTCTGGTTCCTGGAACACAGTGGGTGACCAGTACATGGATGCAAATTCCCTTCGTCCTTCCTTAATGCACATGCAAATTGTCCTTGCTCTCTCTTTGAGATGAGACTAGACTCATGAAGAAAACCAGCAGGCCGTGGATGGGGACCTGTCAAAACTTCATGAAGACTTCCCTGGGTACCACCACCTCCCAACCCTGTGGGTGCCAGCTTTCCCTTTCACCTCTGGAGAAGGAGGCCACCTGTGATGGACAGAGAGCCCATTTTTTGGCAATCTTTCAGATTGTAGCATCTTTTGAGGTCCTTAGTGTGAGAAGTCATTTGCTCTTACGACTTAGAATCTGCACTTGCCTCAGCTACGGAGCGTAGGATGCTCTTACCTTCTCAGCCTTCCAGCATCTCCCCAGACATCTGCCGCCCTCCCTCTCCAGTGCCCTCCCTTCCTCAGAAGGACCTTTCCTGCCTTTCTGGGGTAGAGTCCAGAGCTCAGCCTTCTCACTTCTCCCTGTGCATTCTGGCTGACTGCACCAAAATATAAAAATCTTGATTTAAGTATTTTTGTATTCAAGGATCATATGAGAGTATTCATTTGAAGGTTCAGTGGCATTTTGAAATGAGAACATCATAGATAAAGATGTCAGCGATGGAGCCTCCCACCGTGAGGTTGAAAGAGAGAGAGGAACAAAATGAATAGAGGAGTTCCTAGGATCCAAGAAATTTTAACATCTCATTATTTAGATTACCCTACATATAATTTTCCAATATTTGGTATTACAGACTTTTGAAGGTATTGGTTAAAATTACTTCATGCCTGACATCAATTTAGTCTTATTCATTATCTAGCTAAAATAAAACCTTAAAAATAGCTGATTAGAGTAAGTAAGCAATTTACTGATAAATGCAAATTTCCCACCATTTCCAAGGGAGCTCTCACAGCAGACAGAAATAGAAGGGCCAGGGGGTAATGGTCCTCCAGTGTTTCAGCATCCTGGCATGGAGCAATGTGGATTTGGAGATGCTTCTGGTGCTCTCAGGATTTGATTGCGTTTAGAATGCACTCAGCTTTCCTCATCACCTCCTGACTTCATGATGGACGGAACACTGCGGACTGCATTCCCCCTATGATGGTGATTGTGGTGTGGTCTTCTCATGTACTCATGGCCTCAACTGCTGCTTCCAGTTTGTGAGCCCGTGAACCATAGGATGGATATGTCCTGTTGTTGAGTGTAAACAGATGCATCTCCATGTCTGATCTGGGTGGTTACTTGGGGGGCTCCTTCCCCAGCCACACAAGGTACTCAATCTTACCTTCTCAAAACTCATGACTCTTCAGCCTGGTTGGACCCCAAACTCAACACCACTGGCCTGCACCTCCAAATCACAAATCTGTACCTGGCACCTGCCTGCCTAGCATCTGTAGAAGCTGTCTACAGGGGATGCTCATTTTGGGATAATGTGGCCTAAGCAGGAGAAACCATCACCCCAGACAGACTCAGTGACTAAAGTCGGCCTTGATCTGCTTGTGGGCCCTCATGGAGATGAGCAGCTCACATGATGAGCCCACACATGCGTCATCACTTGGAGAATTTGGGGAGGCTTGCCCTACACACAAGGAATTTCAGCTCCCAGGGTCTCTGAAGGTCTCTGAATTTCCCTACAGAGATACTCTTTAGAGTCAGGCATTTTCTGCAAAGCCCTGAATGCTACATCCAGGTGTTTCTGCAGCCCTGTCGTGCCTGGCCCTCCCCGTGGGTCTAGGCTGCTCTCAGGACCCGACACTGTTGCTCCACTGTCTCATCTGCTTTACTACAATAAATGAGAGTGCTGCACCCCAGTTCTGACCAGGGGTGTGGTGCTCAGGGGTCCACCCAAGGACAAAAAGGCAACAAGACACCCGCATGTGAAATAGGGCTAGATTCCTGGTTGGCAAAGAGCCCCCAGGGATCCCCCACCACCCTGGTCACCCCAGCAACCATCCAGACCCCTGGATCACAACCCAGAAACCCAAGAGCCCATGACTAGCAGGTTCCAATGACCTGCATCCATTTTGTTTGTAAAATGGAGGCTGTTAAACACTTTGGATAATAGCCCTCCTCCCTCCAGGCTTCCCAGGTGGCTCAGTGGTAAAGAATCTGCCTGTCAGTGCAGGAGACACCAGAGAAGTGGGTTCGATCCCTGGGTTGGGAATATTCCCTGGGAGAGGAAATGGCAACCCACCTCAGTATTCTTGCCTAGAGAATCCCATGGACAGAGGATCCTGGCGGTCTACAGTCCATGGGGTTGCATAGAATCAGACATGAATGAGCACAGAACAGCAGCAGCCTTCTCTTTCCATGGAAAGAAAGAGGTCTTCCTTTGCATATTTCACCTCTGTCCCTAGGAATCCAAGACCCAACATCCCATCTCACAGGGAGTGAAGTTTAGGAGGGGTCTGTGTTAAGAAGTGGACAATTGTCCACTTTAAAAGTGATGAAAGTAATAGTTGCTCGGTTGTGTCTGACTCTTTGCCACCCATAGACTGTAGCCTGCTAGGCTCTTCTGTCTATGGGATTTTTGCAGCAAAAATACTGGAGTAGGTAGCCATTCCCTTCTACAGGGGATCTTCCCTGACCCAGGAATTGAACCCAGGTCTCCTGCATTGCAGGCAGAATTTTTTACTGCCTGAGCAGCCAGGGAAGCCCATTGTCCACATTAGGTGAGTCTAACCTTGTACCTCACCTTGGGGAAAAGATAAGTCTTATCTGCAGAATGACCAGCAGGTGTCAGGCTGACCACTGTACTCACCAGCCTTCACCAGAAGGGCTAAGGGTGACTGTCATGACTCCATGCATGGCCAGTCATGCTGGGAACCAGGGCAGTGGGATGACCTTGCTCCTCCCCTCCCTCTCTCACTGTCTCCCTGCTGGCACTACAGACTTACCTTGTACTTTCCTTAGGTCCTTGTTGGGTATAGAATAACCTTACCATTTGTGTCTCCAAAGTGTCAGTCAATGACAAGCACTATATACTCAAAATCTCAAAGCCTTTTTCTTTCAAACAAGTGGCTCTGCTATTTGGAAGCTCCTTAGCTTAGAATCTACCCCCATGTCTTTCTCTGAATATCTCTGCTGTGACAGCTCCTTCATCAGATCAGTGAGGATGAGAGGCTTCAGTTTTCAGAGCTGAGGATCAAGGCCAAGGTGGAGGCAAGAGTGTGTGTGACCTTGTGAAGAGGTGTTGGCCAAAATACACAAGTTCCTCTTTCTCCTCTGGCATCTCATTCTTTTCCTTCTTTGGGGAATTGGCCATTCTCCCTTCCCCGTGTCTTGAAGGTTGAGAGGGAACCAAGGACATCCTCTCCAGCACAAATCTTGCATTACCTTGAGCAACTTCATCTTCCAATTTCTTCTCACCAAAAGCAAATCCCCAGCCAACCACTGGTCCTAACTTTCCAGCACCGCTTTCCAGAGGAATTTAACATGCCCGCAGCCTGTGCCATCCCCTTGACCACCATGATCCTACCCACTGCTTCTTCTGGCTTTTGCTCAGAGTACCCAGTGCTTGCATTCTTGGCCTGGTCAGTCCTACCAACCCCTCTGCCCTCTCCTTCTTCCTAGTATCCTCCCTCTCTCTTCCCTTCTTCCCAATTCAAGACCCATCCCTTTACTCCACCTGCCCACCAATCCTTGATCTACCTCTTTTCACATTTCCCTACTCTCCTTCTGTTGGACCTCTGAGAATTTCTTAGAGACGTGTACTGAAGAGCAGAATTTCTGGGTCAGAGATGATGTAGATTGTCATTTTGACTCACTTCTGCCAGATTGTTTTCCAAAGCACTTGCTCTGGTCCACACTCCCACTCACTCACCATCAGAGTTCCTGTAACCTCGCATCCTGCCAGTGGTTAGCATCATTCAGCTGCCTAACTTACACCAATCCAATAGATACAAAGAGACATCTCCTTATTGTTTTAATTGGCATTTTTCTGACTACTCAAGAGTCTGACCATCTCCTTAAACCTTTTTTTAGCACTTCGGATTTCTTCTTTTGTAAATTGCTTGTTTCACACTCTTTGCCTCTTTTTGGGGGTGTTTCTTCTCTACTTGTGGGCATTTTACCTATATCCCCTTGTTGATCAAAGAAATTGCAAATATCTTTTCCTGATCTGTCATTTGTCTCCCAACTTTGTTCATGATTTTTTTAATTGATGATAAATTGATCTATGGTCACTGTCACATCACATCTCTGGTTGACCATGGAACACACCTTTGCTTACTTGTTTGTACAAAGGGCACCTCCTTAGTATGTTAGTTTTGAGGTTTCAAGGAGATGGTGCATGTATTAATAAGTCAGATGGCAAAGTTCAAGAAGAACAATGGGTGTAGTGGTCATAATGTTAGTAATGTTGTTTTTTCATGGGGGTTTATGAACTTTTCGATGACAGCTTAGGAAATAGCATAAGTGAGACAGTAGCTAATCAGATGCTACATCAACCTGTTACATGCTCTTTCTCTAACCAGAACCATCCTTGGTCCTGGGTAACTCAGCAGCCCCAAGTGGTGGTGACTTCACCTGAACCATGAAATGCACACAACCAATACATTTTCCAAATGTCTATCACAAAAGGACATCTCCCCCAAGGACCATTCATACTTACTATGAGCTGCTGAGACTGGAACTTATGACCCTGCTGAAAGTTTTGCAAAGTTCCAAACCAATCTCAAAAGCCTATGGTGTGTGGGTGCCTCCTTGTCTGTCTCTGTGGATCAGATGAGCAGTGAGACTCCTTCTTTAGGAGAAATGACTTCAAAAGGCATCTGGATGGGACCTCCCTGAGCTGCATTAAAGTGAGTCAGAATCACACGCATTTCATGTCTCCCCCTAACATAGACTTGGAAATTAAAGGCAGAAATCTTTGTCAAAATGCATCACGGCTGAGATAAGAGACAAGAGGCCACTGTAAGATAGTTGAGCTGTTTTAACAGAGCTAATCTCATCCGAGAGAGCAGAGGTCTTCACGTGGAAGACGAGGCCCTGAACACCAGGCAGGCCCCCCAGAGGGGTCTCCCACCGCCAGAGGAAAGAGCCCTCCTCCATCAGGGTCTGGTCTAGGTGAAACCAACCTGCATCTTTCTCTCTTCCAGACCATGGAAATCTTTACTCTCCAAGGCCCTTCTATTCCTTCTCAGGGAGCAGAGATGGCTCCATTCCATTTAACCCCTAAGGTGGAAAGCGGTCACCCTATCCACCTACTTCAGTCGACAGATGGAGAAACTGAAGCCATGAACGGAAGTGAGTGCCTTCAATGGAGCACAGCTGGTGGGTAGGAAATTCAGCTAGGGAACCCAGGGTTTTGTTTTTGTTTTTTTTTTTCTTTACACTTACGAAGAGAACTCCCAAGAGGAGACTTCAAGGACAAAGTCCTAACCTTGGCAGCTGTTTATGTTCTGAAGTGAGCTCCTGAGGACTCAGCTACAGGAAAGGGTAAGCCAGGAAAAGGCCCATCTCCAGACACAATGGAGAACACGGCCTCCGGTGGCTCCTGGCTGAGGTGGCACAGCAGGAAATAAACTTGTCTGCAGCCACCTCTCTCCCCTTGCTTTCTGTGAGGGAGGCACGGCCCCAAGCCATCTTTCATACCTTACCTCACCTTGTGAGATAGAATGTTTAAGTGGCACGGCTGAAATTCAAAACAATTCTGCTGAAAAATAAAGCTGGACCTCTTCGTAACATCACAAATCAGGGTAAGATGGAAGTGGATTGAAGACTTAACTATCAGAAGTACAACCATAGAACTGGTGTGAGCTATCTGTTGCTGAGTAATAAGTTACCTCCATATAGAATGGCTTAAAACACATGCATTTTCATCCCCGTGGGTCAGAAACTTGGGTGGACCTTAGCTGGGTCTTCTACTTCAGGATCTCTTGTGACTGCATTTGAGATGTCACCAGAGCTGCAAACATCAAGTCTAGACTGAGGAAGAATCTACTTCCAAGCTCGTATGAGTATTGGCAAAATTCAGTTCTCTACTGATGGCTAGCACGCAGTCCCCAGTTCCTCACTGGCTATTGGCTAGGACTCTTGGTTTCTTGTAACAGAGGGCCCTCCAAAATGATGCTTCCTTCATCAGCAGAGTCTCCCAGTAGATTGTCACGATCTTTCACAATGTAATCACGGGCTGATATCTCATCATCTTTGCTTAGAAGTGAGACACTAAGTTCAGCCCAACCTCCAGGGAGGGAGATTTCTCAACCATGTGAATACCAGGAGACTGGGACCTTTGGGGGTCTTAATAGCCTTCCTATCACAGAATCAAAGAAAAAGAAATAAACACTGTTCAACTGAAGACACTATGAACAGTTAATAGACACTGATGGAATGAGAAGAGATTATGGTTCCAAAACCGACAAGGAATTCCTATAAATTAACAAGAAGAGGATAGCAGCCCCAGAAGGAAAAAAAAAGTACAAAGGCTATAAATAGTCAACTTGCAGAAAGATTAAAAAGGCTAATTAATAAGCATATAAAGAGATGCTCACATTTATTAGTAATTAGAAAAATGCCATTAAAGCAAGATAGCCCCTTACAACTTTTTGACTGGCAAACAGACAGCTGGATAATGCCATGTATTGGCAAGCAAATGGGACTCTTGGCACTGCTGGTGGCAGTGGAGAGGAGCAACTGGTCCCACCTACTTGAATTGAATATATGTAATATATGTACATCCTAAATGAGATCAGTCCTAGGTGTTCATTGGAAGGTCTGATGTTGAAGCTGAAACTCCAATACTTTGGCCACCTGATGCAACGAGCTGACTCATTTGAAAAGACCCTGATGCTGGGTAAGATTGAGGGCAGGAGGAGAAGGGGACTACAGAGGATGAGATGGTTGGATGGCATCACCGACTCAATGGACATGAGTTTGGGTGGGCTCCGGGCGTCGGTGATGGACAGGGAGGCCTGGCGTATTGCAGCTCATGGGGTCTCAAAGAGTCGGACATGACTGAGCGACTGAACTGAACTGAACTGAACTGAACTGAATATACGTAGACACCCTGACCTAGCGACTCTGCTGCTGGACATATATCCCAAAGAAACACTTGCCTGCACTCCAAAGGATGCTCCTTACAACAATGCAACCTGGTCGCAACCGGGGTACCCTCTCCTGGGAGAATGGATGAGCATTGTTATCCAGATGACAATAGGACCAGAAGCATCAGATTGTGTGTTTACAGGGCAACATGGGTACATGTCAGAATCGTGGTGCTTCGGGAAACAGAATGAAATGAATAACAGTACCATTTACATAACTGAAAATACATGCAAACTAAATGCAAATGCACATGAAACAAAATTCAACAGTTTCCTATAGGAAAAGGAGTAATGTAAGGGGGTGAAGAGGAATAAATACACAACACAAGAAAGGGATCACGTACAAACTAGCAATAATAAAGCTCTAAAGGTGAGGAAAATGAGGACTTAACGCTCTGTCTCTGAGGAGGGGAAAACTCAAACAAAACAGAACACAAATCCTGCACAACTGTCGAGTCCATTCTGTAGAGTGTTGTACTCTGCTGTAGGCAAGCACCCGATTTAGTTTGGTTGATCTGGGTGCCATGCCAGCTCTTTTGACCCCAGTACTCTTTTTTGACAGGAGACCTACTAATAACTGTTAGAATTTGTGCTTCTTGGCATTGCTCTGGAAAAAATAGTTTATGATAAATCAACCCACTGACATTGCCTTCTTTTTACTGCTCCAGGAGATCTGTGTGTATTTATTCTTGTGCGAGTGTGTGTGGTGTGTGTGTGTGTGTGTGTGTAGCCAAATGATGATGATCTCTCCTGGGACTTAATGACTCTCTAGATTGATGCATTTTTTTTTTTTAGAATTGCTTAAAGGGTTAATTTGGCCAGACATGAACTCTTACATGGCTTATAACTGTCTCCTACGACACTAAATTACTTCTCTATTTTATCTTCTCCCATTTTTTCAAATAGCATCTCCAAATAGCAAATAGTGATCAAGACTGAACACTAAATAATTAAACTTTTGGTTAAACTCAAAAATAGGTGTGAGGTCTGATGTGTGGGACACACACACACACACACATACACACACGCCATTCAGCTTCCCAATGAGGTTCTAACTTCCAATATTATCAGCACCTGGCAGGATGAGACTATTTTATGTAAATGGATTCATTATTATTAATTTCTGCTGGCGGTGAACGATTTATGAACTGCTTTTCGAATGTAGAAAAGTGGTTCATGAATCAGAAGGAAAAATGTTCCCCAAAACCGGCATCGATAAATAACGACTTTTATTCATGGATCCCACCCATGGTGTCTTTTATCTTCAGCCAGGATGGAATGGAAATTACCAAATCACTGCAGGGCTGGGGGTCAGGGACAAACAAGAAAGCCAGGGTCAAAAAATCAGAGAGGTGGTTCCTGAGACCGCGCCAGTGGGCGGTGGGTGGGAACGGCTGCCATTACCCTCCTGGGGCTTCTCCTGCCTGGGGCCAGCTCCTCCTTTCCCTTCTCCCTCTCATTCCCCTGGAATTATGCACTGGATTAAATCAGCTTCCCACTTGTCCAACTGCACACAGGAGCCAGCGTCTAGTCTTTTAAAAACAATCTTCATTGGATTCGTTGTCTCAAGTCAAAGCACCACAGAGACCCATACAAAGCTGAGTGACAGCTAAAGGCGCCAAGCCCAGGCCTTTTGTCTGGAGAGACTGCTTTGGACCTAGCAGGTGAGGACAAGAACTAGGGATGTTCACTACGTACTACTTGATTTCATAGGATCCAAAGTGAGCAGCCACATGAGTTCTTTGGCACCAGCTCTACAATATTATTTCCAGGTTCTGCCAGTTAGAAAGGACTTTAGATCCTGCTGACTGCACCTTAGGTATTTCAGGTATGATAACCTGCAAGGCAGGTGGGCAAGGCTTTCCCAGCATGGGGAGAGAGGGGATCTGAGGATATTCCTGGAGCACTGAGACCCCTCTCACCTGAAAAGAGATGTCCAAGTGAGCTGTCCCCTCGACTGCCTTCAGTCGGGATGTTGTTGCTCTTGTTATTCAGTCTCTTGAGTCGTGTCTGACTCTTTGCCACCCCATGGACTGCAGCATGCCAGGCTTCCCTGCCCTTCACCATCTCCCGGGGTTTGCTCAAACTCATGTGCACTGAGTCAATGATGCCATCCAACCATCTCATCCTCTGTTACTCCATTCTCTTCTTGCCCTCAATCTTTCCCAGCATTGGGGTCTTTTCCAGTGAGTCAGCTCTTCGTATCAGGTGGCCAAAGTATTGGAGTTTCAGCTCCAACATCAGTCCTTCCAATGAGTATTCAGAGTTGATTTCCTTTAGGATTGACTGGCTTAATCTCCTTGCTGTCCAAGGGGCTCATAAGAGTCTTCTCCAGCACCACATTTCGAAAGCACCAATTCTTTAGCGCTCAGCTTTTTTGTGGTCCAACCCTCACATCTGTACATGACTACTGGAAAAACCATAGCTTTGACTAGATGCACCTTTGTTGGCAAAGTGATGTCTCTGCTTTTTAATAAGCTGTCTAAATTTGTCATAGCTTTTCTTCCAAGGAGCAAGCGTCTTTTAATTTCATGACTGCAGTCACGGTCCACAGTGATTTTGGAGCCCAAGAAAATAAAGTCTGTCACTGTTTTCATTTTTCCCCATCTATTTGCCATGAAGTGATGAGACCAGCTGCCATGACCTCAGTTATTTTGATGTTAAGTTTTAAGCCAGCTTTTTCACTCTCACCTTCATTAAGAGGCTTTTTAGTTTCTCTTTGCTTTCGGCCATTAGGGTGGTGGTATCTGCATATCTGAGGTTATCAATATTCCTCCCAGCAATCTTGATTCCAATTTGATGACGCTCAGTTGGGATGGGTTTCTCTGGTGGCTCAGAGGGTAAAGCATCTGCCTGCAATGCCGGAGAACTAGGTTCAATCCCCATGTCAGGAAGATCCCCTGGAGAAGGAAATGGCAAGCCACTCCAGTACTCTTGCCTGGAAAATTCCATGGATGGAGGAGCCTGGTAGGCTACAGTCCATGGGATCACAAAGAGTCGCACATGACTCAGCAACTTGACTTCTCAGTTGGGATGGCATTTAGCGAGTCCTCCCATAATGTGGGAGTCCACCGGATGTCTGCACCACCCTCCAGAGGAGAGAAATCAAGGTCTCAGTCATCAAAAGAAGCCCGAAGTTACAGGGGAGTTAGCACTTTTGGTGCCAATGCACATCCACTTGGGGTTTATGGGGGCCAAAGAGAGAAAAGCCACAAATGAAGCAGCAGCCCACTCTACCTGCCAGCTCCCTCAATCAGCTCTGCCCAGAAATGAGCATGAAATGGGACCTTGAATGTTCAGGCCCTTCTGGGTATTCTTCACACATGTCTCTCCTTAGGTGGCCATCTCATGGCATGTGTTTCTCATGCTTTAAAACACTCATTTTTAATATAACTGCTTAATCTAGTATTCAGAGGCAGAGATCTGTTTCAGGGCCTGAAAATAAATAAATTGAAAAAAAATGGGTTGTTGAAGTTGTGGAAGCTCCCACAGCCATCTCCAGAAGGATGCCTCACCAGCCAGAGAGACTTCCATCTCCAGATATCACATGGCCTCACAGACAAGGTCAGTTGGTTTTCTAGATTAACAAACTCCTGCCTCCTGATCCTGCTGTTAATAATCCAGGAAAGTACCTTAAAGTAAATATATAAATAATTTTATTGTTTTGTTTTACAATTGTTCATCAGTGCACCATTTCTGGGCAGCAAATAAATATCACTCTCTTTATTCAAAGGAAAAGAACCTGAAGTTTAAAGACAACAATATGTTATCCTATCCAACAATAAATTATCCTACAATAATGTGACAATAATTTGAAACTGAGTCAAGATGGAAACTTTCCATTTCTGCATCTTTCTTCCAGAAACATATCCAGACAGTCATTGAACACTTTCTGTGTCCCAGGGCCACAGAAACAGAGCCATGTGCAAGACCTAAAAAGCCCCTATCTGTCCCCAAGAAGTTTGCATTCTAAGGGGAGGAGATAACTATAATAAAATGCCATAATGAAATGAAACTGGATGATGGAGAGGCAAATATTTTTCTAGAAAATGGCAAGGTCAGAGACGTCATCTCTGAGAAACAGAGATTCAGTGTGGAAAGAAATGGATGTGGCAATGGAAAGAGTTGAGAAAGAATCCAGATAGAAGGGCCAGAGTGGATATGAACATGACACATTAAAGGACAAGCAGTCCGAACCTGGACGTGGCAGGGAAAAGGGCAGAGAGAGGTGCATCTAGAAAAGCAAAGTGAGCCAAATCCTGCAGAACCTATGGAGAGGTATTGGAATTTCATTCCAAATGCCATGGGATACTTTGTTAAATGAGTGACTAGGAAGACTCATTTCAATTACTTCATTACCACGAAACTCCATTGAAGAAAGCACCCTTTAAAAATGCAAAGAAACATATTTTCTCCACCTATTGGCAAACCCAGTCCTCAAGGAGGCAAGAGTGGATTGGCTGTCACTGGGAGCTGAGTAAATCACCAACTGCCTGCGAGTGTCTCCTCTGGTCTGTTTGCTCCAACGTAAGCCAAACCTCTTTGCTACTCGGGACACCGAAGGTTGTCCAACTCCGAAGAAGTAGGGGTTGAAAGAAAAGGCATTTGGGAATTAAATATATGCTTCAATCAGTTGAACTTTTATACAGATTGACTGCAGTGAAAAATTAGAGCTTTGTGTAATCCAATAGAGTAAAATCAAATGCCCCAAATAAATAAATAGTTGTCTTTTTTTATTAGCTTTCCATCACCCCTGGATCCATTTGTAAGTTGCATTGTGTCACCTCTCTCTTCATTGGCAATGTTGCCTCTGAAAACTGTACTGTTTATTTGAGCTCAGCAATCAGGCTTAAATGTACCAATATATATTGTTCTAAAGTGTATATTTTTTCTGTCTCCAAAAGACATAGTGACTACTCCTTTTATGGGAAACCAGTTATTAATCCAGTAAGTCTGCATGAATCAATATCTTTGTGAAATGACACCATGTCCAAGTTATTTTATGTTATGTTGATGGTTAGCTAATTTTGGAATGGAGACATTTCTTCGAGAAATAGACATAGCATAATTTAGTGGTGAAAACGTCAATCACCATAGGTTGTATGTCTTTGTCCAGGCAGAAGAGGGCAGATTTATTGAAGGAAATGCAGCTATGTATTCCTTGCGGCACTCTGACCTAAAACATCCATTTTGCTTATAATTTTGTTTGGCAAAATGACATCAACAGCAATCACTAACAGAAAGACAATGCCAAAAGCCATTGTTTCTGGACTCTGATTCAACAGCCTGACTGCAGGACAATATGGCGACAACTTCAACAAGGCACCGGCATGATGATGTTTTCTCTGCTGACTAATGTACAGAGGAAAATCTGCATAGGACTAAGCAATCTGCAGAATTTAATCTGGGAAACACACTGCAGAATAACTGCTTTTTCCTAGTATCTAACATCCCACAGAAAAGGGTGTGGTACTTGGATTCTCTGAGGTTATCCCTGAAAGATCTTCTTCCTCAAGGCAGTTCTCTTTCCCCTGTCTTTCCCACCCCACTGGTGCTTTAGGCCAAAAAAAAGGGTTTGGGAAGGACAAAAGGGGAGATCCAATGAACACAGGAGGGGAGGGACAAGGAAACAAGAATGTAGGGAGACTCAGACTTTGTAATAACTGCTGACAGTTTGGACAAAGAGAATTCATAAGCACGTCTGGGTTAAACGTCATTTAGATACTACTGTGGGACAAAGTGTTTTAACTGAATTATGGGCAAAATGGTAACCTGGGAACATATTTCCATTCCTAAGTGAAACAAGAACATGCTCACTTAACCAGGATAAGGAATTTCTCCGCTAAGCCAATAATCACCATCAAAATTAAGACTAGAATAATAAAGACATTTGTGGTCAACGATTCCACTAGTGGCCCCGATGAGTCAGACCTCCCAGTTCCAGGCCCTCCCACATTGACTCTGGGCTTGGCCACGTCACTTGCTTTGGCTAACAGCTCATCAGCAAACATGAATCAAACACGAGACTGCACATTAGGGCTGCCCTGTTGGACCACTGCTGCTTATGAAACAATAATAATGGATAATATCTAAGCACAACTGTTTTTGAAAGGTTAAAACATTTGACATGTGTTATTTATCCTTACATAGCCCTCTGAATTATTAATGTTACAATGCCCATTTTGTAGGTGAGAAAACTGAGGTACAAAGGTACAAAGAAGTGACTTGCTCAGCATCATATAATGGATGAGTGCTGAACAAGATGCAGGCAAGGCTGGATGGGGTCTGAGTCCGGGGAATTGCCTGATTCAGAGCAAGGAGTGAACTGTGAATCACCATCCTTACTGCACTTTCCCTGGCAACTCTCTGCCCACGCCACCCAAACAAGTGTGAAAACTTAATTGCTCTTAAGCCAGGAAACCTGGGAGGGTTTCACTATTTCTGGACTCTGGTCCTTTCCCCAAGGCTCTCTGTTTCCATGGGGCCTTATTCATAGTGCTCCAAAAGACCACATCAGAACATTGGCAATAAAAGGAAGCTTTAAGGATGGGTAGACATACATGGCTGCTAAAGACACAGTGATGAAGATTTGAGAGCTCTGGCCTGAGAGTTCTGAGATGTCTTGGGACACCCAAGATTTTGCAGTTGGGGGTAAAAAAGATTTTCACTTCTGCCTAATAGAACATACTGAAGTGAAAGCTGGGCACCTCTTGGCCTTCCTTTCCCCAGAGCAGATAGCTGCTCCTGGACTATGGTCCCACAGGGATGCTTAGGATTCAGATGCATCATCACATCCTAGACAGGGGTGTTCCTTCTAGCTCCTTCTAGTACAAAGCCTCTCTTCACCTCCCTCCCACTTTGTAAAGCTGCTCATGAGCTTTAGGCACTCTAGAAATCAGAAAGGGCGATATGCGATGGGGAGACACCAAGAAAGAAGACCATCCCCAGGACCTCGAGAACACGGGGTGGCCAAGTCAAGGGCAAGGTCTGCTTTTAATCTGCTACTGTCCCTACCCAGTGGTCCTGGAGAAAGATCTCCTGGCACAAGATTTACAGCAGGGCCCATGGCACCTCCTGCTGTTTGGGGGAGAAAATGAGGGGCAGGGCTGCAGTGTGACTTGCTTCACCTTATATTGGGGCAGAGCTAAGAGCAGCTGGGGTGGGGGGTGGGGGTAGCAATCATGGACACGTGGTAGAGGGGCTGGCTGAAGGCTGGGGTGGAAGGCAGAACAGCTGGCGACCTGCCTTCTTACCCTCCAACATGATCTTAACTCCTTTACCACTTTCCTGCCAACAAAGTTCTACCAGTACTCTACAGACTGACAGTATCCATCCCCATAGAGATACTGAATCAAATGTCACCTACTGGAGGCAAAGCCTCTGTTGCTGACATTTAGCGATTACAGCACAGGGAGTTGCAGGGGGAGGAATGGGCTGAGAGAGAGAGCCAGGGTGGGGAGGGCGCACCTCCTCTCTCTGGTCTGATGTCTCTACCTGTGGGGCTGGAAACCTTCATGTCAACTTGTCTAGGGTTCACAGTTCAAACGCTGGAGCCAGGGCAAAGTCAGAAATGAAATTCAGCTGCAGGGCTCCACTGTCCCAAGAGCTTTCTCCTAAGCCTGAGCATCTATGGGACTCATGACTCCGTTCATGGATGACACTCATTTCCTGGAGAGAGTGTGGAGTGGAAAGACTGCTCCCAACCAGCTCACACAGAAGCTGTCTTCCTTTGCACCACGTGGAGGCATTTAAACACACCCATCAGTCCAAGGCAGCCCTGACCTCCAGTACTCGACTCCTTGGCCCCAGGAGGTGGGAGGTTTCAGTTCCAGCAAAAAGTATCTCCCTAGTTTCTCAAAGACACTCAGAAAGCCCCGAGGGTAGGGTGACCTGGTATTTCTCAGGATGACTTGTCCAGCCTCCTTTGCCCCAAGAATGTCTATCTGAAGGGAGAATAGATGGCGAAGCCTCGCAGGCATCTGATCTCAATGCCGCTCAGATGCACTGCCCTCCTTTCCTCTCTCTGGGTTTCTTGCATGAAATGTTCTCCATCCCAGGTAGGAAAACCATTTCCTTGCCAAATATAAAATCTATTGCTGAGCACTGCAACGAGAATTAACCTTGATTACCGCAGTAATTTCCTAATCAAAACTGGAGACCTGCTAATCAAGCTGGAATTGCCAGCTGCTTGATTTTTATAGTAACATAACCAAAATTGAGCATTTGGTAAACAAGGGGTGTGGCTGTGGTGGGGAGACTGCAAGAAGGCGAGGCAGGGCCAGGGTCTGCCGGGCTGTAAAGAGGTCGACCTTCACTCCGCTGACCTGTCGGCAGGTGTGGCAGGAACAGACGGGTGAAAATGCCAAAACTGCTCCTGAATGGGACACGACAGCCCATGGAAACACACACAAGGGGTGAAGTGGGGGCAAAACCAGATTCTTCACATACATCTTGTCTTGGGTTGTGTGGTGGGTTCTAGAAGCCAGTCCTTAGATGAGGACACTAGTGTGGATACTGATGTAGGAGGTCATCCCAGAAAACATGAGTGGGGAAGCAGGGAAGGGAGTCATGTCAAGCAGGAGGATCTGAGGGCAGGTTGCTGCTATGGGCAATGGGACTCAGGCCAGATGAAATGGACAGGGACCCTGTGTAGACAAGACACAAGTTGGTCCCACCCAACAGGTGAGGGCTGTTTCTGGGAGTGTAAGCTCCCTGAAATTCTAGGACGCCTCACCTGCAGATACAGGTAGGGTCCTGTAGCGGGCAGGCCTTGCAGTAAGAACATTGCATGAGAGCATCTTTGAGGATGCAGAACTGATGTGGGTGGGCTCCTGCCAATGTTTGCTACACCACGCAGCTCTTCCTTGACTTTCACCCCCCATAAGGGACCTTAGCTTCTCTGAGATGCATCTTTTGGGAAGAAAGCACCAAGCTCCCTCACATGTCTCTGCTCATGTAGCTTGCTCACTCTGCTGGGGATGTGGGGACGGGGTCGGCTAAGGAGCCTCCCCTGAGCCCAGGGGTGTGTGTGTGCCCAGGGCACCTTTCCTTTCTGCCCCAGGAGCACCTGCCATGCTCTGCTCTTCAATTTCTATTTCTATCCTTTCCTGCTAGATGGAAGGCTGGATTGGATCCTTCTCTGTATTCTGCAAGTCTAGAAGAACCCCTGGCACATGGTGGGTTCTGAGTAAATTCTTGCTGATCAAATTTGGGAAATGAGCCTGGTTAAGAAACGATAGGGGCAACCTCTATGGTTGTAGAAGCCCTTTCTCTTGAGTAATCTACTCCACTCTCAGACAGCCCACCAGACAGGAAAGACGGGCAGGATTATAATGCACATCACACACAGGAGGAAACAGAAAACCTAAATTCAGTCTAGGCTCAGCTACTTGGGACATCCAGTCAATGGCCTTGAAATCCTAGGAAGCTGAGCTGAGAACTGGAGGGAGGCATCCTGACTTGGAACCACAGACGCTGCCTGAAACCACAGACTGTGTGACTGTGACTCCAGCCTGGGATTCCTGGCTCTGGGGACCATATCCATCTCTCTTCCTGATGCCAACTTGGTGAACAGTAGGGCAGGTGAGGGTATGCACACCAGAGTTCATCATGTCCTGCTCTGTATCCTAGGTTCTCAATAAGTATTTAATAATTAACAGTGGCAATCAAGGACACTTGTATTTAGCACCTCTCCCTGAAAGCAGTTTTCTGGGTTGCTGTGCAGGAAACAGGCTGAAGGTGGGGCCACACTGGTGGCAAGAAAGTCTATCCAGGGGCCTGGCAAAATAATGGCAGGGTGAATGAAGTGAAGAGGCGGTGAGCACAAGCAAGGGTATGGAAGAACACAGAGAATAGGGAAAACTGTCTCCATGCATCCCCACCCCCAGCCTGTACTCTCCCAGGCCTGCCTCAAGGAGGCTCAGGCTGCCCCAAGTCCTCTCGTCTTAGCCTCGAGGAAGGAGATGAAGAAGATTTTTCACCAGAGATCCTAAAAGAAAGCATGCGTGAGAGTCATAAAGTGGAGCCTCCCCGAGGAGCTGGCCCTGGAGGAGAGACTGGAGGGAGAACTGACCATTAGAGGAGAGGTCTGGGCAGTGAGCCTGTGACAACCAGAGGTGATGGGCTGCTGTCTTGAATGTAGTAAATGTGGCTAAGACTAGAAAAGTCCAATGAAGCCCTTAAAACAGAAGTTCCATCTGAGGAATTTGGGGGAATCCTCTCTGCCTAGAGTATCTTTAGAGTCTGGAAAGACCCAGAAGTCAGGGAAGAAACTCCTCTGAGCGGTTTGGGCCACACACTCTAGATGCCATGGAGATGTGGATAAGGAGAGACTCACCATCCAGTGGAGGGCAGGGGGTGTCCAGAAAAAATTCCATCTGCTGCTCACAGTCTGCTCCAAGTGCCAGAGATGGCAGGAGCCTTCCCAGGAGCCTCCCAAAGCCTAGGTGATGTGAGTTCTATACAGGTATTCTGTTCCACAAACATGACTTCAACCAGTATCCACTAGGGATGCTGCAGACTGCCCTCTGAGCCATCAGTTTCTGATGGAGCTCATAACGATGCAGGTAGTAGACCCAAGGGCTTCCCTGGTGACTCAGTGGTAAAGAATCTGCCTACAGTACAGGAGACCTGAGTTGAATCCCTGGGTTGGGAAGATCCCCTGGAGAAGGGAAAGGCTGCCTATTCCAGAACTGGCCTGGAGAATTCCATGGACTACAGTCCATGGGGTCGCAAAGAGCTGGACACGACAGTGAGACTTTCACTTTCACTTTCATGCAGCTTCCAGAGGCTTCCGTGATGGCTCAGTGGTAAAGAATCCACCTCTAGTGCAGGAGTTCAGGAGACCCAGGTTCGATCCCTGGGTTGGGAAAATCCCCTGAAGCAGGATATGGCAACCCACTCCAGTATTCTTGCCTGGAGAATCCCTTGGGACAGAGGAGCCTGGTGAGCTACAGCCCACAGGATCACAAAGAGTCAGACATGACACGACTGAAGCGACTTAGCACGGACACAATGTAGCTTCCAGGCACTTCCCTTGCATTCAGAGGACATGTATGGTGCTTGTCGGTGGGAAGTTGTTGTTCTTACTGTCCCTATTCTCTCCATAAATATGATTGGATGCTTCCCTGTTACTCAGAGGTGAATGATACGTCTTACGTCTGCTTACTCCATACTTACCATTTCCCTGGTGATGAGCGATCTGGTTAATTTCAGCCTTGTTATTGCTGCACCGAGCTACTAAAAGCGTCCTTCCCCGTGACTCTTTGGGCAAGGTTTCACTCAAGTGTACACCTGGAGGTAAAGGGGCTGGAAGGGCAGAGGGTCTGCACAGCTTATTAGTCATCCTAGAGGTGGCCAGGGAGAAGGCAATGGCACCCCACTCCGGTACTCTTGCCTGGAAAATCCCATGGATGGAGGAGCCTGGTAGGCTGCAGTCCATGGGGTCGCAACTTCACTTTCACTTTTCCCTTTTATGCACTGGAGGAGGAAATGGCAACCCACTCCAGTGTTCTTGCCTGGAGAACCCCAGGGACGGGGGAGCCTGGGGGGCTGCCGTCTATGGGGTCGCACAGAGTCGGACACGACTGAAGCGACTTAGCAGCAGCAGCAGCAGCAGCAGAGGTGGCCAGTTTGCTCTAAGAGTTTGTACAATGCGTATTCCCACTCAGTTCCCACATCCTCCCAGCCTTTCATGCTGTCAGATTGAAAAGTTTGGCCGATTTAGAGCAGAGGATGCTGTTTTATTTTGCGTATCATGAACAACTGGTGAAATCGAGCAGCCCTTGGTTTTGACCACCGGACTTCATCTAAGAAGTCTTAACTTGGCCCATTTTTCTATTGAGATGTTTGTGTCTTTGCTATTTATTTGTAGCTATTTATGTGTTTGGATGCACACCTACTCTGGATTTGAATGCTTTGAGTTGTGTTAGATGCTACAAGTTACGGAGATCTTTTCCCCCTCTACCAACTTCTCTTTCTTTCTCCTCTTTTTTTGGGGAAAATCCAGGTACTGCTGAGAAAATATCTTTACCTGTGGCACATTCTGGGGACTTCTTCCTACCTCACCTTCGCAAAGTGAAAAGCCCCAAGCTTGGAACTGCTGCTTAAGAAGAGAAATAACTCTTGTCACCTGCTTCCTTGGAGCTTTGTGCTTAATAAAATCCATGAATTGTGATGACCCCAAAGGGCCAAATGCCACAGATTACCCATGTGTCTCCTCTGGTGTGGGTGGGAGGCATGACTAATTAATCAGCGAAACCCTTCTCCCTGGACCTAGATACCACCTCAGAATCCTTCCTAACAATAGCGGCCACCAGGCTCAGTTGGAGTGGGCACATAAGAAAATCTATATGCTATCACTGCCCCAGCATAATCAAGTGCATTTTAATCATCCCTGTTAATAGGGGATTCAAAGCCTCTGTACTTTACAGTGATTATCTTATCAGAGTTTTCATTAAAAAGAAAAACCCAGCTAATTGGTTTGACCTCGCCATTTAGGAAAATGATAATAATAACAAGCTAACATTTATTGAGTGGTTACTATGTGCCTGCCAGACACGGTGTAAAATGCTTTCCATGTATTTTCTCATTGAATCTGACAGCAACTACTTAAGGGAAAAAGTGTCATGTCACAGGGTAGAGGCAAAAAAAACCACAGAAATCATGGTCCCTCTTTTGCTCTCAAGTTGACCCTTTCCTTTCCTTAGATGCAGGCTATAAGTCATCAGCTTTCCCTTTCCACCAGAACCATTATTATTTGGCATGGCTTTCTTCTGAGATGTTCGAAAACATCCTGGAGTACAATGAGGTTTCTTGCCTTCATGGATCTGGGCTGTAGCTCTCAGCTCAGTGGGGAGATGTTAGAAGGAAATTTCACTGGATCGTGGGGCCCCGGCAGACCTGCCTGTAACGGGCCGTGGCTCCCATCTCAGGCCACTGTGGGTACCAGTGATAACAAGTACATGCAAGTCCTGAGACCCATCCTTAGCCCTGGGGAGTCACCTCACTTGGAAACAGCCCGGAGGTGGCCCAACCAACGGCAGACTAAAGTGGGAACCCAAACGTCCAGACTCCTTTCCTCAAGGGCTCTTGGGGCCATTAACACTCCAGAGCTCCCCATGGATCTGAAGTGAGAGTCCAGCTGAACTGGTATTTTTGTCTGGTATCTTCCCTTGTCCTCCCACAGTTTCGTATCCCCCACCACGTCACTTAGGACAGCACTCCCTTCCTGAATCCCTTGCCTGAATGATCTATGTGCACTTAGTTCCAAAGTTGAAATTTCTGAGCTTCTTTACTTTAAAAACTGTTCAGTTTTTGCTGTTGTCGTTCAGTCGCTAAGTCATGTCTGACTGTTTGTGACCCCATGGACTGCTGCACCCCAAGCTTGCCTGTCCTTCACTACCTCCCAGAGTTGCTCAAATTCATGTCCATGGGGTCAGTGATGCTATCTAACCATCTCATTCTCTACCACCCTTCTCTCCATTTTCTTTTCTTGTTTCAGCTTTATTTAGGTGTAAATTACCCAGATAACCACCCCAGTTCTCTCCCTTTCTTTTTGCCCATGCAAAGTTAACCCTTCAAGCTAGCAGAGTTCTAGTATTCCTTCAACCTCAGCTGTCCTATTAAATGAGGAGGCCAAGGACATCAGACCCATTTTTGACATGGAAAAACCAAGTCACAGAGCTCTATCCAGCAAATATCATGGATCACTTGATTTTTGAATCAAATATTGTTTCTCTTGAGCTGCTCTGAGCTTCAGTCTGAGCCTTCCTCACCAGCTCCTCATCTCCCTGCATCAGAAGTCAGGATCTGTCCTGATAAGACAAGTGAGAACCACCCATCTTGGTTCAGTCAAAATCACAAGAATTTTCTGGGTTCTGTTCCTTTTCCAGGGGCTCCAATTTTGTATATCCAGGGGGCTAGCTGAGCAGTAGGTCAGCATTTTCTGACTTCCCTCTCACCTTGCCGGCTGCCTTGTGGGCAAGGCTGAATTTAAATCTCCCTGCTATCTCCTTGGAAGACTGAAGAACCCAAAGAATTACCTTAGGACAGGGCTCCAATCAACTAGTCCTCTTCTGCTCCCAGGCAGGAACAGGTGCCTTTTTAGAAATTCATTTGGAGCTGCCAAACTGGCCCTAGGTTTCCACGTGGAAACTCATATCAAGAGGTCAGTTGAGCAGTAAGTGTTGAAACCCGAGGTTTCCTCCTCTCCTCCACATCTGTGTTTGGGGTAGTGACTCTCAAGAGAGAACAGGTTACTTTGCACTCAGGAGTGGCATTGGAGGCTAGGCCTTCAAAACGGCAGAGCAGGAGAGGCAAGACTACATGGAGAGTTTCCGTGTTGCTGCAGGGTGGATTAAAGGTTCACTCCAATTTATTCCACAATCAAGAGCAATCTGCCTCACTTTGCCAAATCATGCAATCATCCTCTCCCCTTTACGTCAAGGAACAGGAGATGGCAACACACAGCACTATGATGTCACAAATCAATTTTATTGAAAACCTATTAGGTTTAAGTAAAACTGAACGATCAGACAACAGAAGAGAGGAAGCCAGGGGAGAGGAGACAGTGTACCAAAATTTACTTCTGAGTGCTACAAAATATTGAACTAAAAATAACATTAAAGATGAAATTTGTAATGAATCTCAAGCTGCTAAATTCCCCAAGGCTGAGTCTGCCAAAGGCTTTGCAGCAATCCTCTGTTCTTTGCTGTCTTTATTTAAATATTTTATACAGTTGTCTATGTTCATGTGCAGGGTGAACTGTCATTTATATTTCAGTCCACTCGAAAATGGATCTTAAGACTGTGTCAAGCTGAGCTCTGCACGGAGTGGGTCTGAGCTGAGAGGTGGGCCGGAATGGGTATGCTAAATGAAGACGGATGCTTAATGTACTTTTGGTGTGCTTAGATTTGGCTGTGACAGTTTCTGCCTTAAACCTGATTTGTAATTCTATGGGTTTCGTGACATTATGATAAGATGAGATGTGCCTAAGACTCCCATTTAGCAGGGACATTGATGGGCGTTTGAGTTAAAGAGAGTGGTTGACGGGAGTGAGGCGGGTTTCGGACCCCGCGGCTTAATGCTCCGCAGTGAACGGGCTCCATCCGGAGCCGTAGTATTTCATGCTTTTTTACACATTAGACTTTGCCGAAGTGGACTTTCAGAAGAATAAAACATCCCCAAGATAAATTCAATTTTCCCTAGTGTTGAACGTAACTTTCTATGGCACTTGATGATTTACTTGAGTTTAGGTGAAAGAGTGCTTTTTCCTGGTCCAAACAAAGGCTGAGGAGGAGGACTGAGCACACACGGGAAGGCTGGGGAGGAAGTAAAGGGAGGAACGCAGGGCAGGGAGTGGGGAGACCTTTGGAAGAAGGAGCTCTTGGACTCATTGCACAAGACTGCTTGTGTGTGTGTGCGTGTGTGTGTGTGTGTGTGTGTGGTGGGGATGTGGACATGTCCCTGAGGAAGTTCCCCATTTGGTTCTGCAGAGGGGCTGGGATGCCTGGCATATCACCACATAACACAGTCTGATGAGCTGTCCAGAGTGGGGAGAGGGAGACGCGGGAAGATGAGGCCCTGCACACCCTGTTTTCCTTCCCCAGCTGCTGGTCACACACCACCTGGACTCAGCCATCACCCCCTGGGGAAGTGCCCCGCCTGGCAGCCTGGTGTAGGACCAACAGCTTCATCTCTTCCAGTAGAAGCCTTGCTGTTCCATCCCTCTCCTTACCTTCACCCTTCCCCTGGCACATCCCTGGACCAACCCACCAACACTTTCACTTTCAAAAGGTCTCCCTCCAGTGCTCTGATACCTGCCAGTGTTGCTGGCAACATGGCTCCTGGGATCTATAGAGTGTCTCCTAGGAGGGTAAATGATAGTTTCTTCATGGTTCACGTAAAAACATTTGTGGGGACATAGTTACAAGGATGTGGAAGCACCCCAGGCCCCCTGCACTGGCTTTTCTCTAAAAGCCATAGATCTGGGATCAGCTCAGTTCAGTCGCTCAGTCATGTCCTACTCTTTGTGACCCCATGGACTGCCTGCAGCACGCCAGGCTTCCCTGTCCATCACCAACTCTCGGAGCTTACTCAAACTCATGTCCATCGATCTGGGATAAATACAGTCATATCCATTTTTTCTCAGCACATGCAGGGGATAGCCAGTGCTGGGCAGCTCATTTTTCCCTTGCTGCCCCCTTCCCTGTTCCCATCTTACACTCCTCCTGTGTGTTCCTAAGTCCATGCAGGATCCAGCAAACACCACAGCTCTCAGGCTGACCTGCTCCAACCCGCACTTGGGTTCTCACAGGTGTGTGACCCTGAGGAATCAGCCAGCCTTGCTTTCAGGAGTCAAATGGTGGTCCTCAACATGATGTGTCCATGTCCTAACCCTCAGAATCTGTGAGTGAGTCCTTGTCTGGAAAAAAGGTCTTTGCAGATGTAATTAAGAATCTCAAGATAAGGTCACTGTGGATTGCCTGGATGGGCCCTAAATCCAATGACAAGTATGCTTATATGACATGGAAGAGGAGACACAAGAAAAGAGGAGAGGGCGATGTGAAAACGGAGGCAGATGGGTGTGATGCTGCCACAAGCCAAGGAATGCCTGGAGTCACCAGAAAAGGCAAGGAACAGATTGTCCCCAAGAGGCTTTGCAGGGGGGCACATGCCTGATTTCAAGACACCTTGACTTCAGGCTCGGGACCTCCAGGATTTGGGGAGAATAAATTTCTGTGGTTTTAAATTGGCCAGTTTGTAGTCATTGTTATGACCACAGGAAGCCCTAGGAAGCCAATACGCTTTCTGATCCTCAGTTTCCTTGTCTAAATGGGAAAGTTGTTGTACATAAGGGAACTTTGAGGGCATGGATCTGTCAAGGTCAGGGACAGCTAGCCAAGAGCTGTCACCGTTGACCCTTGTGATGTCCCTTCCTGCCCTGGCCTCAGACATTCTCTCTTTAGTATCCTCATATTCTGGGATGACTCTCCTGACCTTGCTCCTTCCCTCTACCTGAAGGAACCCTGTCCCACCTTCAAATGGTGTGTCCTACCAGGCCATTCAGGAAATCCTCAGAGACTGTTCCCTCTTGATTGCCAGGGGGTGGGAGGGGCTTGACTTCAGGGTCATCAGGATCCAATCCCAGCCCCTATTGGACCTCAGGCAGTCAGAAGGGCAGCTGTACCTCTACCTAGGGCCCTGAGGCCTCCACCCAGCCCAGGGCTGTGCTGCTCACAAAGGCCTACACAGCTGCAGCCTGTGGTCAGCGCTCCTGTGGCTGCAAGTAACAGGGGTCACTCATTCGGTCTCAAGAAATCAAGTGAACTCTGTCATTAGGAGGCAGAGACCAGTGGAGGCACCCAGGGCAGGAAGGATGTGTCCCAGAACCTGGGAACACTGCCAGGCCCCAAGCTGGCATCTCTTCCCCTTCTGCTTCCCTCTCTCTCCCTCTGCAGAATAGATCTTGCTGCTTCTTCAGGACAGAAGCGAGAAACCCATGAGTTTCAAGTCACTGTTTCCAGCACATTTATGGGAGGAGCCTAGCTCCAAGAGCTGCCCCACCCTCACTCCTTTCAAGGGAAAGGTGACCGCACAGCCAGGGGCAGATGTCCACTCTGGCTCCACTCCACAAGGTGATGGCAGAAAAGCTGACATGGCCCTGAGAATCAGTCTTGGCAACTGTGGTCAGTTCTCAGACACGAAGGGGTGGGAGGGGAGCAGGGAGAGCAGACTCCCCCCCACCCCCAAATCTTCAACCGTCACCTATCATCCCATCAGACCCTAGGCTGTACAGTCAGATGACTTTTCTCCAAGGGGATCAAGCCTGTCCAGGACTCTATCCACACTGGCCCCAGTACCATGATTTTCTGCAGCTACTTGATGGTTTTGGCTATGTAATTGGGAATGAAGAGAAGGGGACTAGATTAAAACTTCAGCCTAGGTGTCTGTAGAAACCCTCTCCCAAGGACCGTATCTGCAGCAGGTCTGTCCTGGAGATGCTCGTCAGGTTGTGTGTATCCTGAGACCTCTGGAGTGTGTCAGCCATCCATCTAGATGCTTGGCTCCTCCAGCTCTCCTGGGCTTTGGAAGAGGTGAGGGCAGAGGCCAAGGCTGGGTGTGTCCAGAAAGACCTGAGGACTGACCTTTTCTTCTCCCTTCTACACACGATCTTGTCCTAGACTAGGTTAGCCATGAAAGGCACTCCTACCTAGCAGACAGTCTCCAAGCAGGGTGTTCTTGTTCTGAGGTTTTTATCCATCCTTCTCCCTTCCTGCTTCCTCAGTTGGCCTCCCTGGGCCTCAGATACTTCATCTGGAAAATGAACATGGTAAGGTTGGGCCCTGGTGGTCATGAGCATCCTGTAAGATGCTCCCAGAAGAGAAATCATGATATTAATGCAACACTTCTGGGAGACTCAGGACGATACAGGGCCCTTTGGCTTATGTGTTAGGAAAGCAGGGTTTCCATTGGTAGATGTGGAGTCAGGCGCTTGGGATGCAGAATGGAGGAGATGCTGTGAGTGGCCTGGTATCCCTTCTCAGACAGAGAAGGGCCAGGCCCTGGGGCAGGGCAGGGCTGTCTGCCTGTCCTGCTGTGGTTCTGCTAGGTTAACTCCCAGCGGGAGCACGCCCTGCCCTGCCCTCTCTTTGTCCCCTTAATCTCTCTGTGTTTCCTCACTGACCCCGAGCATGCAGTGACTTGTGACCCTCTTGCTGCTCACAGAATGTGGGCATTCACACGGAGAGAGACAAGGCAGTGATGGGCTCTTGGAATCCTCCGGTCAGCAGGATGGGGAGGGCTGGCCCTCTCTCGGGGAGGCCACAGAGCTGCAGCCTGACCTGTGACTCTGAGCTCTTCCTTAGCAAGGATGACACGTGTCCTAGGGAAATTGGCCAGAAAGTGGTAGCGAGCAGAGAAGACTGCACTTTTGGGGAGTGAATACTTATGGCAACATCTAAAGGCTCAGCCTGCATGCAAAGGGCCAGACAGCCAGGTATGGCAGGGAGAATGATGATCCCCAAAAACATTAGGTCTTGTCTCCGGCCATTTGGGCTGGTATAACAAACTATCACATAGTGGGTAATTTACAGAAACAGACATTTGTTTCTCATGGTTCTGAAGGCTCAGCCTGCATGCAAAGGGCCAGACAGCCATGTATGGCAGGCAGAACGATGATCCCCAAAAACATTAGGTCTTGTCTCCGGCCATTTGGGCTAGTATAACAAACTATCACATAGTGGGTAATTTATAGAAACAGACATTTGTTTCTCATGGTTCTGTAAGCTGGGAGTCCAAGATCAAGATGCCTGCAAGGTGAGGTTCTGGTGAAGGCCTTCCTCCTGGTTCAGAGCCATCACCTTGCTGTGTCCACACTGATGGAAAGGGTGAGAGCACCTCTCCAGAGCCTGTTTTATGAGGTACTAACCCCACCCTTGAGGATGGAATCCTCATGACTCAAGTTCCTCCCAAAGGCCCCTCCTCCTAATCCCTTCACCCTTGAGGGTTAAGACGAAATGTTCGGCGGTGGGGGCGGGGGACACATTTGCAGCCTAGCAGGTCATAATCACTGGAACTGTGAATGTCACCCCGTAAGGGTATGATTTGCAAATGTGATTAAGTGAAGGATCTTGAGATGGTGTGATAATCTTGGTGGCCCCAAGTGTAATCACACAGGACACTAGGAGAGGCAGTTCAGTTCAGTCATTCAGTCGTGTCTGACTCTGACTCCATGGACTGCACCATGCCAGGCTTCCCTGTCCATCACCAACTCCTGGAGCTTGCTCAAATTCATGTCCATCGAGTCAGTGATGCCATCCAACCATCTCATCCTCTGTCGTCCCCTTCTCCTCCTGCCCTCAATCTTTCCCAGCATCAGGGTCTTTTCAAATGAGTCAGTTCTTTACATCAGGTGGTCAAAGTATCGGAGCTTCAGCATCAATCCTTCCAATGAATATTCACGACTGATTTCCTTTAGGATGGACTGGTTGGATCTCCTTGCTGTCCAAGGGAGTCTCAAGAGTCTTCTCCAACACCACAGCTCAAAAGCATCAATTCTTTGGCGCTCAGCTTTCTTTATGGTCCCACTCTCACATCCATACATGACTACTGGAAAAACCATAGCCTTGATTAGATAGACCTTTGTCAGTAATGTCTCTGCTTTTTAATATGCTGTCTAGGTTGGTCATAGCTTTCCTTCCAAGGAACATGGGTCTTTTAATTTCATGGCTGCAATCACCATCTGCAGTGATTTTGGCACCCAAGAAAATAAAGTCTGTCACTGTTTCCATTGTTTCCCCATCTATTTGCCATGAAGTGATGGGACTGGATGCCATGATCTTAGTTTTTTGAATGTTGAGTTTTAAGCCAGCTTTTTTGCTCTCCTCTTTCACTTTCATCAAGAGGCTCTTTAGTTCCTCTTCACTTTCTGCCATAAGGATAGTGTCATCTGCATATCTGAGGGCCCCAAGTGCAATCACATGGGACATTAGGAGAGGCAGGCAGAGGGAAATGTGACACACACAGAGGAGAAGGTGATGCAAAGATGGACCACACAAAGGATCAAAGATGCTGACTTTGAAGACTGAGGGGATGCAGCCATAAGCCAAAGACTGCCAGCTGACACCAAAGCTGACGAGGTAAGGATGGATTCTCCCCCAGAGCTTCCTGCTGGAAGAAGACCATGGTGACACCCTGACCTGGGCCCAGTCATGCTCATTTCAGACCTCTGGCCTCTGGAACTGTGAGAGAATAAATGTCTGTTTAAAAAAATATATAAGTGGACCATTTTTAAAATTTTTCTTGCTTCTGTCTTATGTTTTGGTTTTTTGGCCTTGAGTCATGCAAGATCTTAACTGCCCAGCCAGGGATCAAACCCACACCCCCTGCATTTGAAGGCAAAGTCTTAGCTACTGGACCACCAAGAAAGTCCCAATGTCTGTTATTTAAAATCACTAAGTTTGTCGCAAATTGTTACAGCAGCCACAGGAAACTGATTGGCCACATAGTAGTAGTAGTTTAGTCGCTAAGTCATATCTGACTCTTGCGACCCCATGGACTGTAGCCTGCCAGGCTCCTCTGTCCATGGGATTCTCCAGGCCAGAATACTGGAGCGGGTTGCCATTTCCTTCTCCAGGGGATCTTCATAGGACAGGCCTATTTCACAAGAGATTTTAACAGAACTGCTGCTTAGAGTGCTAGCTCCCAGAGTCACTATGCAGTCACGGTCAGACCTGTCTAGCACTCTGGATCTCTTCCAAGAGTCACCTTCTCTGGTAGAATGTGTGCTCCTAGGGGGCCAAGGCTACATGCTATGCACGCTTGCATGCCTCAAACTCAGCACAGTGCTTGGTCCTAAAGAATGAATATAAAGAAATTTTTTTTGAGTTATCAGCACAAGTAAGTTGTAATGAAAAGTGAGTTAGTAAATGAACAGGACAAGGTCTGCCCCAAGAATGGCAGGTGTTTGAGAACATCATCTTGTATTATTATTTGTCTCCCTTTGGATAGGCCTCCTCTTCAAATATATATCTTGCCTTCCCAACAAGCCAAAAGGCTCCTGGAGGCAGGGGCCTCCTCCCTCATAGCAGGAACTTGCACAGGGCTTAGCAAGCAGATGCTCAATGAAGACCCATGGACTGATTGGCCAGTGATGGATCAAACACCTGTATCCAAGTGTACCTGAACTTGTAGTCCCTTTGTCTACATTTCATCTAATCCAGTTTCCACTGTCTTTTTTTGCAGTTTCCACGTGCAAAACTCATGTCAACTACAGAATGAAGTGCACAGTCCTAGGGGTGGAAGGGTATGTGGACCATGTATTGAAGCACGTCCAGGTGGAGGACGAATATTTGCCTCTTAAGGACCATCTACTCATTGGCTTAGGGTAGACAAGACTCAGTCCAATTTTAAAATGTGGATTATAACAATGGTCTCAAACTTCAGATTCAGTAACTCTGGACAAGGCTAAGGAAGCTGCTAAAAGGGTCTGGTTCCAAGGCCACCTATGGGAGACACTGACAAAGCCCCTCTGAAGAAGTAATGATGAAGCTTTTCAGCTTTCCATGGATCTGCAACAGATCTTGAAAGTGTGCACTCTGCTTAAGCATAGGCATGATTTTTAAAATGCAGGAGAAATAAACAACATTAAATAATTTGGCTCCATTTGGGGAGGAGCCCAGCTGGACATCAGTCAGGATCTATTTGCATGTGCGGATGCTCCAGGGCAAAAGCCATCTCACGAAAATGCAGCACAGAGAAAATTGCAGGAGGCTCTGAGTGAACAGAGGGTGAACACACAGAGAAGTTTTGGTGTAAACATGTTCTTTTTGAGGATTGGAGATTATTTCTGAAAATTCTGGATTTGCAACACTTGCTTTGGTAGAAGCAGCTGTCACTGAAGAAGTCAAACGTGGAGCCAACAAAGATTGTCCATTGAGCTGAGTGTCCTTGTTCTTGAGATGAAACTTGGGCCCCGCTGGCAGCCTGGCACTGCAGGGTTCTGGTCACATTTCCTATGAAGAGGACAACGCTCACATTGCCTCTCCTTCTAGGAGAGTTAAATATCTGGCCTGTGTTCCCCCCAACATGCAGACTGCCCCAACATTCATTTAAGAGCTGCTGTGGTGAATGGCAGAGACGGTGAAGGAAACAAGGAAGAAGCTGGAACTGGGAGCTAGGGGGCTGTTGAAGACACAGGAAGGCTTCCTCCCTCCGCTAGTTCTCAGCATCCTGTGTGTCCAGTGAGGCAACTGGACTTCATCGATAGGGGTGTTTAGTCACAGGAGTAGTCGAGAAGCTTTGACCTGGCATATGGACAACTCATGAAATAGCAGTAGACATCACAATGAGATATCTGCCCATGTTTTATTTATCTTTATTTTGAATCACTCTGATTACAACAAAGACTCATTTTGGTGTCAGGACACCTTAAACATCTTTCTCACATTTTACTCATTACTTTCAACTAAAAAGAATGGACCTGAGGCTCGGAGCTCTGGGCAAGCAGAAGCATCAGGCTAGCTTTTAGTGATGCTGTCTTGTTTTCATTTTATTCAAGACAAGTGATTGTGGTCTTACATCTACTGTAATGGTGTAAAAGTTCCTTTTAAATAAATGTGTGTGAGGACAAAAAATGGGACAAATGGGGCAGATGCATTAGTTAACTATCAGATAAGTGCAAATATTAGGTGTGGAGGGGGGCGTCAAGTGCCTGATATCTGCAGACACCTGTCCCTCTCTATCTCTAAGAACCCTTCCAGCACATCCTTCTTTTTGTCTCATAAGAACTAGTCAGTGTTCTCAGCTTGTCTACATTTTGCCCCCAGTTTCCATTCAGAGGCTAGATCTGCAATGACCATTGGCTGCATAGCACAATCATTGCCTTCCTTTTCTTGCTGAAAGCCCCAGAAAATATCCTTTCTCTCTCATTTATGCCAGTGATGTCTGCACCATCTTGGATTCCCTTGACACTCATATTTCCATCGAAAGACATATATTTGGGCATGTATACTACATCAGAACCCAGCAAAATTTTCCTCCTGCCTGTTTACATTAAAAATACTCATTACAATTCAAATTACTTTCAAATTATGCTCATCTGGATTTCTGTGCTTTATAAAGACTCCCATGCCTATCTCTTTGTGAGGTTATAAGTTAAAATATTTTTATTATGATAGAAACCGTTTTAAAGACTCCACAGACATTTGCTAAACTGTGGATAAGACAGCTTCATGCTGAATAAGCCGCCTCTCCCAGCCCAGATGAAAGGAAGGGAAACTGAGGGCTAGAGGTTGGGGGATTGATGCTGCTTCGAGCATGAACAGGTGGCTTTGTGCATCCGTTCTGGTGGTGCCTGAGTGATAGCTCTGCAACCTGAGTTAACTTCACTCAGCATTGGCAGTATGGAGGGAATTATGCGCTAGCCCTGGCGCCCTCAATAAGAATGCTGGCATTCTCGAAACTTCATCTGAAAATTAAAAATAAAGGAAAATGTATTTTAGCTGTTATGAGAGGGAAGTTTTAGCCCTCAGAGTTTCCAGCAAGGAAATGGGTTTGTTTCAAAGGTAGTGAGTCTGGAGACACCACAGGAAGAGTCTCATCAGAGGCTGGATGGCCACCTCCTATTGCAGAAGTTCAAGCACAACTTCCAGCCCTGGGACCATGTACTTCATCCCTCAGTTTGATGAGGGTAAAAGACATCAGCTCACATCGAATTAGATGCAATACATTGTAGATGAAAAGATAGCGAGGCTAGGTACAGCTGGGTCCAGGTGTTCAGATGACATCGTCAGGACGCCCATGTCTCTCACCTTCTCCTTTCTAATTTTCTAAGGCTTCATTCCCTAGAAGCAGCCAAGAGGTCTCCAGCTACCCTGGGCTAACTTTCTACCAGTCAAGCAGGCTGAGCAAGAGAAAGCATCTTTCCCAATTGATCCCACGGAAGTCTTGAGGTTTTCCTAAGAACATACTCAGAGATACTCATAAACTCTATATGTAAGAGTGTTCATTTGTATCTACTTTTGTTGGAAAATAAGTGAAACACCTCAAGTGTCCAGAGATGGAAGACTGATTAGATATATAGTAGCATATCCAAATAGTGGAGTACTATGTAACCAGTAAAAATGATTAAAATTATACAAATTAACTTTTTTTGCAAAACAGAAACAGACTCACAGATCTTGAAATCAAACTAATTGTTACCAAATGTAGGAGGAGGTGGTAAATTAGGAGATTAGGATTAACATATACACACTACTATATAAAAAATAGATAACTAACTTGGACCTACTATATAGTACAGGGAATTGTACGCAATATTCTATAAGAACCTAAGTGGGGAAAGAATATGAACAAGAATGGAGATGTGTATGTGAGTGTGTGTGTGTGTGTGTGTGTGTGTGTGTATATAATTGATTCACTTTGCTGTACACCTGAAACTAACACAACTTTGTTCAAGTCAACTATACTCCAACAAAAACTATTTTACAAATAAATAAAAGTAGCTTGGAAGAAAAGAAATAAACAGCATATCCAAATAGTGGAATACTATGCAACAAGTAAAAGTGTGCTTTCAGAGAGTAATAATGATGATAATAAGGTATTCTTGATGTACATAGTTAAGCAAGATATGGAAATGAATAGATAATAAGGTTGTGGTTTTGTTACACAATGCTGCTGCTGCTGCTGCTAAGTCGCTTCAGTCGTGTCCGACTCTGTGTGACCCCATAGACAGCAGCCCATCAGGCTCCCCCATCCCTGGGATTCTCCAGGCAAGAACACTGGAGTGGGTTGCCATTTTCTTCTCCAATGCATGAAAGTGAAAAGTGAAAGTGAAGTCGCTCAGTGGTCCGACTCTTAGCAACCCCATGGACTGTAGCCCACCAGGCTCCTCGGTCCATGGGATTTTCCAGGCAAAAGTACTGGAGTTTATTCATAAAAAACTAGATGCAGGGAATCTCCTGGTGGTCCAGTAGTTAGGACTCAGTGCTTTCACTGTTGGATCCCCAGGTTCAAATTCTGGTCAGGGAACTAAGCTCCTATAAAGCTGTGCAGCATGGCCAAATTGGAAAAAAAAAAAAAAAAAAGAAAAACTAGATGCAAATGCACTGGTATATTTTCTCTGAGTGAAGGGATTACAATTATATTATTTAATTTTTTTTCTAAGTTATCTGTTATGAATATATATTATTTTATATCATTAGAAAAGGGTAAATAAATACTATTTAGAAACCTAGGTAGGTATACTAGCGGTAAGAACCTGCCTGCCAATGCAGGAGACACAAGAGACGTGGGTTCAGTCCCCGGGTCGGGAAGATCCCCTAGAGGAGCAAGTGACAACCCACTCCAGTATTCTTGTCTAGAAAATTTTATGGACAGAGGAGCCTGGCAGACTACAGTCCAGAGTGTCACACAAAGTCCAACAGGAGTGAATCAACTTAACATGCATGCACACTCATGCAGATAGTTATACAATGACTGACAAGAGAACTCTCGACTTGGGGCAGCAGAAAGACCTAAAGAAACCGCTTATTTTCTGATCTTAACTTCATTGATTCTTATGGAATAAATCATCCACTGTGGAGGCGGCAGGATGCTGCTTGCTTCTCTGATGACACACCCAGTGGAACTGGAGCAATGGGCCAGCCAGGAACCTGCAGATGAACTCTAGCCCAGCCCCCGGCCTTCCAGCCACTAGCTCTCAATTCAGCCTTACAGAGTTACTCACACCCAGGAGACAGCACACAAAGCCATGGTCAGAGGCCCCTGAAATGTGATCATTCCAAATATTTAATGAGATTCTCTCTCTCTCTCACACACACAAGTGTGTGTGCACAGACACACACACACACACACACACACACACAGACACTATATTGTTAAACCAGACTACATGTTTGATATAGTTTTATGTCACAAACAATTCAGAATCTCACAGGTCTCCTGGATGTGTGTTCAACATCTGGACTTCCTAGTAAAAGCTGTATCACCTCTCTGCTATGAATTATGCACATCCGTGGCCCATGGAGCCCTCGAGGTGATGGACACACTGCAGGGTGAGCCCTAGCACTAATGCCCCAACTACAGCCAGAATGCCACAGCCAGGAGCAAACCCCTTGGTTGCAAGTTGACAGCCTGAGGTTGTTACTAATCCTGTCCCCTGCCCTCTGTTTCCAAGAGGTTGACAATTCTGAGACACACTCCAACACCATACCTTTCCAAACCAGGCCTCCCGGGGCCTGAATCATTGACTTTTCATGGCGGTACATGTTCCAGATAGTTCCTGATCCATCCTCCCCGTTTATGAGGTCACTTGAGAATGGGTTCTAGGAAAATGTGATTTGTGGCCACACATTTAGGGGCAGCGAGGCCAAGACTTGGTAGGAAAGGCAAGAGAGGAAACTGCAAATAAGAAATAAGGGACAAACGCATTCACTTATTCACTGAAAGCCTGATATAAATATACTAGCTGCTCTGAACACAGGGCTGTGCAAGGGACACAGGCCATCATTATGAGCCACAGAGGGTGACATGGAGATAACTGTGAGCTCATATGAGGACACCTCATATGAGCGTGCAGCCTGTTCAGGAAAAGTAGCACATGCTATTTAAAAAAAACATACACCCCGTGAATGAATGAATGAAGACTTACAGTAGAGTGATCTGGGCCAGTTTGGGGGCAGGGAAGAGCCATTCAAGCTGAGACCTAATAAAAGGATGGACAGGAACTAACCCAAGAAAGACAGAGGGCCCCAGAAGGAGAGAGAACAAACATCTAGGAAGGAGGGAGATGAGGTCCTAAGTCTTTGGGACCCAGCACGCACAGGGACTTTAGGTCTCGTAGGGATAATTCTGGTTGTTTCTCCAGGAATAGTAAGAAGTGGTGTTTTAACTACATCTGAGCGGCTCAGTGGTAAAGAATCTGCCTGCCAATGCAGGAGATGCAGGAGACGTGGGTTCAATCCCTGAGTCAGGCAGATCTCCTGGAGGAAGAAATGGCAACCCACTGCAGTATTCTTGCTTGAAAACTCCCATGGACAGAGGAGCCTGGTGGGCTATAGTAAATTGGGTTGCACAGAGTCGAACATAACTGACCACACACGCACACACAAGACTTGCTGAGTGGCCCGGTCACAAGCCCCATTCTTCACTCCCAAGCAGGCCAGTTCTGAGTGGATGTGTTAAAAGAACACTGGCCCAAGAGGACTGGGGCTCCACGGGCGGGAGGTCCTTGGGCCACAGCCATGGACATAGTGGGAGGAACTGGAAGCATTTAGATGGAGAGACTGGTCTCTGCCTTGTGGAGTTCACGCCTCTCATGGCAGAGAGAGGATGAGCAGAGTGAGTCTGGAGACTGACTCCTGAGAGCTCTGATCCACACCTTCCCAACCAAGGAGGCAAACTGTGGGCTTTGGAGGAAGAACTGAGCCATGGTGAGCACCGCCCGTGGCAGCTGGTCACAGGTGGCCACACAGCGACTGTGTCCAGAGCCTGGACACATCAAGAAAGCTATGGAGGGGTTTCTGTATGAGGACACTGTGGTTCCCCCAGATGTGCTCAGAGTCCCCAAGAAGAACTTACATCCAGTTCTCATCTTCATATCATTCCTTCCTCTCTGCCTTAGGCCAAGATGAGTATATGTGATGACTCTCTCTGTTGCAATGGTGATAAAAACAAGACCAAAAAAAAAAAAAGCATCTAAGTGGATTGGGCCTGAGTCAGTGAGAAGTCTAAGGGTGGTCTAGCCAGGGACTTAAATTCTGCCTTGGGAACTCCTTTGCAGTGTGCCTGGACATTGGGCAAACGCATGCCCATTGGCAGCCCTAACATCACACTGTCCTCTCAGCAGCTGGGCAGAAAAGCAGCTTCTCAGCCCTGGAGATTCAGGCACAAGTTCTGCAATAAACTCTCAGTTGCCCAGACTGGGCCATGGAACCATCCAACACCACCCTCAGGGGACTGGCTGCAGGCAGCTCACTGACTCAGGCTCAACCACAAGCTTTCCCTGGAACTGGGGCCCATTGAGGGGGAGGGGGCCACATTTTCTAATCCCACCCAAACATCATGGACTGCTGTCAATAGAAGAAGGAGGGAAAAGAGCTGGGCCACCACACCCGACAGCTGTCTTCTCCAATATGGAAGGACAGCCCCTCATGGGCTCCTGTGTCCCACCCCACTTCCTCCAGCCTCTGCTTCAGCCCCAGACAGCCGCCCACAGGAAGTGCTTGTGGACACCCAGAGGGGAGCACATCTTCCCATTTACACACTTTATATCATGCTTAGAAAAACCCACCTGTGACATAAAGTAACCTAAATGGATAAGGTTTTGACAGATGACAGATAAATGGATAAGGAAGATGTGGTACATATATACAATGGAATATTATGCAGTCATAAAAAAGGGAACTAAATTGGGTCATTTGTAGTGATGTGGATGAATCTAGAATCTGAATCTGTCGTACAGAGTGAAGTAAGTCAGAAAGAGGAAAACAAGTATCATATATTAACACATACATACGGAATCTAGAAAATGGTGCTGATGAACCTGTTTGCAGGATGGGAATAGAGACACAGATATAGAGAATGGACTTGTGCACACAGCAGGGGAAGAAGAGGGTGGGATGAATCAAGAGGGTAACACTGACATATATACACTACTATATGTGAAATGGCTAGCTAGTGGGAACCTGCTGTACAACACAGGTGCTCAGTGCTCTATGACAACCTACAGGGGTAGGATGATGGGGTGGAGGCTCAAGAGGCAAGGGATATATATATTATATGTATAAGTACAGCTGATTCACATGGTTGTATAGCAGACACTAACATAACATTGTAAAGCAATTATACTCCAATTAAAAACAATTAAAATGGATTTTAAAAAAGAAAAACCCACCTGTGAAGTTAAGGTTGAATTCTTCATTCTCCATGCTCATGTTTGCTGTCAAAATAGTCCCCTCCCATGCCCAGCCCAGTATTGATGCTCCGAGAAAGAACACCTTCCTTTTGACTTCAATTATCCTTCCATACTCATCAGCACCAACAACAGAGGTTCTGTCCTGAGTAAGAAGGAATCTGAGTTTGGGGTTTTCCCTATACTTTTCCTCCTGATTCTCCAAGACATTTTTCACAAAACATAGTATTTTTCTCTTTGGGGCCAAAAAAAAATTTGAAATTATATTTCTGTCTTTTCTCCCTTCTTATAGAAATATTTATGATCTCTCTACTAAATAATGTATTTGAGGATGACTGTACATAGTGTATAGGCATAAAATAGGATGCAAGATCTTAAATTATGTAAACATAACTAGACTGAAAATCCTCTTCCACAGCCCCACGTTTAGGTTTCTTTACTGAAGGGATTCGTTTCTTCCTTAGGTGAATCAATATAGGCACCACTGTCCCGAAGATTCAAATTCATTATTGTGGAGTGTTTGGATTTTTTAAAAGCTTTTCTCTCATGCATGCACATAGAAAGTTACATGTTTTCTTTCATTTCTGAATGTGTAAGAAGATGTTCATGGACTTTAGAGGTGGCAGGCACGTGTGTGCAGAGCTTCCCCTTCTCACCCCGGCTCCTCCGGGTGAGGCACCAGACTGGGTATCCAGTAAGGCAGCCAGTCAGGGAGGGTGACCGCGGAGAGGGAGCAGCAGCTCTGACATGCTCTGAGCAAACCTTCAGGACTTCTTTCCACGTGCCCTTTCACCAGTGGTACTCCTCTTCCAGGAAGGCGAGCTGCCTCCTGCCCCTGATGGCCCACTCTGCTTCCGGCCCCAAGAAAGCCTGGCCAGTTAGCGCCATATGACTAATTCAGATTCATTGTCATGGATCAGATCGCAACAAAATATTTCCAGTTGCCAGTCTCTGTTTTCCAATTGTCCCTCTGTTATCCGTCTAAGTAAACATTTGTTCTGCTTATCGTTTCTGAGCAAAGACATGAATCACTCGCCCAGAAGAAACCACAGCAGCAGCTGTTGCCTATTAGGAATCGACATTTGGGAACAGGGCCCACTGAACAGAACTGCAGACTCAGGTCTGCTTTTGGTTTGTCCTCATCCTAGAAAAGGAAGCCCAGGGAACTCTGGAGGACTAGCGGCCAGGCCAAACTACCTCTTGTGGTAGGACCTTGGAGCAACTGGAAGCTCCTTGCTCAGAGCCGCTCAGTAGCCTTCCTTCTATTGACTTGACAAGTCACCTAAAATTCCACACATAGTGTTGCCGTTTGACAGCTATTTCCATAAAGTTTGTGGGATAGTGTGAGTTGTTGCCTGAGGTGTCTAACATGGGCCAGTTTGCTGCCATTGAAATCATATTGCAGAGACCTCTGGCAGATCCTGGCTTCTAAGGGAGGATGGCAGGGAACCTTAAGATGAGGAGCTCTTGGCGTTTAGAGGTTTGTCTGGTTTTGCAGCAACTTGCATGGGAACCATATTTTGTAATAGGCTTGGTGCTGGGCATTTCTAAAAGCTTTACATAGGTGATTTAATCCTCAAAACCCAACCAGATGGCAGGAAGGGTGACGTAATCAAAGCAGGCAACAGACAAAGAAGTGGAAGTTTTGGATCAGAGAAGGTTTCAAGCCTGGGCTGAATTTGGAAGAGCAGGTTATGTGGGGAGGAGGGAGGCCAGTGCTGGGTGGAGAAAACGATTTTTATAAGTGTGGGTAAGATGGGGATGCTCAGCTATAATTCTAATGGACAAGTTTGAAACTTACCAGAGTTGCGGGTACAACATCTGAGGAAGTCCCAAGCCCCTCTCAGGGCTCAGGGTCTAAACTGGACACCCCTCCAGAGGGGGAAGGGCAGTGACTTCATCAGATGATTCCTTAAGCACGCAATGCTATCGGTCTTCTGCAGTACCTAGCAGGAATCTGCATACCCCAGTGCTCAATAAGTGCATAGTAGTGGGGAAAGGAATAAGTTTAAAGATGGTCTTCATCATCACAATTTTTTTTTTCATCATCACAATTTAAAAATTTTACTCAAAAAAAAGACAAGGAAGGGGATGAAAAGATCTGCTACCTACTGGGGAAAAGTCACCTATTCAATAAAACAAAGAGCTTGCACCTTTAATATATAAAGAACTGTCAAAACTCAACGATAAAACAAACAACTCAATTAAAAGACGGACAAATACTTCAAGAGACACTTTACCAAAACGATATAAGGATGATGAAGAAGTGCGTGAAAAGTGTTCAACATAATTAGTCATTAGGGAAATAGAGCTTAAAACCATAATGAGATACCACTGTATACCTATTAAAATGACTAACAACAGCAACAACGAAAATACTATCGATACCAAGTTCTGGCTAGGGCTAGCAACAGGGACTCTCATGCACTGCTGGTGGGAATGAAGAGTGGTGGAGCAAGTCTAGAAAAGGGTTCGGTCATTTCCTGTAAATGTACATTCACCACGTGACCCACACTATCCTGCTCCTGGTTACCTTCCCAAGTGAAATAAAAATCTGTCTTCACACCAAAACCTGTGTACAAACGTTCGTAGCAGCACGATTCAAAATGGTGAAAACAGAAAACAACCCAAATGCCCTTTGAGGGGAGATGGGTAATTGCACTGTGGTATATATCCCTACAATGGGACATCACTCCGCAACAAAGAGCAACAAATACTGATGTACGCAATAATTTGGATGAATCTAAAAGGCGTTGTGCCAAATGAAAGAAACCAGTTTCGAGAGGTTACATACACATGTTCTGATTCCACCTGTATGACATTCTTGAAGAGCTACATCGTGGAGAACAGACCAAAGCTTACTAGGGGCCTGGAGTAAAGGGTGGGTGTATCAAAAAAGGGGAAACACGATGGAGTGGGGTTTTGTGGGGCTGGAGGGTGATGGAACTCTTTTGTATCCTGACTATAGTAGAGGTTACAGGTATATACACCTGTGTTAAAATTCCTAGAACTTGTATTAAATAAGGAAAAGTTTACCTCCTGACCTGCCTCTGCTCCTTGAGAGAAGAGGGAGCTGGGGGATCTGTGTTTAACAGCCGACTTGCTCTAAATCTCACTGTTTTGGATTTGATATTCACTCTAGCTTTTCAACTCCCACCTTGCAGATAACTGGGGAGGGAGTCACAGGTTCTTGAATGGGGGCCAAACTGCCTCCCTCGAAGTGTGACCTCGTGCCACGCGTGGTGTCTCCTAAGCCATATGTGGTGTGTCCTGAGCTACTTGGGGTTCCGCCTGGCAGATCGGCTCCTGTGCCGCTGCAGACAAGCCTCTCCCATCCGTGTTCCATCCTTTTCAGTATCAGGTTATAGACACCGAGTTTGTGTTTCTGCTTGGCATTCTTGCCCTCTCATTTATTTGCCATCGTTTTGTTGTGTTCTTTGTGGGATGGTTAGAAGGGAAGGCAGAAGAAACTTCTTTCACCTATCAGCTTAACCCAGACATCATAACTACATTGTCAGAAAGTTACTGGGCATTGTGCACCAGTGAAAGGAGGGATTAAACCAAGAAAGAAAAGACAGAAGCTCCAGGAAGCAGGGTATCCAGTGTCTGAAAGAGGGGAAGGGAGTTCCCAGGTTGGCAGTGATTAAGAGCTCCAGACAATAGCTGCGACGACACCCAAGTACAGAACCAGACCATACCATCAGAGGACTCAGAGCAGATGCCTCTAACAGCAAGAGATCATCTGATACACTCGACCTTGTGAAAAGTCATATGGAGAGGTTGTAGGGGTGGGAAAACTTAATCGTATGTACTAAGAAAATCAAGCAGGGCTTCCCCAGCAGTCCAGTGGTTAAGAATCCAGCCTTCCAATGCAGGGGATGTGGGTTCGATCCCTGGTCAGGGAACTAATACCCCACATGCTGTAGGACAACTGAGCACCACAACCCTGAGCCTGAGCTCTCTAGAGCCCGTGCTCTGCAATAGGAGGAGTCCACACACCACAACGAGAAAAACCCTGTGTGCCTCAAGAGCCAGCACAGCCTCCCCAAAAAAAGAATAGAAACAATCAAAGTATCTTGGTACACTACCTAATTCAACAGTGAACAATATATAATAAACAATGAATGCTAATTTAATAGAAACTTGTGAAATAATTATTGTGAAGCAGTGGGGTGGGGGGATGAGGTGAGTAAGAAGGTCAAGGTCACCCCACAAGTCAAAACAGGGAGCTGGGACTTTTAGGTGCCTGCTTCATGATACTTGTCATTGTATGCCCAGAGAAGCACTGTCTACTAGGGTGCAGTCAGGGTTTGTGGGGGGTCCAGAGTCCACCCCAAGAGAACAAGTAGCATCCGTGTCTGTCGTCCCCCAGCAAAGGAGAAACGGCTTTCGACATCTCTGTGGTTCTGCCACCAGCAGAGGGTGGAGGGTGATGAGGCCCCTGCCCCAGAACTCTGGGTCCTCAGTTAGAAACCAGAAATGAGCAGTCAGCTCTGTTCCCGAGCTTATTGTGTTCAGATGGCCCCATCCCAGTCACACTTGCCAGTGCCCAGCTGGGAACCGGGTCCACAAAGACCACATCTGAATTTCAGCTGATACTCAGAAGCCTCCATTAGGGCCCTCAGCTCAGAAACGTGATGAAATCCCCTGAAATCCCCTTTCTCACAGCCTCTGGAGAAAGCAGGGTAAGACTGCCATTCTCATCAAGCATCTGAGACTGGGAGAGCTTATCCCCTGAAGCCCAGACAACAGGTTAAGGGACCAGCCTGGGAAAGGGATGTGGGAGACTGATGCCCTAAACAGCAGGCTCAGCATTCCCTGCTCTCAGGAACTAAAGGGTTATGTTAGGTCAGAGAGAAGTTATAGAACTCTGATCCTATTCCACCTGTGACAGCAGAAGTTATTAGATATTTAGGGACCATTTACTTGTGTTCCCTTTCTGAGGGTAATTGGCATTCATCTCATCTTGTTGTTTGCTTCAAGTCCTATCTGTGAGCGTTTAGCTGCGGTGTTCCTCTGCCAGTAGTGCCTTCCCCCAATCTGACTCTTTCCCACTTTTCTAGAAAAGGGTTTAGATGGGAAAGTCACAGCCCAGGAGCCTGTAGCCTAGTGGAACTTCAGAACTGACAGCCCAAACTCTATGACCCACCTCCTCTTCTGAGCCACCTACTATTGTTTCAGAATTGTGTAACTGAGTCTTTTTAATGGGACTATAAACTCCCTGATAATAAGAATTGTATTACTGTCAGCCAAGCTGTATAACAAATAGGCCCAACAGGCAAAATTTCTACACAGTTAATGTTTACTTCCTGCTCAAGTGGCAGTCTTTGAAGTGTTACTCAAGGACCCAGACTCCTTCTAGTTTGTGGCTCCACTTTCCCCTGGCTCCTCATCATCATCTGTGTCCAGCTGATGGAAGCTGCCAAGGATGGAGGAGTATTCCCAGGGGCTTTCTGTGGGTTAGGCCTGGCGCTAGAACACATCCCTTCTGCTCACATTCCATCTGATGAAACTTGGATGACCACATCAACCTGCAAGTGAGAATGAGGCATGCAGTCTACCTGGGTGCCCAGCAAGGGTGTGGCCTTGGTAGACCAGCTCTTCTGCTTCCCCAATCCCTTCCTTGCTCCCTTCCCCTCCAGAGCCCAACACAGAGAGGGGCCTTCAGAGGACGTTCCAGAGAACTTGGCGAGGTTGGCCTGAGGCTACCAGTGCTCTGCAGAGAGAAGAAGCTGGCCATGTCAGGGATGAGATCTACCTAAAGCCCCCTCACACCTGTACCTGTGAAGCTGCTCAGGTTATGTGGGCCCTGCAGCAGCTGTGGTTGCAGCAGAAGATAGACTGAAGGCTGGTCTTGACGTCCACAGAAACCTCACCCTATCCTCTTCCCACGGAGGTGACCTCTGTGCAGAGATCCATGCCCTGTGCCAGGCAGGTGGGCATCAGGAACCCCTTGAGCTGCCACTGTGTGCGGAAGCTTGTGTCTCTGGTCATGACCTGGGCAACACAGAAGGTGAGGATGGCCTTGAAGAGAGCAGTTTCATTGGAGCAGCTGAGACAAGAGCCAGACTAAGAGCTTAAGGAAAGAACACAGGCAAATGGGATGGAAGTTAATTTTCACAATTAATTAGAAAAGATAGGGCTGAAAGTGTGTGTCACAACACACACACTCACAAACACACATGTGCATGCACAAACATGCCTGGACCAAGTACCCCTCTCCAGAATGCCTGCTTTCCACTACTGCTATCTCAGCCCCCATCTTTCCCCTTTTTTATTCTCCCCTGAGAAGCAGTTGGCTTGGGATTCAGGTAACTCAATGTTGCAAAGTGACTGCAGGCTGTGCTGTGTAGAAAGAACCCTTTTCAGATGTCCTACCTTCAGAATAGATCTTCACCCCCACCATAGCCACTACTGTGGGCCAAGTGACCACAGTGTCCTGCCAGGACCAGGGTTCCCGCCTACTCACTGACCCCCTGACCTCACCCTCGCCCACCTAACGTCATCGTCCACGCAGCTGCCCTTGGCATCTCTCAAAAGTGCCGACGTGATGGTGCCCTTTCCTCATTTACAGCTTCCATTGGCTTCCATATCCCCGCCTCTCTGTTCTCTTCTCCTGCTTCATTTTCTTCACAGCAATTCTTTCTACCTTTAATCACATTTATTTTTATTCATTGCACTTGGTTATTTTCTCACTCCCTGGAAGCTGAGGTTGCAAGAGCAGGCCTTTGTCCTCTCCGCTTCTGTGCCGCGGCACCTACTAGGCGTGCTAGTATTTTATCAAAGATATGCAGTTTCCTTAAGCCTCAGTTTCCTCAGCTATCAAAGGGGAACAATAAATTCTGTGTGTTTCACCTCATCGGGGATTGTGAAGATTAAATGAGAAAACAAGGCAAAGCAGACCCTGAGGTCTGCAGCGTTAGGGATGCCACCGGATCCTGGCTAAGGCTGCTGCCTGAGAATTCTAATTTTGTGGGATGCTTTCCTGTCATCACAAGCCCCTTCTGAGGTCAAACCATAACGTCTTCACTAAAAACAATAGCCCCAGTGCTCCTCCCAATTGAGAAACCTGGGACTCTATTGAAAATTAATTAGTAATGCCTCATTCTCAATGAAAAAAAAAGTCTCAAGGAGATTTATAATTTTCTTTTTTCTAAATGTACAGACCAACATAAATCAAAAGGAGCAATGGTCTACCTTGTGTTTTGACTACTCTGACCCTCTTCAACCTCTGCCAATTTTTATCTCATTTTTGTTTAACTTTATACATCAGAGTTTAATTTGAGAACTGGTCGAGAAGACAGTGATATATAGGTTACATCAAGTGCAGCTGAAATTACCCTGTCCCTGGGGACTTCCGACTGAAGGGAGGGTCCCCATCCTCTTTCAGGGGGTAGGAGAGGAGTGGTAGAGTTCGGCCCTTGAACCCAGCCCCCCTCCACTCAGCTGGCTTCAGCGTTGCCTCCTGTTTATTGATCCGGCCAGGTTTGAGGTGCTTGCAAGATTTCATCTGTGCAGGGCTCAGGCTGCCCAGCTCGGTCCCAGGCTCAAAGCACTAGCCATGGGGGACAATATCATTTTAGGAATCAGAGAAGGAGTTCTATCAGCATTGATTTTTCCTCTTCTTTAAAGTGGTATCTTCTCTAGGAAAGTGTGCCCAGTTGGCAGTGTAGTCTGGCCAAAGAGAATGCTGGCCTTGCTTCCCTAAATGTCCAGAGTGGGGCCTCACATCCCATAGGTTACTCAGTAAGAACTGATGCTTGAATGAATGAATGAGTTGTGTTCTGCTTCCTCTTTACGATTGGTGTTCTAGCTGGCCTCATAATTGGGTTTCTCTGGTGGCTCAGATAGTAAAGAATCTGCCTAAATGCAGGAGACTTGGGTTCAATCCCAGGTTGGGAAGATGCCCTGAAGAAGGGAATGGCAGCCCACTCCAGTGTTCTTGCCTGGAGAATTCCATGGACAGAGGAGCCTGGTGGGCTACAGTCCATAGGGTCACAAAAGAGTTGGACACAACTGAGCAACCAACACAAACACAAGTAGATGAACTGGGTCACTGGCTTAAGAACTAGTGAGTGGCTATTTGTCCTGGAAACTTCCTTACAGATGCTTGGGACCAGGGGGATCTTGAGATTGTCTCATCGGCCTCTCCTCTGTCACATCAATGTTCATCAAGACAACCTGGCTGGGGGCTGGACAACTTCTACTAAACACCCCGAGGGACAAGCCACACGAGCAGTGACCCAAGGGTTAGCATTTTTTTTTTTAATGTACATTTGCTTCACAGCCCTTATCACAGTTTGAAATTACAGATTTGCGTAACTATTTGAGTAAAGTCTGTCTCCCCACTAGACCCTAAGAACACTGACAAGTTCTGCAATTAATTTGCAAGAAAAGTCTGTTTGCTCACCTGTATTTCCAGGGTCGGGCACAGGGCTTAGTATCTGGGAAGTGCTCAATAAGTGTTTCTGAATGAATGAGTCCAAAACAAACCAGGCTGGGGAGATACTATAGTGTGTCATTAGCAAGGCAGGAAAGAGGTAAAAATACCCAGGTAAGGTAGTCATATTACATGTAACCACCTGACCCACTGTCAACCCAAAAGGCCAGTAAGGAGTATGAGGGAGGCATTACGTGGTCGGTGGATGTGGGAACTAAGTGAAGATGCCAAGGACAGCAAGTCTCTCTGGCAGACTCCTTGTCTGGACCTGCACTGCCCCATCCAGCAGCTATTAGCTACTTGTGTGGCCACTGAGCACTTGAAACGTGGCTGATCTGAACTGAGATGTGTTGTAAGTGCAATACATTCACCAACTTTCAAAGGCTTACATGAAAAAAGAATACAAAAATCCATCACTAATCATTTTATATTGATTACATGTTGAAATGATACTTTGGGGGCTATTATTAGTTAAATAAAATAATTGAATGAAGCTCACCTACTTATTTTGTTTTAAATGGGGCTATAACAAAATGAACTGAGAAGGGCGTGGGTGCGTACGTAGCCACAGAGCTGGAGAAGGGGGTGGGAGCCAGTGCAAAATGCAGTGCATTGTGAGAAAATCACTTGTTTATTTAAATATTGTACTTATTTAAAAAAAATCCAGATAAGAAATATGGATATTTACAGTAATAATTAAAAATGGGAAAGGGAATATATAAATTATATATAAAAAAGGAAAGAATTATAAGACACTTGAACAAAAAATTTACATCTTTAAAATATCTGGACTTCAACCTCAGAATGAGCATATCTTTTAAAAGCTCTTGGAAAATACTTCCCCACTCCCTTTGTCTCCTTTCTTTATAAGGCATCTTTAACTCCCTTTGGGAAACTTCTTATAAATGAGGATTTGCCTCTCAAGGGATTCCTCTGGTTAGGAAAGTGTTTTATTAAAAAATATATGTTTGCCACAGAATGCTGAGCGATATAATTAGCTGGTCCCTTCTGTTTTATTTTAAGAGGCTGTATGGCCAAGTTCTAATTAAACATATTCTCAGGACATTTGAAATGTGAAGGTGCCTCAGAAATGGGCATTAAAATAAAGGAAGTGAAGGCTTGGGGGATGCAAGCTGGAATGCAGGCACTCTGGCCACAGTGTACCTGGCATTTAGCCTCATTTCTGCTCCTGAGCACACAGCCGCCATGACCCATAAGCCTGTCCCAGTTTACCATTGCTGGGACCCTGCCCTGCATCTGGGAGACAAAGAGTCCTGGGCTGGGATTCTGGGGTTCTGGGTGTGTGATGGGCCATCATGTCCAAAGTGAGAGCTTTTAAGGTCCCCACTAGTCCTGACATTCTGATTGTACATCTGGATATGCTTCTCTGGCTAGTTCTTGCCACATAGCATAGCAACATTCCGAATGTCCATACTTCATTTACTTTGTGAATCCAGGAATAAAATACAAGACCATGGAATCTGGCTCTTGATGGCTTATCCAAGAGAGGCAGTGCCACACTTCATTTGCAAAATGAGTAGAGTGGTGCTCACCTATTTCCTCTTGAAAGTATTTCTTCTTGGAAATACTCTGCACACAGCAGGATGGGCTGGGAGCCCAGAGGAGTTGAGTTTAGAACAACCTCTTCTAAATTCTTCCATCTTGGCACCTGAGAAGTAACCCCACTCTTTGCAAAGCATTTACCCATCCATTAAACCCTCTTCAGAAGCAAACAGAACTCTCAGTCTTTGCTGATGGGGACACAAAATGATAACATCCACTTTGGAAAACAGTTTGGCAGCTTCTTACCAAGTTACACATACTCTTACTGTGTGTGTGTGTATGCATATGCGTGCGCGCGCGCGTGTGTGTGTGTGTGTGTGTGTGTGTGTGTGTGTGCTCAGTCATGTCTGATTCCTTATGACCCCATGGACTGTGGCCTTCCAGGCTCCTCTGTCCTTGGAATTTTTCCAGGCAAGAATACTGGTGTGGATTGCCATTTCCTTCTCCAGGGGATGTTCCCAACCCAGGGATCGAACCTGAGTCTCCTGCCTCTCCTGCCTTGGCAGGCAGATTCTTTACCACTGTGCCCCCTGAAAAGTTGGGACTCTTACCATAAAACCCAGCAGTCCCGCTCCTAAGCACTGGGATGTAAGAGAAATGAAAACTTATGTTCATACAAAACCTGTATGTCCATGTATGGCAGCTTTATTCACAGTCCCCCTAAGCTGGAAACAACCCAATTGTCCTTCAACAGATGCATGAATAAGCAAACTGTGGTACATCTATACCAGCTATTGAAAAAACTCAACATCATGGATAAATCTCAAACACTAAGTGAAAGAAGCCAAACCCCAAAGGTAACCTACTGTATGACCCCATTTAGTACATCCCAGAGAAGGCAAAAGGATGGGGGTGAAGAACAGACCAGTGGTTCCTGGCATGGGAAGTGGTGGTGAGGGGTAGGAGGATACTTTGACTGTGAAAGAGCAGCACAAAGGAGAATTTGGGGGGATGTGCATGTGTGTTACGGAGAAGGCAATGGCACCCCACTCCAGTACTCTTGCCTGGAAAATCCCATGGATGGAGGAGCCTGGTAGGCTATAGTCCATGGGGTTGCTAAGAGTCAGACACGACTGAGCGACTTCACTTTCACTTTTCCCTTTCATGCACTGGAGAAGGAAATGGCAACCCACTCCAGTATTCTTGCCTGGAGACTCCCAGGGACGGCGGAGCCTGGTGGGCTGCCGTCTGTGGGGTCGCACAGAGTCGGATACGACTGAAGCGACTTAGCAGCGGCAGCAGCAGCAGCATGTGTGCTAAGTCTCTTCAGTCGTATCCTCCTCTGTGCGGCCCCATGGACTGTAGCCCGCCAGACTTCTCTGTCCGTGAGATTCTCCAGGCAAGAATACTGGAGAAGGTTGCCCCACCTCCCGGGATCTTCCTCACCCAGGGATTGAACCTATGTTTCTTAAGTTTCTTGCATTGGCAGATGGGTTCTTTACCACTAGTGCCACCTGGGAAGCCCGTTTGGAGCAATGGGACTTCTCCAAATTTTGATTGTGGTGGTGGTTATCTAACTCCATGAATATGTCTAAACTCAGAGAAAGTGAAAGAAAGTGAAGTCGCTCAGTCGTGTCTGACTCTTTGCAATTCCATGGACTGTAGCCTACCGGGCTCCTCCATCCATGGAATTTCCCAGGCAAGAGTACTGGTGTGAGTTGCCATTTCCTTCTCCAGGGGATCTTCCCGACCCAGGGATCGAACCCGGGTCTCCTGCATTGTAGGCAGACGCTTTACCATCTGAGCCACCAGGGAAGCACTAAAACTCAGAGAACTATATACCAAAAGAGAGAATTTACTCTATGTAAATTAGAAAATAAAAATTTAAAACCCCGGCAGGCTTGGCAGTGAATGTGTGGCTGTTTGAGGTTGCCCCCGTCTCACTCATTTTCTCCTATAAGGGATTAAGTCTATCAAGGCATGGTGTTCCCTGGGGATGGCTACTGTCCACAGAAGTGGCCTCTGAAAACTGGAGGTAAGGATGTAGGTTACACGGGCCAGTGACAAGGGTTTTTTTGTTTTTTTTTTTTTAATTCTCTTTGGATGTGGACAAAGAGGCAAGTAGGTTTAATAACCACTTGTGACCACTCTTGAAGTCAAACAAACAAAACACCTTGAGGATGAGATGATGCTGAGAACACAGAGTTAAGAGAGAGTGGAGAAAACTGGGTTCCTGTTTGTATAATTGAGCCAGGATTTACCACTAGACCATTTCCTTAAGCCAGCATAAGGAGGGGTGGTATTACCTGCAGACTAAAGCTTCCTAGGAAATGCAATCGTGGAGCTCATTGAAACACTTCTGTTCTTATCCACAGTTTCAAAGCAACCTGAAGCAAACTGAGCAATAAGGAACTTCTGCGAAACAACAGAAAACATATCCAACAAAAAAAATGGGAAAAGGACTTGGACAGGAACCTCATGAATAGGGAAATCCAACTGACCATAAACATATGGAAAGGCACTCAACCCCATTAGCATTCATGGAAATGCAAATTAAACACAGAGAGACAGCAACAGCAACCTCTAGATTAGAAAATATTAAAAAAGAAGGGGAAGAAAATCTTGAAATATCACATGTTGACAAGGATGTAGAACAATGGGGACATGTAAGAACACTGCTCGTGGGAGTGAAAATTGACATAACTACTTTGGAAACCAGTTGGGAATTATAGATATACATACTCTATGACTTAGTGATCCTGCCCCTACATATATGTGTAACAGACAAGCTCTCCCACATGTGCACAACACATGAATAAGCATGTTCACAACAGCATTTTTCATAATAGTAAAAAAACTGGAAAAAAAGAAAAACCTACTATATTGCAATATATTCATGATCCACAGCTTTAAAAATGACCAACTGCACACATTCACATGGTCAAGTCTCCGGGTGAAAGAAATAAGACACAAAATGATTCATTCATTACGATTTTCTTTATGCAAAGTTTAAATACAGGCACAGGGGTATTTGTAGTGAAGTGTTAAAACTACACAGCAAGGTAATATAGCAATGACTACAAAGTAGAGATGGTGGTGGCCTCCAGGAAAGGTGATGGTAACCAGGGGGCTAAGGGGATCATTTTCGGTGATTTAGCATGGTAGTTATGCAGGTGTTGGTCTTCTAATTATTATCTAAGCCATACCCATATGATTTACACCTTTTTCTACATTTTTAATGTATCTCACACAGAGAAACATAAGAAGTCAAAAAATAATCAGATACCAGAGAAGTGTCAAGACCAGTCTGGAGCCTGGAATATGGGCTAAATCTGAGAGAATTCTAGAGAAGTGGTCCCAGAGAGACTATCTGGATGGTCACAAGTTTTGCTTTACTTCATTACCATTTATTCCAGCCAGGGGCCTTTCAGAAGTGTTTGCTTTCAAGTAAAAGTTGAAACCTTTGAAAAGTATCCATTCTGTCTTTTAAGTCTAATGTGCTAATCTGACAGCGTGCTCTTTCTGACTCATTGCAGTTCAGACCAGATCTGTTCCTTACAGAATCGACAAAGACATGACGCAGTTATCCTTATTTGCCTGGAGATCTTTCATCTTCAAATTTCATCAGGGCCAGAAACACAGGAGACCACACCCAAGGCCTCTTGAGTAAGCTGTATACTGTTGGTCCAGGCATTAACTTCACAAAGTTCTTTTGTATAAAATTCTTTCATGTTTTATTTGAGCCTATTAACTTTATTTTAAATATAAATCTAACAAGTCCAGACATCTGCTTCCAGGACTCTATCAGCTTAGAAAGGTAAAAGTGGCAGGGAACGGCTATGAGAATCCGTGTCACTATGTAAGAAGACAGAAAGAAAACATATTAGGTCTCCTAGGCTTCTGGACACATTTATTGTAGGCACAACAATGAAACGTTCAATTAGAAATTGACTAGACTCTTTTTAAAAAAAAATCAGGAAAATGTTCAGTGCATAAGAAATGATTATCATCCAATCTTTAGCAAATCATATCATTCAAAAAAGTAAGTTTTATAGATATTTTCCTGTAAAGAAGTCACTCTATGAGAATGTTGTGATGTTAATCTAAATTCAAGTCTCTAGAAGCATATGTGTGTACACAGATGCAAATATATAGACATACACACATACACTTAACAGATGAATAATGAAAAATAGTATCTAGAGTGTGCGTGTGTGTGTGTATGTGTATGTGTGTGTTCGTGTGTGTGGTCGTGGTGGTAGTGGTTTGAGCCCCATTAAAGAACTCAAGATTTGGATGGAATTCACCCTGATAGCTGAACAATTATGAAACAGCAGCATCCTCAGAACCAAATGACCTTTTCATCAACTTACAAAACATTAAAGGTTAAAGAATGTTTGAAAGGGAGCTAATACTTTTAAAACAGTGGGAAAATTGCCATCTTTTCAAAGACCTGACCAGAATGAGAGCAAAGTGCCAGACGGCATGTGAGCCTTACCATGAGGAGCTGTGACACATTTGCATTCCCTGCTTCATTCAAAACTATGAATGAACCTACCTCCTCAGGAAATGAGACAAGGCAGGCCTGGGAGCCACACAGCCTGGGAGCCCATGTGAGGAACCCTTAACAGGCTGGCTCCTAATTGCAATTTTGAAGTCACACTGCTTCCTCTCTCAAGCAGCAATGGCAAGGTGAGCAAATCAATAAGAGTGTCAGATTTTCCAGGCTTCTATTTTCCATCTGACCTGGATGGTACAAATTCCAGTCGCTACTAACAGGGAAAATAGAAATATCAGCCAGGCTCCTTACTAAACCCGTTCCTTTAATTAGCTCCCAGAAAGGCCTGGAGAATCTACCTTACTCGCCCTGCATATGCCCACTCTTCCCAGGAAGCTAGGAGGCCTGTGCCCTGCCCTGACCTCCACACCTCCCCACTTTCTTTCTCTCTGTCCCACTCACAGTACCTGCTTGCAGTATCCTCTGGGGCATCCAACCTCAGCCTGTTTTATAAGCTTTTGTCTTCAGGAGGTCTGACCCCGTGGCTACCCTTCTCACAGGGCTGCAGGAGGGGTCAGCATCACTGGACAACCACTGGATGCCAAGTTTTTCACCAAAGCATCAACATAAATCTATCATCCCAGGGAAGCCTGACTCTACTTGGGAAGTGGGCTCTGCTGTGACTCGCCCATGGGCAGACCGCTAGAAACACCACACCTCTTTCAAACCCTGGTCTAGCCCTGAAAGCTCCTGGGATACAATGCAAAGAAGTAAAAGCTTCAAAGGACTTCTCTGACTTGGATCAAATTTTTCCTCCCTGAGTTTCTACTCAAGGCTGAAGAAGGAGAGAGCTGCCCGTTTTAGAGATGAAGGAAGTGAGGCTCAAAACGGGGGGCAATCTGCTCGAGGTCACTTGGTCAGTGAGGGGCCATCAGCCCAGGCCCTGCCTCACATGGGCAGAGTTTGCATTCACCTGACGTGTGCACACATGCAGCCCTGCCACGCACTTGGGCCTTCTGTGCTGCTGATCCCGCTTCTCCTTCATGCCGTCATGCATCCTGGGCTGGAGAGTCAGCCCTCTTACTTTCTCACCTTCGCTGTCTACCTTCTAGACTCCTGACATGCCCCAGATAGGACCATCCTCCAGAGAAAGAGCAGCTGGCATTTCTGGACATTTGAGACGGGCATGACTCCTTGACAAATTTCCCTCTTGGAGGATGACTCTGGCCCATTTTCAAGTCTCATTTTTCCTGGCCGACAGGTGAGGCCTGAGGAGCAGGAAGGAGGGATTGTGGGCTGCTGGGAGGCTGAAGGGAGGCTTCCCTGCCATGTGACAGAGAGTCAGGGGAACTACAAAGACCTTCCTGCTTCTGTGACCAGCAGGCCTTCTCCTAGTGGGAACCCTATCCCCAGACAGTCAAGTCAGTAGGAACTGCAAATTCTCTCAAAAAGAAGGGAGGCCCTTTGGTACCTGAACTTACCCATTCACCCACTACTACCCACCAGTATTCCTAGCAAACCCAGAGCCAGAACTCCTCTCAGCAGACAAAACACACCTAAGCGCCTTAAGTGATGTTAAAGACTTCTTACGAATTTACCCCTCCCCCTACATGGGGTCTACAGATTTTAAAGGTATTGATAATATCTTTCAGGTGATGTCACAATTCACTCTCTGTCAAATTTGTATTCAGCACCTACCATTTTTTTTCTATGTGTATTTACAGTTAGTTAGCCATCCTGGGTCCAGACTCTGAGAGCACCCCCTGACCAGGGTGCCCCCTCTCCGGTGAATGGGGCCAGGTAGGATGGCTGCAGATGACTGATGTGAGCTGAGTGTGCCTGCAGAGTAGGGCCTAGAGGCCCTTCCCATTGGAACTCACACTCCCCTGCAGCCTGACTGCCACCTGCAGACCCCTTGGCAGGGAGTGGGGTGGGGATCAAGCACTCCCCAGGGCAGTCTGTAGCTGGGCCCCGATTCTAATTCCTGCAGAGATGGAAAAAGAGCAGCATGCTCACTACTCCACAGCAGAGAAAGACAATTGCATTTTTAAAAACTCTGTAGTTAAAAAATATACAAAACAGAAACAGACTCACAGAGGTGGAGAAGAAAAGACTGGCGGTTGCCAAGGGAAAAGGGGTGGAGGGAGGGATGGACTAGGAGTTTGGGGTTAGTATATGCAAACTATTGCATTTAGAATGGATAAACCAGTTCCTACTGCATAGCACAGGGGACTATATCCAACCTCCTGGGATAAATCATAATGGAAAAAATATTTAAAAAAAAGAATGTATATATTCGTATAACTTAGTCACTTCGCTGTACAGCAGAAATTAGCACTACATTGTAGGGCTTCCCTGCTGGCTCAGATGGTAGGGATGCTCCCGCAATATGGGAGACCTGGGTTCGATCTCTGGGTTGGGGAAGATCCCCTGGAGGAGGGCATGGCAACCCACTTCAGTATTCTTGCCTGGAGAATTCCATGGACAGAGGAGCCTGGCGTGTTACAGCCCATGGGGTCGCACAGAGTCGGACACGACTGAGCGACTAAGCACAGCACAGTAAATCAATTATACTTCAATTAAAAGTGTGTGTATAGGCCTGTAGGGGAATGGTGGGCCCTGGGGTACTTGGAATGATGGGCCATGGGAGGTGGTGGGAAAGAAGAGATGCTGAGCAGACAAGAACTATCTGCTGGTCCCTGATGGAAGCCAATCCAGCGTCCCAGGCAAAGGTCTCCAGAGTCCTGAGCCACAGGCAGAACCAGGCAGGAGGCCAGCTCTCCTGGTGCCTGCAGAGTTGCCTTGTTCCTTAGAGACCAAAGGGCAGCATCATGGCTGGGTCAGTCCCTTCTGTGTGCACCTGCACGCTCCCTTACTTCCACATTCTTCCTGAAGGATGCTACAGACAGGTCCCTCCTTGCACACCTTTACACAATAACAGGAGCTCCTGCCTCGGGGTGTGGGCACTTCCTCAGGATGCGTTTTTCCAGGGGAGGAGTTCTGTAGCTGCAGCCAGTTGTCAGCACACCCACCCGAACAGCCTGCTCAGGCTTTCTCAGGGGTCAGGCTCCCGCAGCTCCCTCAGCACCCCAGCTCCCAGCCCCAGCTCCCAGTGGGCCTGACCCGCATGGGCACACAGTCCTCTGCTCAGTGCAAGCTGGATTTGTCTGCTCCAGAATTTCAATATTGGAGGGCTTTGAAGAGGGTGGTCAAGATCTGGAGTGGGCAAGGGTCTTATCTTGAAGTTAATCTCAATGGAACAAACACACGTTTCACGCAAATGCTACATTTGTTACCGGAACCTAGAGAAGGGAGTTGGAGTGAAGGCGCTAGAGCTTTTCTTAAACCCCTCCTTGGCGTCACCACCTGCCTCTGCCATCCAACTGCACGCGAAGAGTGCAGAGACCTAGTCATCTAGGTGATAAGAGCACTCCAGCCCACTCCCTCTCCCCTTCTCTCATTCCTGGGGCGGGTGGGGCTGCCCCCCGTCCTGCCTCTAGAGGGCGCTGTTGGAGAGGTGGTACCGCCAGCTGCAGCCGCGGGCTCCAAGAGGGCGCCCCAGGGACTCCACCCCTAACCCCTGGCCTAATTTGAATATTTCATTGGCTGCCTCCAGTCTGGTCAATTTATCATGCAAATACGGGTGCCCTCGCGCCAGAGAGGAGCCACCGCCCGCGCAGGAGAGCGGCGCCCGATTGGTGGCCGAGACAGCTGCATTTGTAATATTTTTCTTTGGGCATTAGAGTCATTTACCAATGCCATCGCCGCAACTCGAGGCACTGAATCACAAGCCACTTAAAGGTTTTTATTGGCAGCTTTGAAACTTCTTAACATGTTCTTTTGTTTTAAACCAAGTATCCACCTATTGCTGACCGCCCACCCGCCCCCCTACTCCCCCGCCCGCCCTAAAAAACTGTAGCAGCTACAAACTACTTAGTTCCCTCTTAATCTGTGCACTGGGTGACCGCTTCTGCCGTGTCACAGCCAAGAGGGCTAGACTTCTTTGGGATGAGCACTTGGTAGACTTGAAATAAATAATCTTTGCAAATTCTTATGGGGTCCAGACGCAACTGATAGAAGACAAACGACAAGGAACCAGAGAGTAACAGGAAGAAAGAAGAGGAAGATTTGGGAAAGAAAAGTGGCAGAAAGATGAGGAGGGAAGGGAGAATTCAGAGCTGCTTTGTGGAGGAGGAAATTCTTGGAGTTACCAAAGCTGCCGAAAAAAAAAAAAAAGAAGAAGAAGACGACGACTATCCGCATACAAAGAAACTCAACCTGCTGGCCACTCTGTCCCAAATTCTGGGTTTGCTATTCTGGAAATACAAGTGCTTTGCACCCAAGTTTCAAGAAATTAAAATGACAAAGAACGAGGTCCCAGCCCAGTATCCCTCTATTGTACCTGCCCTACTGAGAATTGCGCCCGGTCTCGATTTTTTTCCCGTTTGGAAATTCAGCGACAAACACAAAACCATAATACATATATAAGATAGAAAAGAAGAGCGATTAGGAGAAAAGAAAGAGAAAACGAAATTCCTCCCCGTCTTGCAAATTCCCCGGCTAGTTAATGAGGTCACCAGGCTTGCAACGCTAGGCTGTCTGGTTTGAGAAGACCCGGTGGCTTGATTTCTGAGACCTCCTCCTCTCCCGGGTTTCCTGCATTGGCCGAGCCTGAGCTCAGCCTCGCGGTGATTCACAGCCAGGATTCTGTCCGCGGAACTTGCATCCGCGCGGGAAGAGCTGGGCACCTCTGCTTTTCAGCTAGCAAAGAGCTGCTTGCTTCCAGCCAGGGGCGAGCCCCACGGTGGCTGCTGCTGCGCTGAGTGTAGAGTTTTTTTACTTAAGCTTTGCCTAAATGGTTTATAAAAATCCATTTCACCCAGAGTGGGAAAAAACACGCCTCGTTGTAGCGAGTAATTCTGGAAATTCCCCGAGCAACTCAGGCCAACGCAAGGGATTTGATCAAAGGGCATTTTGCCAGTAATTGTGTCCTCTAAGCTGGTCTTAATGTACATCTGTCTTTCTTAGACAGAAACACGAAGACTTTCTATTTTCTTTAATAGTAGATCTCCTAAAAAAAGTTTTTTGGAAAAGTTCGGTGAAGGATTAGGCTTGAAAGATAATTATGTGAAAAGGGGGAGCGGAGTCTAAACTGTGCTCCCCAAATCTGAAAACCAGGTACTGAGAGGAGAGGAGAGCCCCAGGGTGTTAGGGACGGAAAATCCCCAGCAGGTCTTGGGAAACCCCAGAAAGTAGTCCCTACCAATCACCCAGCTAGGAGATGGGTCTGTAGGCATACCAGGTTCCCTTCCAATAACGGCGATCTCTCCCTCCCTGTTAGGTACATAGCTTTTAATTTTTGTTTTTAAAGATGCTTATAATTGCCTGGAAATCCCAAGTCTGGGGGCGGGAGGGGGTACGGAGGGGGAAATGAGACATCAAGGAGGGGACCTGCTGGCTCTGGCTTTCTAGGGGGCATGCCTGGGTCAGCTTCCATCCAGAGTTCAGGAAGTCCCAGTCATGCCCAGTTTCGGGATGGCCCGGGACAGCCTTGCTCTGCCCTGCCCCAGCAGACAGCGGATCTCAAAGCTGGCCAGGGAAGATCAAAGGTCCTTTTTGCCTTTGAGTCGGGTGGTCCTGGTGGGACTGGCAGACCTGCAAAGAGCCAAGTTGCAAAGTTGGGCCAGACCTCTGTTTTGGAAACACAAGAAATTTACCAAGTAGGAAGCCCGCTCTGGGGAGGAAGGGTTGGTAGCCCGCATACCCAAGTGTGTGGGGAGTGGGATGGCGGGGACTGGGGAGATTCACCTTCTCAGCACCAATTCTTGGGCCAAGAGAAGTCTCCTACTTTTCTTCCAGGAGTGCCTTGCCCCGCCCCCAGCTCCCATCCCTAGGAGCCTGATGTAGCTCCCCCGAGGCCCCACAGAAGTGGCATTAATATACCGCTCCGATTTTCCAAGGTTTATTTCACGTCAAAACTGTAAAAGTTCTTGGGAGAATTTACAGACAAAACATCTGGTTCGTTAAAACAAAGCTACCGGAAAAAGAGAAACAAACTTCGCCGCTGTGTAAATGCACTTTTAGCAAACAATTTACCGCCTGGCTAGGGCCTGGCCCCAGGGTCCGAATTCTTCCCACCACGGCAGGGGCTGAGGTTCTGGGCCCAAACCCTGGCTGAGGTATGCAGGCGGTGGCAGTCAGCCTCTCAGCACCCAGGGTACTTCCTCCTGCCTAGCCCAGGTTGTGGTAACAAGGAGCGTCAAAGGGTCCAGACCAGAGCGCCGACGTTCCAGGCGGGTGACGGCGGGAGAGCCCTCGCTGCCGCCTCCTCCCGAAGGCACTGGGCTCCCCAAAGGCCCACCAGCGGGCCAGATGCCCTCACACCTTGACATGGGGTGTAGGCTCCCAGAGGGTGTTGTCCCTGCGGGCGGCCCGGCCTCCCGAGAACCCTTCTCTAAAGTCTGTGTATAGACCCTTGGGTCCCCAGACCGCCCTGGCTACCCGGCCTGGATAGCCAGCTGCAAGGATGCCTTCTTTGCGGACGTCTTTTTCCTTCTGACCATCCCAGATGAGGACACACTTAATTCAGCCAGGTTTGGGACCGGCGGGCTGTCACTCAGCCCTCAACCGCACCTTGAAGACAACCTCGGCTGCCTCCAGGCGGTGGTCCGCCTGCTCCTTCCCGAGCGCGAACTTCCTGACTCCCCGCGCCGCGCGCCGCGGTCAGGATCCTCGCCCCTCCACCGCACACTTGTTTCTAACCACACGCCCGCGTACTTCTCCCCTCCCCGACTTCTCCGGGCTAGGCTCGGGTTAGTCAAGGACAAAAACGCTCCCGCGATGGGACAGACCCCCTCAGGTAGGCCCTGCACTGCTGCCTGGGGTCCGTGAGTTCCGGGAGCTGGAGTCGGGCTTCTAACCCCTTGACCTGAAGGAACAGCTGTTGGGAGCGTTTGTACTGAACAGGGCTCCGAATCCCTCCGCAGAGGAGGAGCGGGGTTCCATTGCGCCCGAGGGGCAATCTTGGGGGTCAGGAGTTGTCTTCATGGCCCCTGGGAATTTGGGGGGCTCTGAACAGGGTGATCCAGCTGATCTCAATGGGAGCCGCCAGTTTCTCCTCCAGGCGTTTGCCACCGGACATTTTGGCATCTCCCCACTGTCCGTCAGTCCCCTTCTCCTTTTATTTTTAGGGGTGTAAAAAATTATTCTCAGAAACAGGGCACTTCCCACAGGGGGCCACTTTTTGCGTGACTCACGCGGCTAAGTAGTTACCAGGTACTTCTGCAGGGCAGTATTGTTGCTTTTCAAAGCAAAGGTCTCTGCAACTCTTCAGAGGGGGGTACACAGATTTCTGCCCAGTGTGCCTCTTCTACAGAATTCTAGCTCCTCCGCCGGGCGCGGGCTTTTCCGCCCTCTAGTCTAGCGTGAAAATGGTTCGGCTGCTGGATGTGGTGCGCGAAGCCGGCACCCTAGAGCGCGGACCGTCCTTCCCAAGGAAGGCGCCCCAGCTAGCGCCGCCTCATTGGTCTCTGGCCTCCTCCTGAACCGCGCAGGCCTGGGCGCACGCCTCAAACCGGTTTCTGTATCCCTCCGAACTCGGGAATCGCGGAACCATGAGACGCACACGTTTTGACCCGCGTGTGTAGTCGACTCGGAGGGACTGAACTCACCAGGCACCCGGACAGATATATTTGCAGTAGTAATAATACAAATATATTAGAGGAAGCGCCAGGGACAGCCTCCCCACAGATGTCCCAGGAGGAGGTTCTATGCACACTCTCCCTCTTAAGTTCTTGGGAGGACATGAAAGGCCCTTGGCCCGGCCAGACTGATCCTATGATCAGGGACATATGTGAAGGTGTCTGTCTTCTGGATCTTGGGTTAGGGGACGATAGGGAATAGCCAGAAGCAAAAGCAGGGGAGCAGGCCACCACCTTCTGAGGTCAGCAGTCTTGGGGAATGGTCGGCAACTCCCTGCAAAGCACTGGCTTCTCCAACTTACGACCCCGTTCTCTCTCCCTTTGTAAATAACATGTGAATTACAGACATACTGCCACCCAGAAACTATTTCTCCCTAAATTGAGCCCATAGTTCTCATTCGGATCTGAGAGAACCCATGGATCCTACCTCTTCTCTTCCTTTCTTGTCTCCTCACTGTCAGGCCATGGTAGGAAGCAGCCAGGCGGGGCCTGGCAAACTTTTAGATTGAGACCTTCTGGCTAACACCTGCCTGGTGACCTCGACAGCCTTAGACTCGGCCAAGCTGAAGATTTAAGCCACGGAGTTGAGGTACCTTCCAGGTCTATATCGTGCTTGCTGAGGATTTGGGAAACCTACCTTCCTTCTTTCCTATGCCACACCCAGTCCACAGAAAAGGGGCAGAGAACTTGGTAGAATGCAAGGGCTAGGTTGACACTGTTCCCTTGCACCTGTCCCATCCCTAGAATGGCCTGCAAAACTAATCATGTTTAGAGGTCCCGATATTAAAGTGGGTAGATCAAGGTTCCAAGCTGTGCCAAGCCAGGCCGGAACCCTGTTTTCGTGCCCGGGCAAAGTAGCGCGGTCGCAGTATGCACCCCGCATAGCCCGTGTTGTGCGTGACGGGCTGTCGCGGCGATGTGCAGCTCATTGACACTGATGGATGCGCCAATGGTTGGACCGACAGATGTTGGGGCGGATCGCACTGCGCGCGGCGCCTGAGCGGGGGAGGGAGCGGCAGCGATCGGGCGGTGGCTGCGGGCTGCGCCGAGACCTGAGCTCAGGCCACGGCCGACAGGGGGAGAGGGCGGAGGGAACTGAGGTTTGGAAAGCTGCGCGGGGAAGGAGAGGAGAGGGGGGAGCACGAGCCAGGGCGAAACTCTCAGCCTTCCGTGCACGGTGCCCAGCGCTGTGCACTCGCTACAACCCGTGGACCCAAGCGGGCGCTCGGCGTGTGGAAGGTGAGTCAGGGCGGCAGGAGGTGATCTCCCGCGGCGCCTACTCTCCTTCAGGCAAGTGGTACTCAGTGCCGCAACCAGAATCCTAGAATCCTGAGGCCGCTGGCGGCGTCTGCCAACTCACCGTTTTCTCCTTCGCAAGAAGCGTTTCACGCCCCACGGCCGCGTCTCCCGGGCCTGGAGGGACAGTTGCTCTGGCCTCTGCGGCCGTAGGCACCAACTCCGCGGCACGCGCCCGCCCCGGAGTCTGCCGCACGAGGCCAGCCCAGGGCCCAGCCGCAGCTAGACTCCAACTCCCCGCAACCGCCCAGGGTCCGCATCCCGCAACTCCGTGCGCTCCTGCGCACGCCAAGGCGCAGGAGGCGGCTTTATAGCCCCGGAGGACGGCGGCAGCACATCTGCATTCAGGGAGGCGTCTGGACCGAGCCCAAGCCCGCAGGCTGGGGGCGAGCGGAGACTTTTGATCTTACCGTCAGGGTGAGATCGAGGTCTCCTGGTCTAAAAGAAAAGAAAGTATGCCTGTGAACTTTTAAAACAAACTTGCGAAAAACAATCACAAGGAAAAAATAAAGAGAAGAGGGGGCAGAAGAAGAGGGAGAAAGAGACTAAAAAAGAAACATTAGGGTGGGGGGGAGGCAAAGACGGAAGAAGGCCGGGGTTTGCAGCTCCCAGAGCGCTCAGGCAGTCAGTCCCAGGGCGCGAGGCTTCGGCCCTCGCCCGGACTCTCGCACGCGGCGCACAGGGGACTCCCTGGGCCCCAGGGGCGCGCCCAGAAGCAGCACCGCCCGAGGGACCGTGGGCCTGGCGGGCCGCCCCCGCACTCCCGCCACCGCCGCCCGGCAGCGCCCGGAGCCGGCCCCGCCGCTGCCGCCCCATTCCCGGCGCAAGAGCTGGCCCAGGGAGACGCAATCGAGCCCGCAGCGCATCGATGCGCCGCCGCCCGCGCCGCTCCGGCTCCGGCTCCGGCTCCCGCTCAGCTGCCGCTGCCCTGGGGTCGTCCCAGTGAGCTCCGGCCCACCCGCGCCCCCGCGGCCGCCAGTAAGTGAGCCCTCTTTGCCCCGCCGCCAACTCAGCCCTGCCAGATCCTCTTCTCTACGATCCGCCGGGCTGGCCCGCATGGAGCCTCGGCGACCCCAATCACCCAATCAATAATCAATTCTTTTTGCCCAATACTGCCGGAAGGCCGGGCGCTGGCCGCGGTAGCCCCTTTCGGGGCGTCCCGGGGCGGGGGATGGGCTTGAGAGTGTGAGTTCCTGCCCCCGCCCCCGTCCCGCCCTCGGATCTGCCGGAGCCAGTGGTGGGGGGCGCGGTCCTGCGCCTAGGGGGCGAGGGGCGGGGTGGAGGTACCGTGATCTTCCCAGTCTGAAGAGGAAACTTAAGAGGCACCCCCTCCCTCGCCGACCCCCGGGACGGGCCCGGGAAAGTTTGCCCGGGAAAAAAAAAAATTGCGGGAAGTGGCGGCGGCGGGTCCCGGGGGAGGAGCTCGGGAGGCGCGCGGGGTCTGAGGGCAGCCCCCACCCGCTCCAACCCGCGCCTGCCTCCTCCCCCGAGGGCGCCGGCGCCCGCCCGCGGGCCCTGGCATCCCCGGGGTGCGCGGGCCCAGGCCCGGGGTCTGAGCTGGGGGCTTTGGACGCGGCATGTGGAAAGGAGTACGGCCCGGGGAGTGGCAGCGGGGGACAGCCAGGGGGCGAGGCCGGGTGGGTGGGGAAGAGGGGCGGGCGGGAGTAGCTAGTGCCCCGGGACAGGCTCGGCCGAGCCGGCGCCCGCGCCCCTGAGTGCGCGCAAGGGGCGGAGGCGGAGGGGCGGCACCCCCTCCCAGGACTGGGCGGGGGTCCCAGACAGGCTCGGGGCCGGGAGCGGGGGCGCGGCGCCCCCGCGGGCGGGCGAGTGACACGATCATCTCCTCTTCCTTTAAGCTTGCCTGTTGCCGACGCCGCCGCTCCAGCCGCGCCACGGGCAGAAGACTGGACCGCTGAGCCCCGGGCCGCGGCGGCGGCTGAGCGCCCCCTCCGATGCCGTGACCCTCCTGCCCGGGGGCGGGGACCCGGGCTTCACCGGCCGGGGCCGCTCCGGTGCTTCTCCTCCCACCCCTCTGCCCGCCTTCTCCCCCCGCCCCCCGGCCCCGAACCCCGCGCACCTCGTCTGGGGACGGGGCGGGGGGGGGGGCAGGGCTGCCGCTCCTCCCCGCCCCTCCTCCTCCGGCCTCTGGAGCGATTTGTCAAACTTCCCATTCCGCCGGCAGCGCGGTCCTCCTCCTCCTCCTCCTCCTCCACCACCTCCTCCTCTTCTGCCTCCTCCTCCCCCCGCGCTCCTCCCTCCCCGCGCCTCCCTCGCCCGCCCTCCTTCTTCCCTCCGCACGTTCGGGGATCGCGGTGGAGCGCGGAGCGGGGGGGACGCGGAGAGCCGGGGCGCAGCAGCATCCTGCGGGCGGCCGCTCTTCGGGGGGGAGGCTGAGAGCCGGCCCGCCTCGCCCCCCCCGCGGGCCCGCCGCCCCTCCCTCCCTCCCTCTCAGCCGGGCAGCGGCGGCGGCGGCGGCGGCGGCAGTGGCAGTCGCCGGAGGAGCATCATGCCGAGGAGGAAGCAGCAGGCGCCCCGGCGCGCAGCAGGTACGAGCCGCTTCCCCCTTCCTCCTCCTCTCCGCCTCCTCTTCCTCTCCTCGCCCCGCGTCTCCAGCCGGCGGCGACCCCGCTCCTCGCCCCGCTCCTCGCCCCTCTCGCTCTGGCCACGCAGAGTAACTCCGGGGCGCCGGGCTTGCTCACCGCTCTCCTGTCTGGTGCGTGCGCCCGCCTCGCGGACCGGCGCCCCCCGGACGCCCCGCTGCGCTCTGCCGCCGCCCCCTCGCCCCCCCTTCCCGCTCGCACCCACTTCGGGAACCGCGCTCGCCCGCGGCGAGCTGAGCGGGGCTGAGTCCCTGCCTCTTCTGCTCCCCGCCTGGCCGCCGAGGGGGTGGAAAGGAGCCCTCTTCTGTCTCTTTCTGTGGGGGGCGGGCGGGGTCACCTGAGTTCCCCGGGACACCTTCTGTGTCCTCCCGCGGCCGGCCGGCGGGGGACTGCCGGGTGTCTGCCGATCGAGAGAGCGAACGAGTGAGCGAGCGGGTCCCTTTGGCCACCTTGCTGCTAATCCGATTGATTCTTCATTTATTGGGCCCAAACCGGGCACAGCGGTGGAAACCAGAGCGCACAGGGTCTGGGTATTGTCAGATGACTGTCAAGTCGATGTTAGATGCTGGCGTTCTCTTTACCCTGGTTTGTTTTCGCTCACCCCCGCCTTCTCCTTCTGCTGCTTCTCCCACCCTCATTTCCTCCTAGCACTTAGTTCTGGGACGTATCTGAGTACTTTCTTCGCCGCCCCCCGCGCCCCCCCCCCCGCTCCTTTTTTTTCTTTTTTCTTTTTTTTCCAGGAGTGTCAACTCCTGGTAAGACTGAGCCGATTTTTTTTTTCTTTTCTGGAAAAAGCATCATTGAAAGCAAAACAAAACCCACACACATAACATTATTTTGCAATAATGTCAGTTGGGGGCATGTTGCTTGGAAGAAGGGTTTCTGGCCCTTTGCCACCCTTGATTTGATGACTGATTGATCGCCCGTCATGCTGCTGCCTTTGATCTATTCATTCCCAATAAACATCAATAAATCACTCGAAATGGTGAGGCCAAGCTCTGTGACGTCACTCGGGCCCTGTCAGTGCAACTTCTGGGATTTTGGGGGGACTACTGAGAGGACCACATATGGATGGGATGTATTTTGATATGAGTAACACTCAGATGTGCAGAGGTTCAGATGCTGCCTGAAGGGGAGGGTTAAGTGGAGGCTCATTTCTTTTTTTCTTCTCTTCCTTTCTTTTCTGTTCTTTTCTTTTTGTGGAAGAAGGGAGGACAGGGAGAAGGGTCAGGGCTTTGCCTGGCTCCCTTCTTGGATGAAGGCATTGTACCCGTGCCGCCGGCGAGTGCCTGTAGTAGCGGTGGGGATGATGGTGATGGTCATTTCCATGGCCTCGGCTGGCACTGCCAGTGGAGCTCACACACTGGCTGCACTCTGAACTTGAGTCTTCTCACACAGGGTCACAGAGAGAGAACGCTGTTCTTTCTTCTCGCAGAAATGTACTGTCCTGTTAGCGTCCTAAGGAAATTGTAGAAGAAAACAGACTTGGTTTGGGGCATATGTTGCCGATTTTGCTGTCTGTCCTCAGAGTTACCTAAATTTAGAAAGTTTGAAAATCACAGTCGTGGTTGTCGGGAGGGTGCCACCTCTCAAGTCACCTTCTGGCTGGTGCTTCTTTGCCCATCCCATCTTCTACTTTAAATTCCAAGCTCAAGCAATGAGCTTATCTACTCAAAATAAACTCTCAAAGTTTGGAGGACTCCTTTACAAAGTTGGACAGTAGGAGTGTCTTGGGCTGCTTCCAGTCTTTGAAAATTTTTTTCTTTCCTTTTTGGATGCACATTTGAAGGTATCTCTCTGCCTCAATCAAATGAACCATATGTGATTACATCTTTACATTTGGTTTAGAGCCCTCTCTGCTGTTGCTTCATCTTTTCTCTTCCACCTTGCCAATCTGAGACTCTTATTTGATAACTTTCTGCTAAAAATATTAGAGGAGGAGGAGGAGGCCCGTATGCTGTTGGTTTTATTTTTTTAAAAGCAACCTGTTCACTAACCTTTTTGCACCTTTTAAAAATGCCAGCCAGGAAATCTCAGGTCAGTTAAGAAATATTCATTATATAAAAACTTGACTGCACGACTAATAGGAGCTGGAAGAATGGTTTTGCTCTATCAAAATGACCCGTCAAAACGACTTTGTTTCATATTTGATTTAATTGTCTCTCTCCTGACAGGCACATTCATCAATAGCTTAATGGTCAATCAGAAGTTGGCAGCGTGAGTGCTTTTTTTCTTTCCCATACCCTGGTTTTGGATTTACTTTATCAGAATGCCTCTGCCTAATGGACGTGTGGAGGAGGGGGTGGGGAATGTCTGAAGGTCTACTTATTTAAGGAGAGTGGAGGAATAAAAAAAACCTTCCACATCCAGGCTGGTGATAAGTATGCACAGGCCAGTCTGTGTGCTGTGTGAGTTTGTTTGTTTGTTTGTTTGGATGGGCAAGAAACTTCCCATTTTTCTTTTTTTCCTTCTTTTTCAGTTCTCACAGCTGCAGGTTATAAGGTTCATGCCTGCTTTTGTGGCATACTGGGAGTGATGACAAATTGATTGCTTTGTACTGATAGAGAGAGAGAGTGGGAAAAAGAAAGATGTCTGCTGATTGGTAACTGGAAATCCAGTCCCAGCAACCTTGAGAAGACTGGAGAATTTTTTTTCCCCCTCCAAACTGAAAGGTCCGCTCAGCCATAAAAAAAGAAAAGTTGTTTTGCCAGCTTCATTAGTGTTCACCTAATTAGCTGTAAACCTGATGGATTCCTGACAGCTTTAATGATTGGAGATGACAAGCTCGACGCAGTGTCATCCCGCAGAATTAGGTTTGCAGCTAGTTTGATGTAATCAAGTTGATATTACACAGTCCTGGCTGCCTTTAGTTGTGCATTAACTCAATTTTCTGCTGCAGGTGACAAATGGGCTTTGGTACCTGGATAATCATGTCATAGGAATTAGGGCCCTTTTAATGGTCTGGGGTAGAATAACAACCACAAAGGGCTGAGAGCTGGGGAGAGTGTGCAGACGTAGCACACAGGTGCACACAGTTTTTACATCTAGGCCAAATGTAGTGCTGCTCTCCAGAAGGCCAAAGCAGGCTCCAAGAATCCCTGAAAAGACGTATTTCTGCACTTTAGGATTTTCTCTTTTTGATAGAAATTATGCATGGCTGAGTGTCTTTTCTCAAAGGGAAGAGAGAAATTTCTTCACCTGCCAAAGAGAAACCTGGGCAGGAGTTTCCTTTCTCCAGGCATGTAATTTCAAAGGGCTATACATTTGTGCTGGACAAATGTCGTTACCCGTAGAAGCTCAGAGAGAAGCGGGGCAACAGAGGCCAGTGTCCTTCAGGCAAAATGACCATTTTCTCTCTCTCCTATGTGTAGTGTTTGTTTTTCAGTAAGTATTTTTTTTGAAAATAGCAGAAAAGTAGTGCGAGCAGTACTTAAGAACAGATCACGTTTTATTCTTTCCTATTCATTCTCTGGAAGGAAGTGTAAAATCTTAATAAGCCCTTGCCTAAACTCCCCACCCGCCCCGACTGCCCCCAGCCAAAAAAACAAAAGGAAAGAAAATCCAATGAACAACAACTTGTCATTGACCTTTTGAGTCTTATTTGGTGAAAGAGAACAACCGTCCATGGAGTTCTTAGGCAGTTGTATTGCAAAGGTAAACCTTCAAGCGTCTTGGCTTTTGTCAAAGTGGTTTGGACCCCTTAGGACCTGCTGGAGTAACAAATCACTGCGGGCCCCAAGGGATAGGTTGAGCTTGTGGTGGCACGGCCTGGGGGTTTTACTTTGTGGGTAGACATGGGCAAACGAGAAGATGGCACACCTGGTGAGGGCCACGTACCACCATCCTAACCTTCCTAAGTCTCGTCCACATATCAGGCAGCTCCGGAGAGGAGCTTTTCCCTCTTGGAAGCACGTGGATCATTCAGGAAGGCATTTTGGCCTCAGCTTTGGGAATTCATTTGCTCTCAAAAACCTGCCACACATCTCTCCTTTGGACAGACATTCTACCTGGTAGCAAGGTGACAAAATGTCACTCTGTGATTCTCCCTCCCCCCCTTTTCCTACAAAACGAAAGGAACAATGTAAATTTTGAAAAAGAGAAATTAAGGAGCCGAAGGAGAGAAACAAAGAGGGTAGGAGCCAAGGCCATTCCTCTGGACACCCACGTAGGGGAGAGAAGCTTCCAGAATTGGCTGCTGTGCCCCCATTATGTTGACAACTGTCAGTTAGAGCTTCAGTGCTCTCCAGGGCCACCCTTGATTGTGAGCAGTTGATGTCATCTGTTCCCAGTTTTGCCTTGAGCACGCTCGTAAGCGGGAGCCAGGTAGTCAATAACTGATGTATCAGCAGTTATTCCCCAAGTCTGCATTTTCCCTCTTTTTTTTACTAAAGATTGTTTTGTAAAGTGATTAGAATGAAAGGTGACTGCTCAGGGCCAGGGGAAATGCCATGAAACCCAGGTGAGTTCCCAGAATGGAAACCCCTGTTTCCCCGCCGTCCACTTCTGGGATTCTGGAAGGGGAAGGATCACCTTCTGGAAGGCGAAGTGCCTGGCCCTTTTCCGGGGTGGGGAGGGTGGTGGTGAACAGGGCTGTGCTTTCCTTTTTCCTGGCATCTGGCAGAGCCAGGCTGGGGCTAGGGCTGTGGATGCAGGCGGGGAAGGAGCAGGGAGAGGATGGGAGTCCTGGTTCGGGTGCCCCACAGCCATGTTTAATAACAGGAGCAGGCCAGTTATGCCGAGCGCAGTTTGTGAGGCTTTCCTGCTGGCCCATTTTTGTTCCTGCCTATCACTGGACAAACTATAAAAATAGCTTTAGTCTTGTAGTAAAAAAAAAAAAAAAAGTAGGGTGTGTATCTACTTTCTGTGTTTGTGTGCAGCCAGCCCAGGTTGGGAGGCCTTTCAGAGAAGCTGTTTTGTAACACCCCTGTAGCCTCACCCTGCAGCCTGTGTGAGAAACAGGACAGAGCATAATGGTGCTATCACCCTGGACCTTCTCAGGTGTTCAGTGTGTGTGTGTGTGTGTGTGTGTGTGTGTGTGTGTGTGTGTGTGTGTGTGTGTGTGTTCTAGTCATGTTCCAAATTGCGGTTTCCCTGTCTAAAGTTAAAAAATGAAAGGTGAATACAATATATTGTATTTGGTAACAATGATATGGACTGGTACATCGAGACAGATAATGTGCACTTGCAATTAGACTCAATAGACAGGCAGTCATTTTTAAATTCTTTTGACACATGCATAAAATAGTCATATAATAAGATAAGATGACAATTTTATGTTAGGTTGATAAAGTGTCCCGATACATGCATTTAAATGTCTGTAAGCCTTAAAAAAAAATTCAGACAGATTAATTCTAGTTTCCAGTATTTGCAGTTAGTCATTAAATTAATTTTCAAACCCTACTAAACAATGGTTATGAATATGTTTTTTTTTTTTTTCTTTCTTTCTGGAGTCTTATACCTGAATTGTAAGGAATGGATACATAGATTTGGTAGCTTTCTCTAATTTTTCAACATTTGTAAACATTGATGTTAGACATGGGTGTAAAAATTCAGGTTACTGTTTGTGACTAGAAAGATGCTATACAGTTTTGGAAGCTGAGAAAAAACACCAGTAATAGAACATAATCTTCTTATGACCACTTGCCTGAACAACTGTCATACTCCACATTTAGGAATCTTTATTAGAAAGATTACATAGTGTCCTTGACCAAATATTGAATATTTTATAAGCCCCATTTAAAAAAGAAGACATTTTGAGCACATACAATTGATTTGATCAGCACTTAGATTCTTGGGCTTAATTACTTTCAATTTTGTAAATTATTTTAGTATTTCAACAAGAGTGGCCCAAGAGACATGTGGGGCAGGGGGAGCATTTCCCTAAAGGTCATGTTACCTGGACTTTTTGACCCTCTCCTTACCTTATTTTCTCAAATGTGCTAAGGTGTGGCTCTTGAAGAATAATTTAAATTTGTTTGGGCTTAATGATAAATTATTAATTCATACTGTCAGGACACATGTTATTAATTATGACTGTGTTTTCTTCATCCAGAACAGCTGTTGGGGAAACAGTGTAAGTTCAGATTGTCTTCGAGGGGGAGGGAGCCAAAGCAAGGAACTTACCAACTCCTTGTCATCATCTTCCTGATTCCCTTGCTTTGGGAATAAAGGATCGCAGGGGGCGGAGTGAATGGGGAGAGAGAAACTACTAATTCTGGGCCAAGATGGGTACTAGCAAATGCTCATTCATGTACCTTTTTACAGAGCAAGCCTAACTCTCAATGCTCTGAGTCCAGGTGGGATTCTCAATGGTGCCCGCTGCCTTCCTCAGTCTGGTTTCCATTCCACCGGTGTCTCTTGTGTTCGTCTTTCTCTTGGGTAGACCAGAAGGTCACATTTGCAAGTTTATAGTAGTGGAAAGCAAACTACTCTGAAAGCCTGTTTGTCCCCCAAACTGGAACCCATCCCTTGGAGAGTAAAGGGCTGTTTGGTAATATACATGAAATGACTCCAATTCATTTACTTTTGATTTTCCATCCCCATCATTAAATCTAGTCCTATGTATTCAGTTGCCTGAGTTCTTTGAGAAATGCATGTTGCATAAAATAGGCAATTTTTAATGAACAATTTAATGTAAATGGGTTTTGAATTTAAATTAATATTAATGAAGCCTTGAGTGAATTTATTTTGCATACGTAAAGACTTGTAAGTCTTTCACCCATGTGCTTTCTCCTTTATGTAGTAACATTGGTTGGGTGGATTAACCAGCACCTTTTAAAGATTTATACTTAAAAAATGAAATTGATTTTACATGTCCAATAGCACCAATATATTATTAGGCAAAAGCGTTACTTAATTTAAAGAAAATATACCTCATTTTCCAATTAAAACTCTCCCTCTCCATCGTCCTGAAAGCTGCTGTTGGTTTGGCATTCCTGCCGGGGAAAATACACACCAACAATAGTTAGTTACTACAATCAAGATGTTTTCTTTCTTTGCCTTACCTCTAATGCATTATGTATCCCAGGATGATGGGAAGTTCTGTAATTAATTCTGTTAGATGTAATTGCTATAATCACTTTGATGTTACACATAATAAAAGTAATATGGTAAGCACATAAAAAATATGAACACCTTATTGTAACACTCCTGCTAAAATTCCTTCTTGTCAAGTCTGGTTTATAGGCAAGTGTTCTCAACTCTTTTCGGTCATAGGTGACAATTTATTTGAGATGTGTTCATTGATATTCCAAAGGAAAGTCAGTGATTGGCGAGGATGGGCCTTGACTTGAAGGGGTCTCCAGGCTGGTTGCCTAGGAATCTTAATTCCCCTTTCCTTAAAGACGTGGCTAATGAAGAAAAGGTGACCATTAACTTCTGGAAAGGTGAGAGGTAAACACTTAGGAGGGCCTATGGAATGAAGTAAGAAATGTAGGAATGGCAGAAGAGCTCAGAGAAGAGTGATAGTAGAGATTTCAGATCAGAGGGGTTGTTGTTCTGTAGGTGTTCTTATCCTCATGGTATGGGATTATGGGAAGTGCCGTGTGTGTGTGAGAGAGAGAGAGAGAAAGAGACAGATAGACAGAGAATATAGGAGCATGTGCTTATGGGTAACAAGAAAAAGCCACCTTTCTGTAACAGTGCAATAAGGGAAATTAGCACGCTATATGTGCTTTATTATTATTACTACTACTACTGTTATACACCTTTCATGGGGCATCTGAGGACTGTGCCTGACTGTTGCACATCCCACCACAGAGTTGGCCAACGTTGCCTGTTGGACCGAAACATGTGATCTTTTGACGTTTCCACTCCCCTACCCCCCCCCCCACCACACACACACACATATCTGTGCACCAACCCTGGATCAAGCCACCATATGACGTAAGTTTGCCTGAGACCCTGAGCACACAATTCTTGTGGGGTGTTTCCAAACATAAGCAAATTGTTCTTTGCCATCAAAGCTTGCAGGAGGTGGAGGATGTGGTGGGAGAGGAACCTGTTATTTAATTTTCCCCCTGTGGATAACCTGGAGTCACCCTAGCAGGGACATTTGACCCCCATCATCAGCTGCACTCTGTCCGGCGTGCTACAAAGGTCAAGAGGTGTCCTGCCCCGATGTTGGCCTGACGGCTTGAATGTGAATTCTCTGCATTTATATTTTGTTTTTCGGTGTGTTGTAAGGGACTGAGTCTGTAAATCAGCATATGCAGAAACAAAATAAGGAAGAGTGTATGTGTGAGAAGTGGATCCTCTTCTTCTCTGGAGAAAGAGAAAGGTGTTTGCGGATGGTGTTGAGATTCAGTGACAGCAGTGGTTCCCTAGCCTGTGCCCAAGGCCTGGGGAGCAGGTCTGGCCCTGGCTTTCTCAGGCTGGCTGGCTGCAGACCAGGCAGGGAAGTGGGGGTGCTGCAGAAGGCCGCCGGGCAGGGCCTGTCTCCTGGGCACCGGGCCTAGCATCCCGGCCTGCCAAGGTGAGCAGGGGCCGAGGACAGGGTCTGGGGTCCCAGCATGGACCTGGGCTGCAGTGGGCCAGCCATCAGCTCTCCTGTGGTGACTCCCGGCGGGTTTTGATGGCGAGGATGATAAAAGGTCTGAGAACTCCATAGGCCCCTGTAATCAGGGCCAGCGCTGACATCCTTCTCAAGTTTGACAGCTTCTTCCTTTTCTCTCCTCACCGCCAAGCCTTTCTCAACCGAATTTCCCCCCCGCCCTCCCCTCCCTCCCTGCCCGCCGCCCACCCCTTCCCTCCCTCTCTCTTTTCTGTGTGTGTCTCTCTTGTTTCATGTTCTTGATCAGCCTCAGATGCCGGGAATTATTTTTTTTCGGGCGGGAGGGGGAGTGTTGCTTTAGGTTTGTGGGTTGGGCAGGTGTGAGAGGAAGTCTGTGTGTTTTTTTTTTTTTTTTGTACTGTAGGCCTGTTGCTAATTAATGTTCCTCCATAAGATTCTGTCGGAGTTGAGTAATGTTTTTGATCTTTATGCCTGATAACTGCATACTTAATGAGATTTCAAAGCTGTGAGTGCAGCTCCCTACAATTATTGACAGATGCCTTTTCTTTGCCATTGGGTTCAGCTTCATAAATCCTCTTGCCGTAATGAGGTTCAGCAGTGCCACCCTGGCAGTGAGCTAATGAAAGGGGGGAGGGCGAAGCGGCTCTGGGCTGTCTGACACATTTTTTTCCTTTAAAATTTACTATGCAGATGTCAAGCTGCGGACGATTACTTCAAACATGCTAATTTTTATCTTGCTTTTGTGTCAGCCCTATGCCATGAAAAAATAAATAAATAAAAGGACTAACCTTACTCTGCTTCATTTCTTTTCCTTTTTTTTTTTTTTTCCCCAAAGTCACATTTTTTAATAACCCGTGGTGTGTGACTGCTGGGGACTTTGACACGTGCGTGGCCTTTTGCAGGTATCCAGTGGCAGAACCGTTTTTTTTTTTTTTTCTTCCCTTGCCATCCGAAGGGCAGGGGGAGGATAAAGTGTGATTTCCCCAGGCCTCCCATCAGCCTGCCCTAAGTATGCACTTGAAACGTCGGAGAATTCATTTCAGAGTTCTGAAACTAGATCCCGGTGAAGAGCTGCGCCATGCCAAAGAGTCGATTTCCTTTTCAGCGGAGTCATACATCACTGACCCACCCTTCCCTCCTGACAGAATGACATATGTCATTTATCATATGGGCCCCAGCCAGACAACGGAGAGGGGAGGGAAGCCTGGTCCCTGGGATGCAGCCTCTTCGTCCTCCCACTGTACACAGTACCGCTGGCTTGCAGAGAGAGCACTGCTGATTTGGCGAAGGGAGAGGGAGGAGGGAGGAGACACAGGGGTGAGGGGAGGAGAACCTGCTTCGTATGGATGGCTGGGTGTGTGGCGTGGCAGGCACGAGATTGGCAGAGGCACTGCCGAGGTTATGTTCTTTAATAGTATCTGCTAAACCACACTGCTCAGCCTCTGAGGCTCTTCTGACTCCCCCCGCCCCCAGCATTCCTTTTCTCTTTCCCCCCCCCCCTTTAGTAGTCAGGGGGGAAAAAAAAAGAGCAAGCAGAGCTGACAGGTATCATTCAGCCGCCCTGGCTTGTGAGGGGTGGTATAAATGAATCTCAGGGCTCCTGGCTTCACATGATTCAAACATGCGTTATTGAAGATGGATGTTCCTTAAAAAAAGATTGATGGTGGATGCCGGGCTTAGGGTGCCATTTATCATTTTGAATATTATTTAGACTTGCCGTGTAAACCTGTAACTTGAGAGTTGGACGAGCCGGGGCCGGGTAGGGGCCTGTGTGTGTGTGTGTTTCCATCGATTGGCCTTGGGTTATCATTGCTGCTGACCAGATGCAGCCCCTCCTATTTACAGTATAGAAGACACCCCCTCCCGTAAAGGAGGGACGGTTTAATTTTGAATAATTTCCAAGGACACAGGGAAAAATGAAGTATCTGTGATTTACACTAACAGGCAACTTCTTTCTCTCTCCCTCTCTCCCTCTCTCTTCCCCGACAGAGGCAGTCACGTATGAAACATTAAAATATAAACAGAGCCGTAGTTGCCGAAGCCAGGACCCTTGTCTGATTTTTTTTAAACTCTGTGACATGCTTGGAAAAAAAAAATCTAGATCCACAAAGCTTAGCACAATATAACTATTCAAAAAAAAAAATTACCGGTTGGCTTGGTTAGCCGTGTGAGAATGAAGAAACATAGACTTCCACGTCCCAGGAATATCTCAGATAAAAAATGATCTAACCCTACCCCTGCTCCCAGCAGCCTGCCCGCTTTTGTGTCTGCACTGGGTCACCCTCCGTAGGCCCCCTGCAGATCCCGCCCCCCCCTCCTCGCAGGACTGATGTGGACAGCTGTTTCCAGGCCCAGACAGCTAATCCCTCCTGGTTCTTTTGCACCCTGAGCTCTGCTCCAGGACACCCCCACCTACTGGAAGGACTTAGGGACGCAGGCTGGCTCTCCCGGGCCCCCAGCTGCTGGGAAGCATCAATAACCCAGCCATTCCCCGTCCAGCTTTAGAGGCCTTCTGCCGGCTTCCCGGTGGAAAAAGGGAAACAGAAAGTGCTGGCCTTCCTGCTCGACTCCTCCAGTAGGAGAGCCCCGATAGAGCAAATTTAATTGTCAGGCATTCTATTAAATATGTGACTTTATTTGGGTCTGCTAATTAAATTTAGGGCTTCTTGTATGACTTATCGTGTGGACATTAATTTGAAAAAATGATGGGACAGAAAGTTAGACCGGGGTCGTTTTTTATCTAAAGAAATGAGAATCGAGAATTCGTGGAAGGGCTGAATGTTCATATCTTGCTGCTGCTTGGACAAACTTTTTCCTGAGGTGTTAAAAAGCCTGCATTTCCTGTGAATAGGAAAGAAATGCGAATGTGGTATATTCACTCACCAACTCCAGGCAACTTTGTGTGTGTGTGTGTCTGTTTATTTTGAAATAACTTTATTAACAGCCTGACACTATGCACAGGCTGACTTAGGAGTCACTTTTGGTGTTGTCCAGCTGCTGCCAAAAATCGGGTGGAATCAGATATATATCCTTTGTTGGTGTCTGGAATCACATCTGACTATAGAAAGATGATATTGTTTCTTGCCGAGACTTCAAGGAGGAAAGCAGAACTTTGATCCTCTGCCCTTGCACTTGGGCAGTGTTGGAGGTAATTGGAGTACAAGTGCCAATTTGCAGGAACAATTGTAAACACCTTTGATACAAATGGCATCATCCCATTTTTACTGATTAGAAAAACTTTGCTATTAAGAGGTGCAAAGTCCATTTCAGGTGTAATTGGTAAGGAACTGAGTGCACTCCCGGGAAGAAACCTTGTTTTGTTTTTTGTCCGCTTTTCTTCTTATCCCCTTTTCTCAGTTTTATGGCTGGAGACATGATTTATTGCAGCCATCCATCTTGGGGGCTCATCCATCACACCCGGGTTGCTAGGAGATTGTGGCAGCAGCTGTTTGCTCTGAATCAGACAGAAAAGTTGTCAATCATCAAAGGCAGGTGAATAGCATTAGAAACACGCTATTGTCAGACGGAATAATTAATCAAAGAGAGAAAAGATAATTAAAAAGATATGACCCTTGCAAGTACTTGCTCTGGGTTGCTTGGAAAAAAAAAAAAGGAAAGAAAGAAAGAAAGAAAAACTGCCTGGTCTTTTCTAGACACTTAAGCAGCTGAGGGCTGATAAAATATGCACTCTGCAGTGCATAGTTTTTAATTAATTGAAAAAGGTTCAACATTCAAAGACGATGCTGGAGAAAAGTACGATTATGAGCAGAAGTAATATTTATTGTTTGCATGAAGGGCTTGACACACAGTTCTAACTTTCTGTCACAAATCTCTGGCTTCCTTAGCTGGAGGAGTCATGGGCTGGGGTCTCCAGTTTCCTTCCTTTAAGCTCCTCTAGTTGTCATGCTGGGCCATTCGGGAGAGCCTGAGACCTGAGAACTGGAGTGGAAGGCAAACAGGACCACAAGCCACTCCGCAGTTTTGGTGGGTCTAGAACAAATGAATTCCTTAGATCACAAGTTTTATTTATTTATTTTTTTAAGTGAAGATGGGAGACTTGCAAAGCATGCCGTGAAGTCCACCTTCAGGGTCCACGGAGAGAGAACACTGTATCACTTCACTCACCTGGGAACGTGCTCCAGGTCCTGAAGGAAAACTTGTAATCCATCTTGTGCAGCCCCGGGAAGCGCACCAGTGACTCACATCCTGAGTGATCACCTGGCATCACACTCTGAAAAGATCCCCACTCACAATCCAGAAATAATTTTGGGTGCCCATTTCAGTCACAAAAATATTCATAGCTTAGGAAGTTCATCCTTGCCTTTTCTGAAGCTAAAATATTCTGGAAAAATTGGAAAACGTATTAAAGACTCGATAGAAAGTGGCATATCTGGAGTTGCTTTTCAGTTAAATATGCTGCACGCCCTGAAACAGATCTACTCTTTTATTTTTGGATACTATGCTTGATTTTCACACCATTCTCCTCCCAAAGAATAGCAGGACTTCTAAAATTAGCGGGTGGAAAAAAGGCTTTGAATATTAGAATTCCTGAGAAGGAACAAAGCCACATTTTTTTTTTTTTTTTTTTTAGTTGGGACACCGTTTTCAGGACACAGCACATCAGGAACTCCGGCCCTCAGTGCCGCATGCATGGCAACGCGGAGGATGCATTGCTGAGCATCCCATGGCAGTCCCCAGGGGCTCAGGGGCTGCCTCTCGCTGCTGTGTGAGGTCCACCTTCTCTCTTAGTACAGTGGGAGCCCACTAGGTGCGACACAGCCACCACTCAGGCCTTTTGGTGAGAGAGAAACAGAGAGAGAGAAATAACTCAGATTAGAAAAATCACCTGCCTGACTTGCTGGAGCCCCTTGCAGATGCCTCACCTGGGCAGGTGGCTGGAGGAGTGTCTTGTTCAGAACTTGACCTCCGAGAGATGGATGACTTTGAGTTCAAGTTGCTGCTTGGGTCCTTGAGATGGTGTCCCTTTGATGGCCTTCTGAGCCCTCGAGTCAGGATGGGAGTTTCCTGACCACATAGTGGCTGTTCCTTGAAGTTCATCATTTTCTTGGGCAGTGCCTACCCTTGACCTGCAAGGGGCTATGCCTCTGGAGGCCTGGCGATGCCAGCAGATGCCTGGCTGGGACTCAGGAGCTTGGTTAGGTAGCTTATGGAGTTCAAGGAGTCACCAGGAGACCCGCCTGTCCTCCATGAGCTCTGGCTATTTGGAGATGGGCAGTGGGGGTAGTCCTTCTCATCCTTTGCAGAGAAATTCTTGTAGTTGTCATCTCCCCTTTCCAAATAACTGCTGAGAAAGCATATTGCCTAATGTCAGCCAGAGCAATTCCAAAATGTGGCTGCTCGTCAGGGAAGGGCAAAGGAAGAGAGTTCGTGCAAGTCATTTATAGTAGATTTATGAATTCACAGATAAAAAATACCAACCTTTAGTGCTAGTGAAGTCAGAATGAGATTTGCTTCCCCTTAAAAAAGGAAAACAAAACCCAGGGGGAAAATGGAAAGTCTTCAAGTTTGGAGAAGTTGGTGCACACCAGTTTTTTTCTGGAGCTGCATCTGGGATCTAATGTCCTCTCGGGTAAACCCCCCCCCCACCGCCCCCCTGCCAGCATCTGTTTAAACGGTGCACAAAATAAAAGAGAGACAGAGACAGGGGGCCCAAGGAAGGGTGCGTTGCTTACTCCTTAGAGGTTTTCGTTTTGTGAGTGTCTGTTTTGACCAGAATTTCAGCAACTCTGTCCCTGGATTATGGTTTCTGTGACAGGGAGGAGGAACACAGTCTCGGGTGTCGCAAGCGTGTGCCAGGACTGAGCGCCATGTTCAAAAACTTTGCGATGGCAAGAAAACCCAGGACTGCGCTAACCCCCACGCCAAGTTGATATTTGACTGTTTCATCTAAGTGATAGGCATTTTCCTCTGAGTTTCGTGAGACAAGGTTACCTGGAAGTCATTTTGGGTTTTCTTGGCTCAGCTTGCCATAGTCTTAAGGCAAGCTCGGTCCCCACCCTGTGGAAACCTTAGAATGCCACCCATGGAAAGAAAGCCCGAATTACCCAGCGGGACTCCCAGGTAGAGACATTTTGAAACACTTAAAAGACCTCGGAACTGCCTAAGATGCAGCTGTTACTTCTCATCTGCCCAAGGAAGAGCTTTTGAAAGGGGGTGAGGATTCCTATTTGGGAGAGAAGATGGGGTTCCCAGGGGTCTTCCTGTGGTGAAATGTTCCCCTTTCTTGACATTCCATTTCCTGCCTTTGTTTCTGCTCTGGGCCTGGAGTGAAATGGCTCTTTCATATATATTAGTTAGTGAAGACCATGCCGGGGTAATCTATGAGACTGCGGTGGTGGTATTTTCTCTTGCTTTTCTGTATAAAATAGTAAGGCAGCACGAACACTCAGCTACGTGCCTGAGGTTCCTACTGGGATGGTTAGGTGAATAAGTAATAGGACAAACACGGAGTCAGCTGGGCAAAGGAAAATAAATAAAATAACAGCGTGTTCTTGGTTCTGAGAGCCCTGCCACTCGAGCTTGTTCAGATCAGGTCCTGGAGCTTCAGACTCTCTGATGAAATGGAGGGGGCGGGGAGGGGAGAAGGGTATTATTTGGAAACACATGTACTCATTCCTTGTGAAAGAAGTGAAGTATTTAACATTTCTCCAAGGAAAACATCTTTCATTACTTGACGTGTTCTGTGGTAATGATTTTTCAGTTCAACAAACAAGCACTTATTAGCGTTCGCGCGGGAACTTAGCTGAGGTGGATGGCGGGGCCATTTTTAACGGGAACTCGGCAGCCTGGGTTAAAGGGAGCCTGGCCGGTCACAGGTGGCCCCATGCCGGGACCCAGGTCTGCTCCAGACTTCTCAGAGCCCGGGCCTCTGGCCTGTGGGCTCAAGCTGGGAAGAATCAACAAAGTTGTTTCTTAGTTTTTTTTGCAAACAGGACATTTGATTTGATGGTATGAACTTGGTGATTCCATATGGGTTGGCCTGGAGAGATAGCACGCTCACATGCCAGGAGTTTGGCTGGGGATCTGATGGTTAAATGGATTGTTTTGGTTAAAGATGATATAGAGGGAGGGGAAGCGGTGAGGTGTGTGGGCGCAGGGCGAGGAGGGTAACTTCCCCTCCTGACCCCACCCTCTGCACCTCTTCTTGCTTGAGCAGCTGTGGACTCTCCTGCCCACGGTTAAATTCTCCTGATTCCAGGTGGCCCTGGGGGCAGCTGTGAGGGCTCTCAGCTCTCTCTCGGTGGGCGTGGAGCCTTATCTCTAAGGCTTATCTGTCCCCAGTTCCTAGGGAACCTTGAGCATGAGCTTCACCCCTGGTTTATTTTGCCCGTCTTTTCTCCTACTAGATAAGAGTGTCATCCAGTCCAGTTGCAATCCTGGCCCATGATGGTGTTTTCTCTGCTTTACCTGCCATTCATATTTTGGTGTCCATGAAATTAGACATAGTGTGAGCTGCAGCACTTTTTCATAATCCCAGTAAACATTTTCCTTGAAACCGGAGCCCCCCACCAAACTGAGAATGAGTATTGATGGGTGATGGCTTTGTGCAGATTTCATTTTTGGTTCAGTTCCCAAATCCAGCTGATAATCTCAGTGTGTCAGCCCCAAATCACATCTGATTACGGGTCATCTGCCCTCATCGCCCCCAAAAGCGTGATCTCAGCTTACATCCCAGGAGGACGTTTTTCTCCGCAAGTGAGAATCCTCTCCTGCTCTCAGATCGCACTTACTCGGTGGCTTCCTTCTGCCTTGTCAGTGTGGGGAATGTAGTGGTTAACACTGTTTATACATTCCAGGAGTATTAAGCAGTTAGGTTACTGGAACTGTGGCAGAGCTTGTGGAAGCAGCATTCTGGGCTGTGCTTCTGTCATCAATTACCGAGCATTTCATGAAATTCCAGATGTAATAATAAAGTTTATGATGATTATATTGTCAGGAGGTACCGAGCACACCACCTCACTGACAACTGAGGAAACAGGTTGAGCAGCAGTTAGACGGTGATGTTAGCACACGACAAAGGGTCTTTCAGGAAACATAATTTGTCCCTCCTGCAAACAATCGTATGCATTTTTGTGAATGGAAGCATGCATTTTGGAGCCCCAGCTACTGTAGGCAAAGGGAGAGGGTGAGAAGGGGATGCCCTTGATTGTACGGAGCATGTAGGCTTCATCTCTACCTTGTGGTCGCCCTGGCCCAGAAGGAACTGGCCTCTTTGCTGTTGGGGAATCAGGCATGGCAGAGACTCAGCCACTCTGCCCAGAAAGAGTCTCCCCTCCGATGGAAGTGCAGGATGCCCTGGTATGGCAATAGAAAAATGGACATTCTATTGAAATCAATAGACTGTCACGGCCTGACCGGATAGCACAGACACTCCAGTAGGTGGCAATTGGTGGACACGCAGTACCAAGGCGCTTGGCCGCAGTGAGACAGCACCGGCCTTGCTTCCTGCAACTGTGTGCAGTTTCCTCTCCCTGTGTATCCATGACATTTCCAGAAAATTCATCTTTACCACAGGGTTTCACTTCCCTGCGCTATGGCAGAGCACGGCTAGCAGAGTAGAGCAGCGGTCAGGAAGTTTCCTGGCAGGTCGTAGCCTGGTCCACTGGAAATTAGGATTGCTGTGATTGTTTGGGTGTTTGCATAAAGGCAGATGAATTTTTAAAAAACAATTCACGGCAGACATGAAATATCTGTGACAAAGAAAAGCGATAAATATAAGCTGTTGCATGCTCTGAGAGAAAATTAATGCACTTTTTTAAATTCATCAATGCACCAAAAAAATTCTTCTAGACGTCTCCTTCCTTACAGGCACGTTTCCTGTATTTCTAGTACAGGTGAGCCCATGAAGGCTGGGCATTGCTCTGTGCAAATTTCCTACAAGAACTCTGCTTTTTGGATGCTTTGGTTTAATTGAAGAGTCTCTCTAGGGCAAGGATGTGTTGCTGTTTCTTTCATGGAGCCTGGAGAGGGATGTAGGGGCAGAGGGTCTTTTTGGGTTGGTTCTCACCGATGCTCTTGGGTAGAGGGAGATTGCTGGGGGCCCATGTCCACCTGAGTGAACCAGGCAGGCGCTGCCTTTCCCACTAGCGGGTGCCCATGCCTTCATTGTGGGGTCAACCATGCCGGGCACAGTGAGGGGGCACACAGATGCTGGGTGTCCCATGCCCTGGGGCACCGACCACCTTCTCTAGACTGTATCCCCGCCAGCAGGAGCAACTGGGAAAACGTATTTCTGAGAGTCTCCATCCACATCCAGAATCACGCTCCCGCATGGTCTGCTTCATGACCAAGAGGATATAGGAGTTCCAGCCTTTTTTTTTTATTTTAATTTTAGATGGAACTTGGCTACTTGTTAAAAAAAAAAAAACTCATTGATGTTTTGAATCCAAAGGGATGTGGACCACACAGCATGCTAAGTTTGTTTTTTTTTTCTCCCCACCCCCGTCACTAGTTAGGGTGGGAGGTGGTGGAGAGGAGAAAATGGAGCTGGGGAAGATAGGTTCGGATGCTGCTGGTGAGAAGGGGCTGGCCTGGGCTGGGACAGGGGCAGGCCAGGGGGCTGCGGCTCACTGGCCTCTCGCTGGTGCCTGCATGGTAGGCATGGGGTGGGCAGGCAAGGCCTCTATCTGAAGCCCCCGGTTCAGGGTGCTGGCCAGTGTGCCTGGAGCATCCTGGCCCGTTAGAGGTTTCCAGAAGCCCTGCACATGAGACTGGATAGGTTTTGAGATCCACTCAGGACAGCTGCTGAGAGATTTTTGTGCGAGTTTTGTTTTTTGCCTCCAAATTTACGACTGTCGTGGAAGGCAGAGCTGTTACAGAGAAAAACCAACCTTTCAATAATCACAGAGCAGCTTTTATGAATTAAAAAATAAAAAGAAAAAGATCTTGACCCCTTTGAAAAGAAATAAAGGAGGAACCCAATGTAAGGAAAACATAAAAAGCTGATATTACAGTTTTTGTGATTACTCACATCCTAGGCTGGGGCTTGAGGAAGCCAGTTATAATGGAATTTCATTTTTTTTTCCTCTTCCTAGTATGTCTCTGCTTTTTTTTTTTTTTTTTCCATTAGAATGAGGAGTGGTTTGTACTTGGTGTGAAAAAAAAATCATTTTTGGCACGTGGTCCTTGTTAGCTGACCGGAGGCTGATGGGAGTGAAGCAAGGATTCTGTGGCTCTGTAATGATTTCTCCAACTATTGGGGGGCTGTGGAGCCATACAGCGGCGTGGTCCTGCAGCCTTCCCCACCTGAAATGCTCACACCCCCAGGCGCTGTCCCCAGGGCTCCCCCCAGACTTCAGCCTTGACGCCAGCGTTTAACTGAGGTAAGCAAACAGCCCCAAGACCACAGATAATTCACCTTCAGATGTTCAGAGGTGAAAAATCTAAAGCCATCTAGTGGTTAGTTATTATTAGTAGCCAATTTGTTAACACCATTTTTAAAAGATGGTTTTATTGCTATTAGTATACAAGTTGCTGGGAGCAGTTCACCAGTTTCACTGGTGTGAAATGGGGGGCTGAGATGGTGACCAAAAACAGATATGTCGTAACTGTGGCTAAATTAAATAAATATTTGTGCAGGTAAACTTTCGTGTGCCTGTTGTGAGGGCTGACCTCCTTCTGTTCGTTTCTTGCTGTGCTCTGGAAGATGGTAATTGTGGTAACATGATATAAATGTAAACTTTAGCTCTGCTTACACAGAACACACAAGACAGCTTGACACCTTCATTTCAGCAGTAAGAAATTACCATTGTCTCTTATTTCTTGCTCTGAGCTTAGGTGACCAAGCCAAGAAGTAATTACACAGTTAGGGTTGACAAAGCAGTTCCTGTAACATTTCTTCTCCTTAAGTTTGGATCACGTATTTCAGTCCCATGTTTTCCATATCTTTGTCATTAATAGCAAGATAACCATTTTCAGTGCAATGAATTCGCCCACAGAGATTGGGAGGGGAATCTGGTATAATTGAATGATGAAACAGGAACGTTGACTTCCGTCACTGTGACTCTTTGAAGTTTGCAGGTGGACGCAGGGGAGCCGTTGTGACCTCTGTTGTTGGAAGGCTGACCAGCAGGTCATGTAGTGAGCAGTGACAGGAAACTACTTCCATTTAGGCAACAACTAAAATAGAGATTTTTTGAAAGGATATGCAAATGCCTGACACTGCTTATCTGAGAGGCTGCCTCTTCAAAGCTGTCTTCCCTTGCTGTGGTTCCAGATAATTCTTTATTCTTAAATGACGATATCTGCAGTGTGTCTATGGTATTGTAATTCATTGTTCCTGATTTAAAATAGCATCTTCTATTTCAAGGCTTATATACCAGGTAGGCCTGACCCTTACTTGAAAATAATAATAATAATAATTTCTCCCTTTTTATTATTGTGAGGTATGAAAGGAGCATAATGTTTTCTGTTAAAAGAAATACGGACCTGTTGTTTATGATTTAATCGGTCATTCCTTGAAGAAAATATTCTCAGAATTTCGGTCTTAGTACCCCCTAATTATGCAAACAATCCTGAAGCATCTTCTGCTAGACTGGAAGGTGAGTTTCTGCAGGGTGAGATCCACCTGCCCCTGAGGGCTGGCCCTTTACCTTAACCTAACCTTAATCCTAACCTGGCAGGCACACTGATGTGGCCTGCAACCCCCACTCTGATGATATTTGCACAGATCGAGGCCCTTCCAATACATACACTCAGAGACGCACCTCAAGGTGGTCTTTTTCCATAGTGTACACTATGTGAGTTACCTGCCTATTGAGTTAAGCATTTCATTTTTCAGCAAGATGTATTTGGTACAAGGTGGATCCTGCAGTAATGAATTCCAGCTGGGGTCCCGGGTAAAAGTTTTATATCTTCTGATGGAGTTTATAGCAACGTTTTTCTTAATTATTCTTGATGCTTTGCCCATTATACCATTAGCTTCTTCTGAGGACAGAGATAAATAGCTGGTATCCACAAGAACAAAGTGTGAACTGAATGCATTTAATTATTGATATCTCAGTATCTAAAGGTTTTACAATGATGTTGTCAAATGCCTTAGTGATCTGACAGCAGATGTATTGGTTTGCAGATGCAACCGGAGACACTGTCCAAATAACCCCCAGAAGAGAACATTAAATAAATAAGAGGATATAGCAGTCCATTTTCTCATTTCTGTTTTTTCCCCCAATGTAATTAGTTTCATTTTGTGTATCGAATTTTGAAGTTTTGGTAACACATAGGAGTCTTTCTTAGATATGTGATAAGATATAGATTGCCTGGATTCTATTGTCTTTAAGTAAAATGCCTGGATCAATTTATATATTGTGTATCTTATATATGTATGCAAGTACATGTATATGTTTGTATATATCTAATACGTATGTGGGTAATTTGGTTGAAATCAATGTTTCATGGTCTTATTCTTTCCAAAGGGATTAAAACAAGAAAAACCTAGCTTCATGCATGTTTTCAAACATAGTAAGCAGAATTCTAATAAATTACACTTTTTTTCCTTTCATGAGTACTGAAACCTTTTCATGTATAGGAAAGTAAAGATTTCAGGTATTTAGCCTGCCAAACCTCATCACATTTTCAGTGATCTCAATTTTTGATGTTACTCTTTCTTGAATAAGGTATACGATTCCCAGAGTTTAAAACATACTATGTGAAAATCCATTGCTATTGGGCAAACATGCACCCATAACCCGGAGGCTGAAAGTCCAGACCCTCAAGTTTCAGATCTTAAGAAAGAAGGGAATTTGGTGAACATATCATAGAATGATGAACACATCAGCTGTTGCTGTGGAATATTTTTTTTCTTTGAATGTGTGACCTACAACACTGTTCACCATGAGCATTATAATTATATATTTTTTCTTCTGGCTTCTTCATCGTTGGCCATTTCTTTTAAGAAACAGAAAACCAACGTCTTTCAGCAGTCTGACTGAATGCTGTGAGGACTCACATTTTGTAATGGTCATCCTTCTTTAGGACACCTTTTCCAGCATTCTTAACATGGAGCTATACTTCTTCCTGGGGTTTTATGTGTCCCTGGCCCACGCATGCTGGTCCGTGCTGCATAGGGTTTCCATCGGAACTCAAGGCTGCATGAGATGCTGGGAGGATATTTATTTGAAGTTGCACAGATGTTTACAGTAAGAGAGCCTGAGACATGGGCATCGGAGCACACAGCTAACCTTCCGCAGAGGGGCTGCCCAGCCTTAATGTGTTCCATGTGCTCCATTTTCTTTAACAGCAACAAACAGGCTGCCTTTTACGACTGCTTACTTGGACATTAAATAATGAGTCTCCCTAAGATCCTTGCCCCACACCTCAAGATTTCAGTTCCAGAAGAAAGTGACCTAGAGTGATACATCACGAGAAGCAAGTATGAGCCTCCATCTGAAGTCTCACAGCATCCGGTGTGCACACATACATGCGTGTGTGTGCACACACACACATTCAAACACACGTGTACCAGACTTCGGTGTGCACAGGGCTACTCCACAGAAGCTGTATATGTAGAGCCTCGAAAGACTTGACGGTGGCTTCCCCCCATGAAACTAAATGCATTTTAATTTTTTAATTAAAAAAGCAACAGTGCACATAATACGAAATCCAAGAGAATCAAAGGGTAAAGAATTAAAAGAGAGTTCCCCCTCCCTGGGGGCAGGTGCTGCTATCAGTGTTATATCCTTCCAGATATTTAAAATCATAAATACACATATACACTCTGTTGTACCTTTCCATTTGCAGTGAAACATACATCTTGGACATCTGTGGTTTGCTCTGATTACACCCAGATTTTAGGGTACCTAGAAGAATGGATAGACATGCATGAGAAAGCCAGTCAAGTAAAAAATGTGAAAGGTAGAATCTAGGCCGTGGATGGGTTTGCAGGTAACATTCTTTAAATTCTGCCGTATGTATGACAGTTTTCAAAATCAAATGGTGGCAAAATATATCTCTCAGTGCCCATCTTATATCATATCCTGTTTCTTACATATGATAGTATTTATGTAGAACTACCTCCTGCTTTTTTAAGGGGGGGCCTGTTACTTCCATGAACGCGTTTCACTCTGGAAGGACTTTTCTGTGTTTCTAGTCCTTCCTTCAGCAGACAGTGCCACAGTGAACATACTGCACACATCTTTATACAATAATATCCTTCACTTACATCTTGGTGGGATACAGCAGAAATGTTAGCTGAAAGGGTTTTATTCAGTTAACAAAATGGTAAATATCCAAATTGTTCTTCCAAAAGATTGTACGCATTTTCCTTCTCCCACAGCAGCGTGGGAGTGAGCCCCTGACGTGGACTGGCTGTCAGAGCCTTGGTAATACAGAACCACAGTCAGCAACCCCCTCCTCTTGCTTATTTAGCAAGGCCTCAGCGCATCTCCATGCGTCTAAAATAGGATACAGACGTGAAAGTGTATGAATCCCTGTAGTCATATGGCCTTTTTTTGTCTTTTTACTTTAAATCTCTGGATGACAGAAAATAGGTGTTAAGTTCCTGGGATCAGAGTCCTTTTGATTCAGCTGGACTGACAGTCACATTTGATGGATGGGGAAACCAAAGCCCAGAGTTGGAAAGGGACCAGCCCAAGTTCACATGGTCACTTCCTGGCTGAACCCCACTGATGAAGGCAGGGAGTGATTTAAAACTTGGCTCTGTGTTTGGACTGCAGAAGCCTGCTCCGCTGGTATCCCCGTTACCTGAGGATGCTCGCGGAGCCTGGCGGCCAGGACAGAGAGGTGCTGTGACTGCGGATTGTCTATGTTTAGCTCCTGCAGAGTACGGTGGAGGTGGCTGGCTCCAGCACGCAGCTCCTTAGATAATGACCAGAGAACACTGAAAATGTCCTTTTGGGTTTTGGCTGAATAATATTTAAGGATTTTGAAACAGTGACTTAATTGTATTTTTATGTAATTGATGGCGTTGTCGTAAAATGTATTGAGACACCACATCAGCATTTTTCTAACTGTTCCTTGGAGAAAAATATGCTCATATGAAAATAGTTTCTTCACTTTCCACTCATGGAATTGAAGAAAAAGATATTGTGCTTCCATGAAATCACTGAGCCCAGAGATTTGTCTCATTTTAAAGTGTCTTCCCCTCTGGACTTGGCCTAAATAATGCAAGGCTCTCTCCTCACCCTTCAGGTTGGGTTGGCCCTTGTTTTGGAAGCAGTGCAGGAAGAGGGCCTCGGGAAATTTGTGCAGGACGCTGTCTGGGAAGTGCCCTTCCAGATGGGTCAGCATGAGGCGGGCAGAAGAGCCCTGCGCCTTCCCCCTTGACATCTCTGCTCGCTGGGCGCCAGGCCTCTGTTCCCCATTTGCAACGTGGTGGAGGAAAGTGCTCCCAGTTGCTGCATGGGAACAGCTTCAGTTTCCAGAAGCTGTGTCTGAACTTAAAGCCCCTGTTATTTTATGTTGGCATCAGAGAAATCAGGGCATTTAAATAAATTATATTCGTTTTCCTCGCCTTGGCACCGTTGTTTGTATTGGGGAGGGGTGTGTGCAGTTGAAGTCAACTGTAAGAATTAATTTTGGTCCAGATCTTGCTACTGGAGTTTTCACTCTGAAGAGTCAAATTGTAAACATTAAAAATAAAAATTCAAACAGTTGCTTTCTAATTATAGAAAACTCACAGGTCTACTAAATTAAAAGAAAAATAATAGTAATGCTTTAAAAGCACCGTTGGCTGCCTTCCTAGTGGCCTGGATCCCATGCAGTAGGCCAGCCTGTAAGCATGTGTGTGTGTGTGTGTAGTGACTCCAGGGACTGGCCTGTTCAAGTTGATGCCCAACCAGAGAGCCAGCCTCCTCAAACTGTGCTTCCGAGATGTTTTCCTCCTCCTGCGTTTGGTGGTGACATCCCTCCTGGCTTCTGATCTCTGCACCCTTGTGGTTCCCCACCCCGAGGGCTGTGTGCTCCCTGGGGCAGATCCTGCAGTGTGTGGAGAGGGCGCCCAGGAAGACACTGCAGCATCTTCAGACGCCTTACGGCAGGGTGGGTGCTGTAGATTCAAGGTTGGAACAGCAGCTGCTGCCTCCACCATCTGGGAGAAATACCCTTCCAAGGTGGGCAACAGCGTGGGGGGTTATTGTGGGCTCGGTCTTCAACCTTAGGGTGAGAACTGTGGTGGGGCTGCCCCATGTGTCCAGTGGGCACAAGCCAGGCTCTTCCTGTGCCCTCGACCCAGACGTTTCTTAGGGCTCATTGTGGGTCTACTAGTGTGACTTTCACGAGCCAATTGTGCATTGCCAAGAGCTTTACAAAGGGTTCTTCAACACTGGATCCTTGTAGAGATGGAAAAACACACATACACAACAAAAATCCAGAAAAAAAATAGTACAAAGAAAAATGTGCATTTGACAGAATTATGCTTTGTCTTTTTTCTTAAATGGCAACGCTCATGAGTCTTGAGATCTGAAATAAATTCATTTTTCTTGTAATTAAACTTATTCACAGGAGTGCAGTATTTATTTTTCTAGGTTTTCAAATATTTCAAATTATTAAATAGTGAAGGTTGCCAATTGCCTTCCATGGAGGCTCATGATGTGCTCTGCTGTTAGAGCAGAGGGATGGGTGGATGGATGGTACCAGTGCAGTGCTGGGCTGAGGTGAGCATGGACTCCTCCCTGGAGAGGAGGATCTGGCCTTTGGTTCTGGGACTAGACTGTCACCTTTGTGGGTATCTCAGCACTTGCTAGCAGAAGACTTGTTCGAAACAATTTCCATGTGAGCGTTAAGTTCTCAGCTTCCATGTTGGATGAAAAAAGCAGGTTGTCAAATACAAAACAAACCCAACACACTCACACACATGAATTTGTTAGAACAGGAAAAGAATTATAGTCCTACAAATCGAAGTCATTTTTTCTTCTTTATCTTTTCTTTTTTATGCCTTTCTTTACATCCCAAATTTTCAACAATAGACATATGCCAGTCACCCTTGAACCTAATGTTGATCCTATCCTGTGTTAGAGACCCTTGTGACCAGGCAGAAAATACTCATTCATTTTCATTCCTTAATTTACTCATTTACTTCAGTGATTCATTCCTTCATTTATTCATTCATGTAAAAATTAAGTATTTCTCTGGTGACTCAGATGGTAAAGAGTCTCCCTGCAGTATAGGAGACTCAGGTTTGATCCCTGTGTTGGGGGGATCCCCCTGGAGAAGGGAATGGTACCCACTCCAGTATTCTTGCCTGGAGAATCCGATGGACAGAGGAGCCTGACGGGCTACAGTCCATAGAATCGCAAAGAGTCAGACACAACTGAGCGACTAACACTTTCACTTTCACATCATTTTATCCGAGGCTCAACTTTCTCCTACTCGCTCCCTCTTTCTCTTTTCTCTCCGACTTTGCACACACACACACAGCCTTGAGGGAAAGTGGCCCTTCCCACATTGGGCCTACCATTGCATACGTCCAGGAAACGAGAAGATAAACAGTCTGTATTGGATACTCCTGACCTGGCACCCTGACTGCGGTCAGGACCATTGCTTTTACTGTGCTGGGGTCTGTTTTACACACACATCCTGTCACTAGTGGGTCTCCATGCAGTTCCAAGGAGAGCGTGACCTTCCCAATTAAGCTTGATAAAGGTAACCAGAAGTGCACTCTAGAGGTGGACAGTTAAAAAAAAAAAAGGAAATCATCTTTGGGGCATTTCAGTAGTGAGCCATCTGATGATGTCAGGGGACATGTCCAGGGATGCTGTGAGGTGCGATAGGGCTTCCGCAGGGTGCCCTTGAGCGAGGTGTCCAGCTTTGCCTGTCTGCTAAGCAGGCGTCTTCGCCTTTCAGCACCATCATTACCTCTCATTCCATTGGAATGATGAATGGAGTTCAGAGGATTACCTTAGAATACAAGGACCTGGGGGGAGGTGGGGACTTAAAAAGAAAATCACCCTTAGATTACTTATAACACCTAATACAGTGTAAATACTATGTGCATGCGTTCTAAGTGGCTTCAGTCATGTCTGACTCTGCGACCCCATGGACTGCAGCCTGCCAGGCTCCTCTGTCCATGGGGATTCTCCAGGCAAGAAAACTGGACTGGGTTGCCGTGCCCTCCTCCAGGGGATCTTCCCAGCCAAGGTATCGAACCTATGTCTCTTATGTCTCCTGGATTGGCAGGTGGGTTCTTTACCACTAGCACAGTCTGGGAAGCGCAAATACTATGTAATAGTTGTTAATACACAGTAAGTGCTATGTAAATAGTTGCCAGTGAGCAGCAAATTCAAATTTACCCTGTTTGGAACTTTCTGGAATTTTTTCCCCCAAATATTTTCAATCCAAAGTGAGTTGAATCCACAAATCCTTGGATACAGAAGGTTAACTGCACATTGACACTTACCAGAAACTATGGTTTAAAAATCCCAAGGCAGAAACTCACCCCTTTGGAGGATGTGTAAGGAGGCTGCCTGGTCAGAAGGTCTGTCTTAAGACCTGCTGACCATCTCAGCACAGCCCTTAGGGAAAGGAGCTCCACCTTCTCCTTCACTGGTGCCAGAGTTCAACTGCTCAGGATTCAGTAACATTCTCCAACAGAGATAAAAATGTTCCCCAAAGCACGGAAGAGCTCCCAGACCTACAACTGAACCATTCCTTACTTCTGTACACCAGGAGTCAGAGAGCTCTGAGCCTCTTGGCCTCCCTGCTTCAGCCAGGTGCTCTGCAGACACCCCTTCCTGCAGCCAGGTGGTCATTAGTATAGTCTCTTGGACAGCACCTGGTCGTATCTTAATTATAACAACCTGCAAAAGCTTAGGTCAGGGGAGAGATCAGCTATTCAGGTCATCCTGTGCAGATGCGCCTCCCCAGAAGGGCAGGTGAGGAAACATGTAACCCCCAACACATGAACGATTGCAGATCCTATTCCTGGGCGGGGGTGTGGGGTAGGGGGGTAGGTGACCTAGCAGATGTGTCACATCAGTGTCAGCTCGCAGTAAGACATCTTTTGCCTGGTCCATCTTTATTTTTTTGTTTTAAGGTTAAAAAATGGTCACACAAGGGAATATTAAAAGAGCAGTAAAAATGAAGGACCCCAAGCCACACGCAACAGCAGGGGTGGATCTTAGAAACACAGTAGGAGGGGATGAAGCAGATCAAGGCTCCATGAAGGCTGGCAGTCATCTCTATACAGCTCAGAAGGAAACGGGATTATGTTGGGGGGTTAACATGTGTTTGTATCCAGGATACCTGCCTGATGGCAGAGGCCCAGTGGTAATGTGGTGATTCTCATATTGAGTTCTGTTTGCAGATATTTGTTTTATTATGTTTAAGTACCTACATATATATTGCATACATTTTTGTATGTATCGAATCCTAGGAGAGAAAATGCTTCCGGGTGTGGTCTGGCTGATCCTTAAGATCATTTCCAGCTCTAAGCTATGGTTTCCCAGCCACACTGTCTCTTAGGTTTTTGTTTAGGGAGATCACACTATCAGCTGATTATTCAGCAAAGAATTAGGAACCCAAGGGCTCATCACTTCTCTCTGCAGGGGTCACATCTGAAGAGTCTACATCATTCAGGGGATGAAGCTGCAGTCTCGGTCAGCCCATTGTTTCAGAGATGGTTGTTTTGGAGGATGAGCAAAAGCATTTTGTTGTTGTCATGGTGGCTGTTTTTTCCCCTCTTCAGAGTTCTCCCAGTAGAAACTTTTCTTTACTGGGTGGTGCTTTGAGGGGCTTTGAGTGCCTGGTGGGCGAGCCCACTGGTTTCCTTGGTACTGGCTGCATCCCTCTGCGGGGACTGTGACACAGGTGAGAAGCTCAGGGTAAGATACCAGGTTAGCTCTGTCAACCTGTCTGCTCTTATTGGTCCTTCAGCCATTTTCATGTCTTCAGTGTGGTTTACTTACATCTCACTGAGTGATTTTCATATGTTTATATATATATCTTTTTAATTCCCAGTGGAACCTTGAAAGTATTTATTGCAAATGATTTATGCGCAAAATTCTTGAAGAATTAAAAAAATAATTTTCTGTCTTTTTCGGATAGGAGCCCTTTGTGTTTATAGCATTCTTTGATCTGCCACAGAGCTGGGCAGTCTTGGCAGCTGCTATTCATAGCTTGCTTGTTTCTGCAGTGTTGCTACGTTGTTAGGTGATGATCCATACTTTGCCTAAGTCTTGTTGTTCTTTTTCTTTAGGGGAACGAATCGTGTGACTTTTAACAGGACAGTTTTGATGCAGGCTTTTTTATCCAGATCTCCTCACCCAGGAAAAGCAACTGCTCAGGTCTCTAGGATCAAGTTCATGTGACCACGGGAGAGACTGAGCTAAAAGTAATTAGATGCATTTAGCCCTGGC